>CANTUQ010000033.1:600000-1107500 GCA_947683425.1 Excoecaria cochinchinensis | reverse complement strand
TTGCCTATGAAATCTGAATATCTTGATTTTGATGTGTTAGTTCATAGTCCTATGGGACAAATTATAGTTGTGAATAAAGTGTATAGAGCTTGTGCTATTAGATTGGTGAACATGAACTAGAGGCTGATCTCATAGAGCTTCCTTTTAGGGATTATGATGTGATTTTGGGTATGGATAGGTTATGCAAGCATAAAGCTATAGTTGATTACTTTGAAAAATGGGTCAAATTCAACAAATTCGACCTTGTTTCTTTAGTTATCTAAGGTAATAGATAACTCATTCCATCTTTTATGATATATGTGATTATAACTAGAAAGATGATAAGACAAGGTTGTCAAGCTTATTTGGCTCATATGAAGGACACACGAGTTGGAAGTCCCAACCTTAAGGATATTTCAACAGTGTGTGATTTTCCTGATGTGTTCCTAGATGACTTACCTGAGATACCCCCTGACAGAGAAGTAGAGTTTGCTATTGCGATCTTATCAAGCATGGCACCTATTTCAATTACTCTATATAGAATGGCACCCGCTGAACTTAAACAGTTAAAAAGCCAGTTGTAAGAGTTACTTGATAAGGTTTCACACAAACTAGTGTATTACCTTTTTAAAGAAGGATGGAACATTTAGGTTATGTATTGATTACCAAAAATTGAACAAAGTCACAATAAAAAAATAGATATCATTTGGTAGGATTGATGACTTATTTGACCAATTGAAGGGTGCGACTAAATTCTCCGATATGAACTTGAGGTTTGGGTATTACTAGTTGAGGGTGAAAAGTGAAGATATACCTAAAATTGCTTTTAGAACCTGTTATGTACACTATGAGTTCTTAATGATCCCATTTGGGTTGACAAATGCTCCAACATCCTTTATGGACCTCATGAAGAAGATTTTCAGGCCTTATCTTGATCAGTTTGTTGTGGTCTTCATTTATGATATTTTGATTTATTCTAAGACTAAAGGGAACATGATAAAATCTGAGAATTATCTTGAAGACTTTGAGAGAGAACAACTCTATGCCAAACTTTCAAAATGTGAGTTTTGGTTGGAAAAAGTTACTTTTCTAGGACATATCATATCTACAAAGGGTGTGATGGCAGATCCTAGTAAAGTGGAAGCAATAATGATTGTAATCCTCCACGTAATGTGATAGAAATAAGAAGTTTTTTAGGCTTAGTTGGTTACTACATGAGGTTTGTGAAAGATTTCTATATGATTGCTTCGCCATTGACCAAATTGGTTAGAAAAGACATCAAGTTCAAGTGGATGGACAAATGCCAGTAAAGCTTTGATTAGCTGAAGTTTTTGTTGACTGAAGCACCTATTCTTATGCTACCAATGAAAGGTAAATGCTATGTTATTTATAGTGATGCTTCCTTGCAAGGTTTAGGCTATGTATTGATGTAACAGGATAAAGTAATTGCCTATGGTTCTAGGCAGTTAAAACCATACGAAATGAATTACCCTACATATAATCTTGAATTGGAAGCTATAGTCTTTGCACTTAAGACATGACGACATTACTTATATGGTGAGAAGTGTGGAATATCCACTGATAACAGAAGTTTGAAGTATTTGGGGACTCAGAAGGAGTTAAAATTAAGGCAGAGGAGATGGCTCGAGTTGATTAAAGATTATGATTTTGTGATTGACTACCATTTGAGCAAAGCTAATGTTGTGGCTGATGCCTTGAGTAGGAAATCTCTTGCTGGTTTAGTGACAATTCCTCTACATCACTTACTTGAATTGAGAGCATTAAATACTAGATTTGCAGTTAATGACAGGGGTATGATCCTAGCCTAGTTAGAGGCTAGACCAATTTTGATTAAGGAAGTCAAAGACGCACAAAATACAGATGAAGCATTTATGAAGCTAGTGGATGAGGTGAAAAATGGAACAAGGGATGAATTCATAGTTGACAGCCATGGAGTCTTGATATTCCAAGATAGGTTATGTGTTTAGTAAATGATCAATTAAAGAATAGAATCTTAATAGATGCACATAGTTCTTTTTATTCTATGAGAGACAAAGTTGAATTTGTATCCAAGTGCTTGGTGTGGCAATAAGTGAAAACAGAGCATCAATGTCCTTCAGATACCAAAAGTGTAAAGCCGATAGAACAAGATCCATCCATTCTGGGCCCCTCTATATCTATGAGATATGATATGCCTGCACCGGCTATGCCTACATAAACTTTGCTCAAAATCTCTGGTGAAATGGCACAAGTTTTTGATAGAGTAACCGCACTAAGAGCTCCAATAAATGCTGTAAGAAGGCACGGAGCAGAAGAGTTTTTAGAAATGTCTCTCAAAGAGTTGGATAAAGTAAAATATTGGTTAGAAAAGACTCAAAAAGTGTTGGATCAGGTTAAATGCCCACTACAACAAATGGTTACTTGTGTTATCTCCCTCCTCCAATGAGCAACTTATGACTGGTGGAAACTGGTATTAAAACATCCTCAGTTACCTGATCCAATGACTTGGGGATTCTTCATTCGAGAGTTCTAGAAGAAATATATTATTTAAGTTTACAAAGAAGCTAGATGGAAACAATTCCTAACTTGAAACAAAAGAACTTGATAATAGCCGAATATGAAAAGGAGTTTAGTCGAATCAGCAAATATGCTCCTGAACTTGTCCTTACAGAGGCATTTCGATGTCGACAATTCGAAGATGGATTGAATGACTCCATTAATAGATATCTTGAGGCTATCACAATACTACAACAAAGTGAGCTATTGCCAACTAGTTCAAGGCGCCATTAAAATTGAAAAATATAAAATGGCCAGGAATGAGAAGGCTCAAAGAAGGGATTCATCCCCGTAGTAATTTACCTACAAGTAAGAGAACTCAGGATGATGCATCCACTATACAGGGGTCTACCTCTAGAGGTAGGCATCAAGATGTTTCAACAATAACTACTTTCGGTAGGGGTTCATCAGTGAATCAAAGTTCTAGTGCACCTGAATGCCCTTATTGTTCTAACCATCATTGGGGCATTTGTAGAAAAACTACTAGTGTTTGTTTTTGATGTGGTAGTACTGAACATAAGGTATCTAACTGTAGACACAAGCTCCGCAAGAAATCAAAGCCACTTCTAGTGTACCTTTTGGATCTAGAGGTCGTGGAAGAGGTTAAGGAGGATTGGGCTAGTTTAAGCCTAATCTAGATGAACCATCCGAAATAGTTGAGCGACCAGTTGTTTCAACTGTTGTGGCTCATGCTTATGCCATGAAAGTTAGGGAGGATACAAATGCTTTAGAAGTTATTGCAGGTACTGCTTCTGTAACACCCCTTACCCATACGTAGGCGATCCCATCCGATATGGAGTGGGACGCCGTAGGAGTAAAGGTGCCACCACAAAGATACAGAATATACATACATTCATACATAAACATACATACCAAAATACAGGGTAAATTAAAACTTTACAATACCATTCAAAGAAGCTGATCATGCATTACTATAATATAAGCATTACATTACTGTTCTGATCAACTGAGAGAAACAATAAATAATTACATATCCCAAAAATACATATACAAAAGCGGAAGCTGATACAAAATCATATGAGAGTTCTTATACAAAAGAATCATAACGCTACAAAAATAAGCCCTATTCTAAGACCCTGCTGTGTTGGCTTTGATGGCGACGACTCTCCCAAAAGCAATTCCTTCCGCACCTGCACGGGTAAACACACCGTGCTAAGCGATAAACGCTTAGTGGGGAAAACACACATAGCATAAAGACAACCATTCACAACGGTCGTCAAGGCAATTCACATGCGTAAGTACATAAAGCCATTCACCATAAGGATTCATATCAATAATCGTATTCTCATTACAGATTGTACTCTTCATCACTGAATCCATAAGGATAAAACATATATTTGTTCATATGACAATTCATACAAGTACTTAAACAATAAAATCCCTGCTGACTCAAGGTAGTGGATAACGAGTGAACAGAAAGTACTTTACGAGTACCAATCGAATACGAAAAACCATTTTAACCTTTCATTCATAAACAATTCCAGAAGGACCTTAAACAAGATCCAAACACAATACAGAAGTTCGCGAGGAACAAACGGGACCTGATCGGGGTCCAAACAGAAATAACAGAAGCTGCAGCAAAGACTCTATTAGGCATGCCTAACTATCCACTGACTAGACTCTAGCAGGTCATATATATGTATATCATTCAAACCATTTCACCGTTTCCAAAATCATCATCATCAAATGGGCATAATCATATCATGGTTACACTTGCATATCATTTATAGAATACCAAGCATAAATCTCATACTGCTAAAGTAAACTGAAGTTCAAGGCACACGCGAAGGAAGGAAACTCATTCAGCATACAAGGGACTGTCGCGCTCGCGACATCTGTCGCGCTCGCGATAGAGACCAAAGTCTCTTCGCTGCGCGCGCGCGACAGATTTCGCGACCGCGGGGAGAACGGAAGAGCCAGGCTCTGTCGCGCTCGCGACGTATGTCGCGATCGCGACAGAAGGCAAAGGGTGCTGTCGCGATCTCGCGACGGATCGCGTGGTCGCGATAACACCAGGCAACAATACTCTCTGTCGCGATCGCGACAGTTGTCGCGCTCGCGACAGAAGGTATACGACACTTCGGCTGTCGCGGGCTCGCGGCGGATGTCGCGTGCTCGCGACAGCGAAGCTCCCACTACCGTTCTCTGTCGCGACCTCGCGACAGTCGTCGCGATCGCGACAGAGTCGGGATTTTGAACATCTGCAGAAATTCTGCAGATTTCCTCTTCCATTTCCTCCTCCAAACACTCAAATCTCAATCAAAGGTGACTTACCTCAAATCCAGCCATCCAAAAGCATAAACAACCATAATACAACATTTATTAACAATAAACTTCATCCAATCCATCAATTTGAACATTTAATTTCAATAATCATTCACAAACTCCATTTATGCATCAAATTACTTCAAATCCGAATTCATCATGATTAATTCATAATCTTACAAGTTCCACATTCTAAAACAAAGACCCATAGCATAAACATCAAAATAAAGGACATCTAACAACCTAATTCCATGAAAACATCAAGAACACCCTCATGAACATTTTCACATAAAAAGGAAGAAATTCCCAAACCTCAAAATCCTTAGCTCCTAGTGTTTAGTTCCACTTGATCCAGCAACTTCCTTGCCTTTAGGATCCCGGGGAGGCTCAACTAAGAAAACCAACCCAGAACAAGCAAACAAAACCAAAATCCAATCTTCAAACCCAATCCGAAAATAAGAAAGAGAAGAAGATGGAAAAACTTAAACAAAGACAAAATGGATGCATAATACTTACCAAAGACTACTAAGAGATGATCAAATCCCACTAGAACTCTTGAATCTCAACCAAAGTCAAAGAGAAGAAAACAAGAAGAAGAAAGAGGAGGGGCGGCGTGAGGAAACGGGAAGCACAAAATGAAAAAATCTGATCTTCCCCTTTTCTTTCTTTTCCTTTTCTTTTCTTAACCCTAGACACATGTCAAGATCCTAGTGGAGAGATTTGGTCACTCACACCCTACATGCCTATATCACACATACACAAGATCCTCTCCCAACTAACACATACTCTACAATTGTATGCACAACACACACAACCATAACCCACTAGTGCATATCCTACTATGGTACACTTATGTACACACACAACTCTAACCCAATTAATTCACACCAAGGCACCATGCATGCACCCACATGCAAGAAAAACTCTTATAATATGCAAAATTACCAAAATGCCCTTATTATACAAAAATTATGCAAATGCACACACATGCAAATATGGCTCATTCAACTAGGGGGCAAACGGGGTGTGACAACTCTCCCCTACTAACAAGAATTTCGTCCTCGAAATTCTCACCTGAACTGAATAATTGCGGATACTGCAATCTCATCGATTCTTCCGGTTCCCAAGTTGCTTCCTCAACCCCATGGTGATTCCACAAAACCTTGACCAAAGGAATCTGCTTATTTCTCAGCTGTCTTACTTCCCGCTCTAGGATAGCTCTAGGCTCCTCGTCATAGGTAAAATCTGATTGCACTTGAACTTCTTGAACCGACAACACATGGGAAGGATCCGATCTATATCGACGGAGCATAGAAACGTGAAACACATCATGAAGCTTTGACAATTCTATCGGCAAAGCTAGCCTATAAGCCACTGGACCAACTCTTGCTAACACCTCATACGGACCAATAAAGCGAGGACTAAGCTTCCCTTTCTTTCCAAATCGAAGCACTCTTCTCCAAGGAGACACTTTAAGAAAAACCTTGTCCCCAACTTCAAACTGTACATCCTTTCTCTTCAGATTGGCATAAGACTTCTGTCGATCCTTGGCCACTTTCAGATTCCGCTGCACAACTCTAATCTTTTCTTCTGTGTCTCTAACCAGATCTGGCCCAATCATTGACCTCTCAGACAACTCTGTCCAACAAACAGGAGTCCTACACTGACGTCCATACAGAGCCTCATAAGGTGACATACCAATGCTCGACTGAAAACTGTTGTTGTAGGCAAACTCCATCAATGATACATACTTGTCCCAGCTACCCGGAAAGTCCAAAACACAAGCCCTCATCATATCCTCTAAGATCTGAATCACACGCTCGGACTGACCATCTGTCTGCGGATGAAATGCTGTACTGAACTTCAACTTGGTACCCAAAGCTCGCTGCAACTCTTTCCAGAACTTAGATGTGAACCTTGGGTCCCTATCAGAAACTATGGACAGAGGTACTCCATGCAATCGCACTATCTCATCAACATACATACTGGCCAATCCACTCATCGAATAATCCATCCTAACCGGCAAAAAGTGAGCAGACTTCGTGAGTCGATCGACAACAACCCAAACAGAATCATGCTTTCTCTGGGACAAAGGTAAACCGGAGACAAAATCCATGGCGATGTCATCCCACTTCCACTCGGGAATAGACAAAGGCGTGAGCAAACCAGAAGGAACCTGGTGCTCAGCCTTGACTTGCTGACAAATCAGGCACTTAGATACAAAGTCCACTATTTCCCTCTTCATACCAGACCACCAAAAGAACTGCTTCAAATCCCGGTACATCTTCACACTGCCAGGATGCATGGTGAAAACTGAACTATGCGCCTCATCCAAAATCTGTCTTCTCAACTCAGCACTATCCGGCACACACAAACGGTTTCCAAACAGAAGAACCCCATCTTGAACCGAAAACTCTGACTGCTTACCCAAACCGACTTCTTGAACAATCCGCTGGAGTTTCTCATCAACCTTTTGAGCATCTACTATCCGCTGTCTCAAAGTAGGCTTGACCCTCAACTGAGCTAACAAAGCTCCATCGGAACCAAACCTCCATCTAAACCTTCTCAAAAACAAGGCAGAAACTGACTTCCTACTCAACGCATCCGCGACTACATTGGCCTTACCCGGATGGTAATCCACAATGCAATCGTAATCCTTAAACAGCTCAAGCCAACGACGTTGCCTCATATTCAATTCCTTCTGAGTCAGAAAATACTTCAAACTTTTGTGGTCCGAAAAGATCCTGCACTTCTCCCCGTAGAGATAATGACGCCAAATCTTCAAAGCAAAGACCACAGCAGCTAACTCAAGATCATGCGTCGGATAATTCCTTTCGTGCGGCTTCAACTGTCGTGAAGCATAAGCCACCACCTTACCTTCCTGCATCAGAACACATCCCAAACCAACACCTGAAGCGTCACTATATATAACAAACTCCTTACCCGAGGTGGGTTGAGTTAATATAGGAGCTTCAACTAACAACTGTTTCAACCTCTCAAAACAAACTTGGCACTTATCCGACCACTCGAACTTAATTCCTTTCCTCAACAACCTGGTCATCGGAGCAGCAATCACTGAAAAACCCTTAACGAACCGACGGTAATAACCCGCCAGACCAAGGAAACTCCTCACTTCCTGGACATTCCTAGGCGCTTTCCAATCCACTATCGCCTCAATCTTAGCTGGATCCACTTGAATACCCTTAGCTGAAACTATATGACCCAAAAACGACACTTCCTTAAGCCAAAAATCACTCTTACTCAACTTAGCAAACAACTGATGCTCTCTCAAAATCTGCAAAACTAACCGAAGATGCTCTTCATGCTCGGCTTCATCCTTGGAAAATACCAAAATATCATCTATAAAAACTACTACAAACCGGTCTAAGTATGGCCTGAACACCCTATTCATCAAATCCATGAATGCCGCTGGAGCGTTAGTCAAACCAAACGGCATAACAAGGAACTCATAGTGGCCATACCGAGTCCGAAATGCAGTCTTAACCACATCCTGATCTTTAACACGAAGCTGATAATACCCAGACCGAAGGTCAATCTTAGAAAACACACCCGCACCTCGCAGCTGATCAAACAAATCTTCAACCCTGGGCAACGGATACTTATTCTTCACTGTGACCTTATTAATCTGCCTGTAGTCTATACACATCCTCAAGGATCCATCCTTCTTCTTAACTAACAGTACCGGAGCTCCCCAAGGAGATATGCTGGGTCGAATGTATCCCTTATCCAACAGCTCTTGCAATTGAGTTTTAAGTTCTCTCAACTCTACAGGAGCCATCCGATAAGGTGCCTTCGACACCGGTGTGGTACCCGGCATAATCTCTATGGCTAGCTCAACTTCCCTCTCCGGAGGCAAACCCGGCAAATCACTCGGAAAAACATCACTGAACTCTCGAACAACAGGGATGTTCTCAATCCTAACTTGATCCCTCCTGGAATCCAAAACCACAGCCAGAAAAGCCTCACAACCTTTTCTCAAAAACCTCTTAGCTTGAATAGCAGAAATCACATTGTGCACGGAACTAGCACCCAAACCTCTGACAAACACTGGAGCTCGATTCCTATCTCGAAGCACGAAAGTCTTCCTATGACAATCAACCACGGCTCTATGCTTACTCAACCAGTCCATACCCAAAATCAAATCATACTCTCTGAAGGGCAACTCTATCAAATCCACAGGGAACTCAACATTCTCAACCATCAATGGACAATTCCTGTAAACTCTACTCACACTGACACTATGCCCTAACGGATTGGTCACACAAATCTCATAGTCTAACTGTTCTACCACATGCAACTTATCAATAAACTTATGTGTGCACAAATATGAGTGTGTGGAACCAGGATCTATTAGAGCATATAATTCAGTGTCATGGAGTAGGAACTTACCAGCAATCACATCAGGGGCATCCTGCTCATCTCTGGCTCTCACTGCATATGCTCCAACGGCACCCTGAGGAGGACGCTCAACTGTCTCAGAACCAGCTACATCTCTGGGTCGACCGCCTCGACCTCTTCCCCTACCTCTACCTCTAGGGGCCTGCGGGGCATTCGATCCAACTCTGCTAGCTCCTCCCGGAGGACCCGAGTCTTCACTCATCTGAGGACAATTAGCCACACGGTGTTCAGTGCTCCCACACCTGAAACACCCACCAGTAAGCCACCTACACTCACCCCAGTGAGCCTTACTGCAGTTCGAACAAACGGGTGCAGCATCAGACCGGCCACCCCTACCAGAACCAGACACTGCAGCTGAACCTTGCCTTCTCCCTCTGGAAGCCGAACCAGCCGCAGGATCATCTTGCGGGTTCCTAGACCTCTTACCCGAAGATGAGGAAACACCACCTCTAGCAGAACTCCGGCGCTGAGCTCTCTCTCTAATCAAAGTTTCCGCTTTCTCAGCCCTCAAAGCAGCTTCAGCAATCTGATAATACTGTACCCCCGGCATACACATCAAAGAAACTAAAGCAATCTTCAAGGAATCATTCAACCCGGCCTCGAAGTGCTTGCATCTGAAATCATCCGTCATGACCCCACGCGGAGCATAACGGGACAACCGGTTAAACTCCTTCTCATAATCTGCCACAGACAAGGCCCTTTGCCTCAAACTCAAAAACTGCGCCCATCTTGCGTCCTTATACGCCTGAGTCACATACTTCTTAGAAAATTGCTCATCAAAGAAATCCCATGTCAAAGGGTCAGGCATTTGAGGCTGCCTACACACCAACTCCCACCATTCATAAGCTGAACCCTGAAGCAAGGCTACAGCACACTCGGCTTGTTGATCAGGAGGACACCTGACTTCCCTCAAGGCTCTCTTAACTTTATCTAGCCACTTCTCGGCTAACTCAGATTCATCCAGTCCGGTCCCATAAAAATCCTCAACACCCGCTCTTCTCAGACTCACTATCGGAGCTTTCGGGGCAGTCACTCTCTCCAACACCCGAGCCATGTCTTGATGCAATCTAAGCATCGCCTCCAAAGGCATGGCAGCGGCCTCAGGTTGGACCCTAGCACGTTGAGCCGACACCGAAATAGAGACAGACGGATCTACCGCTGGAGGGTTCACACTTTCAGCGGACTCCTCGAGCGCACCGTGAGCAGAATCAGAATTCATCTAACAAACAAGAGGACAACCACATCAGCCAACACAGCCCTAAACATAGACATATACACACATAGCATCATATAAACAATCACCCAGAAACGCCTAAACCTAGGCTCTGATACCACAACTTGTAACACCCCTTACCCATACGTAGGCGATCCCATCCGATATGGAGTGGGACGCCGTAGGAGTAAAGGTGCCACCACAAAGATACAGAATATACATACATTCATACATAAACATACATACCAAAATACAGGGTAAATTAAAACTTTACAATACCATTCAAAGAAGCTGATCATGCATTACTATAATATAAGCATTACATTACTGTTCTGATCAACTGAGAGAAACAATAAATAATTACATATCCCAAAAATACATATACAAAAGCGGAAGCTGATACAAAATCATATGAGAGTTCTTATACAAAAGAATCATAACGCTACAAAAATAAGCCCTATTCTAAGACCCTGCTGTGTTGGCTTTGATGGCGACGACTCTCCCAAAAGCAATTCCTTCCGCACCTGCACGGGTAAACACACCGTGCTAAGCGATAAACGCTTAGTGGGGAAAACACACATAGCATAAAGACAACCATTCACAACGGTCGTCAAGGCAATTCACATGCGTAAGTACATAAAGCCATTCACCATAAGGATTCATATCAATAATCGTATTCTCATTACAGATTGTACTCTTCATCACTGAATCCATAAGGATAAAACATATATTTGTTCATATGACAATTCATACAAGTACTTAAACAATAAAATCCCTGCTGACTCAAGGTAGTGGATAACGAGTGAACAGAAAGTACTTTACGAGTACCAATCGAATACGAAAAACCATTTTAACCTTTCATTCATAAACAATTCCAGAAGGACCTTAAACAAGATCCAAACACAATACAGAAGTTCGCGAGGAACAAACGGGACCTGATCGGGGTCCAAACAGAAATAACAGAAGCTGCAGCAAAGACTCTATTAGGCATGCCTAACTATCCACTGACTAGACTCTAGCAGGTCATATATATGTATATCATTCAAACCATTTCACCGTTTCCAAAATCATCATCATCAAATGGGCATAATCATATCATGGTTACACTTGCATATCATTTATAGAATACCAAGCATAAATCTCATACTGCTAAAGTAAACTGAAGTTCAAGGCACACGCGAAGGAAGGAAACTCATTCAGCATACAAGGGACTGTCGCGCTCGCGACATCTGTCGCGCTCGCGATAGAGACCAAAGTCTCTTCGCTGCGTGCGCGCGACAGATTTCGCGACCGCGGGGAGAACGGAAGAGCCAGGCTCTGTCGCGCTCGCGACGTATGTCGCGATCGCGACAGAAGGCAAAGGGTGCTGTCGCGATCTCGCGACGGATCGCGTGGTCGCGATAACACCAGGCAACAATACTCTCTGTCGCGATCGCGACAGTTGTCGCGCTCGCGACAGAAGGTATACGACACTTCGGCTGTCGCGGGCTCGCGGCGGATGTCGCGTGCTCGCGACAGCGAAGCTCCCACTACCGTTCTCTGTCGCGACCTCGCGACAGTCGTCGCGATCGCGACAGAGTCGGGATTTTGAACATCTGCAGAAATTCTGCAGATTTCCTCTTCCATTTCCTCCTCCAAACACTCAAATCTCAATCAAAGGTGACTTACCTCAAATCCAGCCATCCAAAAGCATAAACAACCATAATACAACATTTATTAACAATAAACTTCATCCAATCCATCAATTTGAACATTTAATTTCAATAATCATTCACAAACTCCATTTATGCATCAAATTACTTCAAATCCGAATTCATCATGATTAATTCATAATCTTACAAGTTCCACATTCTAAAACAAAGACCCATAGCATAAACATCAAAATAAAGGACATCTAACAACCTAATTCCATGAAAACATCAAGAACACCCTCATGAACATTTTCACATAAAAAGGAAGAAATTCCCAAACCTCAAAATCCTTAGCTCCTAGTGTTTAGTTCCACTTGATCCAGCAACTTCCTTGCCTTTAGGATCCCGGGGAGGCTCAACTAAGAAAACCAACCCAGAACAAGCAAACAAAACCAAAATCCAATCTTCAAACCCAATCCGAAAATAAGAAAGAGAAGAAGATGGAAAAACTTAAACAAAGACAAAATGGATGCATAATACTTACCAAAGACTACTAAGAGATGATCAAATCCCACTAGAACTCTTGAATCTCAACCAAAGTCAAAGAGAAGAAAACAAGAAGAAGAAAGAGGAGGGGCGGCGTGAGGAAACGGGAAGCACAAAATGAAAAAATCTGATCTTCCCCTTTTCTTTCTTTTCCTTTTCTTTTCTTAACCCTAGACACATGTCAAGATCCTAGTGGAGAGATTTGGTCACTCACACCCTACATGCCTATATCACACATACACAAGATCCTCTCCCAACTAACACATACTCTACAATTGTATGCACAACACACACAACCATAACCCACTAGTGCATATCCTACTATGGTACACTTATGTACACACACAACTCTAACCCAATTAATTCACACCAAGGCACCATGCATGCACCCACATGCAAGAAAAACTCTTATAATATGCAAAATTACCAAAATGCCCTTATTATACAAAAATTATGCAAATGCACACACATGCAAATATGGCTCATTCAACTAGGGGGCAAACGGGGTGTGACAACTCTCCCCTACTAACAAGAATTTCGTCCTCGAAATTCTCACCTGAACTGAATAATTGCGGATACTGCAATCTCATCGATTCTTCCGGTTCCCAAGTTGCTTCCTCAACCCCATGGTGATTCCACAAAACCTTGACCAAAGGAATCTGCTTATTTCTCAGCTGTCTTACTTCCCGCTCTAGGATAGCTCTAGGCTCCTCGTCATAGGTAAAATCTGATTGCACTTGAACTTCTTGAACCGACAACACATGGGAAGGATCCGATCTATATCGACGGAGCATAGAAACGTGAAACACATCATGAAGCTTTGACAATTCTATCGGCAAAGCTAGCCTATAAGCCACTGGACCAACTCTTGCTAACACCTCATACGGACCAATAAAGCGAGGACTAAGCTTCCCTTTCTTTCCAAATCGAAGCACTCTTCTCCAAGGAGACACTTTAAGAAAAACCTTGTCCCCAACTTCAAACTGTACATCCTTTCTCTTCAGATTGGCATAAGACTTCTGTCGATCCTTGGCCACTTTCAGATTCCGCTGCACAACTCTAATCTTTTCTTCTGTGTCTCTAACCAGATCTGGCCCAATCATTGACCTCTCAGACAACTCTGTCCAACAAACAGGAGTCCTACACTGACGTCCATACAGAGCCTCATAAGGTGACATACCAATGCTCGACTGAAAACTGTTGTTGTAGGCAAACTCCATCAATGATACATACTTGTCCCAGCTACCCGGAAAGTCCAAAACACAAGCCCTCATCATATCCTCTAAGATCTGAATCACACGCTCGGACTGACCATCTGTCTGCGGATGAAATGCTGTACTGAACTTCAACTTGGTACCCAAAGCTCGCTGCAACTCTTTCCAGAACTTAGATGTGAACCTTGGGTCCCTATCAGAAACTATGGACAGAGGTACTCCATGCAATCGCACTATCTCATCAACATACATACTGGCCAATCCACTCATCGAATAATCCATCCTAACCGGCAAAAAGTGAGCAGACTTCGTGAGTCGATCGACAACAACCCAAACAGAATCATGCTTTCTCTGGGACAAAGGTAAACCGGAGACAAAATCCATGGCGATGTCATCCCACTTCCACTCGGGAATAGACAAAGGCGTGAGCAAACCAGAAGGAACCTGGTGCTCAGCCTTGACTTGCTGACAAATCAGGCACTTAGATACAAAGTCCACTATTTCCCTCTTCATACCAGACCACCAAAAGAACTGCTTCAAATCCCGGTACATCTTCACACTGCCAGGATGCATGGTGAAAACTGAACTATGCGCCTCATCCAAAATCTGTCTTCTCAACTCAGCACTATCCGGCACACACAAACGGTTTCCAAACAGAAGAACCCCATCTTGAACCGAAAACTCTGACTGCTTACCCAAACCGACTTCTTGAACAATCCGCTGGAGTTTCTCATCAACCTTTTGAGCATCTACTATCCGCTGTCTCAAAGTAGGCTTGACCCTCAACTGAGCTAACAAAGCTCCATCGGAACCAAACCTCCATCTAAACCTTCTCAAAAACAAGGCAGAAACTGACTTCCTACTCAACGCATCCGCGACTACATTGGCCTTACCCGGATGGTAATCCACAATGCAATCGTAATCCTTAAACAGCTCAAGCCAACGACGTTGCCTCATATTCAATTCCTTCTGAGTCAGAAAATACTTCAAACTTTTGTGGTCCGAAAAGATCCTGCACTTCTCCCCGTAGAGATAATGACGCCAAATCTTCAAAGCAAAGACCACAGCAGCTAACTCAAGATCATGCGTCGGATAATTCCTTTCGTGCGGCTTCAACTGTCGTGAAGCATAAGCCACCACCTTACCTTCCTGCATCAGAACACATCCCAAACCAACACCTGAAGCGTCACTATATATAACAAACTCCTTACCCGAGGTGGGTTGAGTTAATATAGGAGCTTCAACTAACAACTGTTTCAACCTCTCAAAACAAACTTGGCACTTATCCGACCACTCGAACTTAATTCCTTTCCTCAACAACCTGGTCATCGGAGCAGCAATCACTGAAAAACCCTTAACGAACCGACGGTAATAACCCGCCAGACCAAGGAAACTCCTCACTTCCTGGACATTCCTAGGCGCTTTCCAATCCACTATCGCCTCAATCTTAGCTGGATCCACTTGAATACCCTTAGCTGAAACTATATGACCCAAAAACGACACTTCCTTAAGCCAAAAATCACTCTTACTCAACTTAGCAAACAACTGATGCTCTCTCAAAATCTGCAAAACTAACCGAAGATGCTCTTCATGCTCGGCTTCATCCTTGGAAAATACCAAAATATCATCTATAAAAACTACTACAAACCGGTCTAAGTATGGCCTGAACACCCTATTCATCAAATCCATGAATGCCGCTGGAGCGTTAGTCAAACCAAACGGCATAACAAGGAACTCATAGTGGCCATACCGAGTCCGAAATGCAGTCTTAACCACATCCTGATCTTTAACACGAAGCTGATAATACCCAGACCGAAGGTCAATCTTAGAAAACACACCCGCACCTCGCAGCTGATCAAACAAATCTTCAACCCTGGGCAACGGATACTTATTCTTCACTGTGACCTTATTAATCTGCCTGTAGTCTATACACATCCTCAAGGATCCATCCTTCTTCTTAACTAACAGTACCGGAGCTCCCCAAGGAGATATGCTGGGTCGAATGTATCCCTTATCCAACAGCTCTTGCAATTGAGTTTTAAGTTCTCTCAACTCTACAGGAGCCATCCGATAAGGTGCCTTCGACACCGGTGTGGTACCCGGCATAATCTCTATGGCTAGCTCAACTTCCCTCTCCGGAGGCAAACCCGGCAAATCACTCGGAAAAACATCACTGAACTCTCGAACAACAGGGATGTTCTCAATCCTAACTTGATCCCTCCTGGAATCCAAAACCACAGCCAGAAAAGCCTCACAACCTTTTCTCAAAAACCTCTTAGCTTGAATAGCAGAAATCACATTGTGCACGGAACTAGCACCCAAACCTCTGACAAACACTGGAGCTCGATTCCTATCTCGAAGCACGAAAGTCTTCCTATGACAATCAACCACGGCTCTATGCTTACTCAACCAGTCCATACCCAAAATCAAATCATACTCTCTGAAGGGCAACTCTATCAAATCCACAGGGAACTCAACATTCTCAACCATCAATGGACAATTCCTGTAAACTCTACTCACACTGACACTATGCCCTAACGGATTGGTCACACAAATCTCATAGTCTAACTGTTCTACCACATGCAACTTATCAATAAACTTATGTGTGCACAAATATGAGTGTGTGGAACCAGGATCTATTAGAGCATATAATTCAGTGTCATGGAGTAGGAACTTACCAGCAATCACATCAGGGGCATCCTGCTCATCTCTGGCTCTCACTGCATATGCTCCAACGGCACCCTGAGGAGGACGCTCAACTGTCTCAGAACCAGCTACATCTCTGGGTCGACCGCCTCGACCTCTTCCCCTACCTCTACCTCTAGGGGCCTGCGGGGCATTCGATCCAACTCTGCTAGCTCCTCCCGGAGGACCCGAGTCTTCACTCATCTGAGGACAATTAGCCACACGGTGTTCAGTGCTCCCACACCTGAAACACCCACCAGTAAGCCACCTACACTCACCCCAGTGAGCCTTACTGCAGTTCGAACAAACGGGTGCAGCATCAGACCGGCCACCCCTACCAGAACCAGACACTGCAGCTGAACCTTGCCTTCTCCCTCTGGAAGCCGAACCAGCCGCAGGATCATCTTGCGGGTTCCTAGACCTCTTACCCGAAGATGAGGAAACACCACCTCTAGCAGAACTCCGGCGCTGAGCTCTCTCTCTAATCAAAGTTTCCGCTTTCTCAGCCCTCAAAGCAGCTTCAGCAATCTGATAATACTGTACCCCCGGCATACACATCAAAGAAACTAAAGCAATCTTCAAGGAATCATTCAACCCGGCCTCGAAGTGCTTGCATCTGAAATCATCCGTCATGACCCCACGCGGAGCATAACGGGACAACCGGTTAAACTCCTTCTCATAATCTGCCACAGACAAGGCCCTTTGCCTCAAACTCAAAAACTGCGCCCATCTTGCGTCCTTATACGCCTGAGTCACATACTTCTTAGAAAATTGCTCATCAAAGAAATCCCATGTCAAAGGGTCAGGCATTTGAGGCTGCCTACACACCAACTCCCACCATTCATAAGCTGAACCCTGAAGCAAGGCTACAGCACACTCGGCTTGTTGATCAGGAGGACACCTGACTTCCCTCAAGGCTCTCTTAACTTTATCTAGCCACTTCTCGGCTAACTCAGATTCATCCAGTCCGGTCCCATAAAAATCCTCAACACCCGCTCTTCTCAGACTCACTATCGGAGCTTTCGGGGCAGTCACTCTCTCCAACACCCGAGCCATGTCTTGATGCAATCTAAGCATCGCCTCCAAAGGCATGGCAGCGGCCTCAGGTTGGACCCTAGCACGTTGAGCCGACACCGAAATAGAGACAGACGGATCTACCGCTGGAGGGTTCACACTTTCAGCGGACTCCTCGAGCGCACCGTGAGCAGAATCAGAATTCATCTAACAAACAAGAGGACAACCACATCAGCCAACACAGCCCTAAACATAGACATATACACACATAGCATCATATAAACAATCACCCAGAAACGCCTAAACCTAGGCTCTGATACCACAACTTGTAACACCCCTTACCCATACGTAGGCGATCCCATCCGATATGGAGTGGGACGCCGTAGGAGTAAAGGTGCCACCACAAAGATACAGAATATACATACATTCATACATAAACATACATACCAAAATACAGGGTAAATTAAAACTTTACAATACCATTCAAAGAAGCTGATCATGCATTACTATAATATAAGCATTACATTACTGTTCTGATCAACTGAGAGAAACAATAAATAATTACATATCCCAAAAATACATATACAAAAGCGGAAGCTGATACAAAATCATATGAGAGTTCTTATACAAAAGAATCATAACGCTACAAAAATAAGCCCTATTCTAAGACCCTGCTGTGTTGGCTTTGATGGCGACGACTCTCCCAAAAGCAATTCCTTCCGCACCTGCACGGGTAAACACACCGTGCTAAGCGATAAACGCTTAGTGGGGAAAACACACATAGCATAAAGACAACCATTCACAACGGTCGTCAAGGCAATTCACATGCGTAAGTACATAAAGCCATTCACCATAAGGATTCATATCAATAATCGTATTCTCATTACAGATTGTACTCTTCATCACTGAATCCATAAGGATAAAACATATATTTGTTCATATGACAATTCATACAAGTACTTAAACAATAAAATCCCTGCTGACTCAAGGTAGTGGATAACGAGTGAACAGAAAGTACTTTACGAGTACCAATCGAATACGAAAAACCATTTTAACCTTTCATTCATAAACAATTCCAGAAGGACCTTAAACAAGATCCAAACACAATACAGAAGTTCGCGAGGAACAAACGGGACCTGATCGGGGTCCAAACAGAAATAACAGAAGCTGCAGCAAAGACTCTATTAGGCATGCCTAACTATCCACTGACTAGACTCTAGCAGGTCATATATATGTATATCATTCAAACCATTTCACCGTTTCCAAAATCATCATCATCAAATGGGCATAATCATATCATGGTTACACTTGCATATCATTTATAGAATACCAAGCATAAATCTCATACTGCTAAAGTAAACTGAAGTTCAAGGCACACGCGAAGGAAGGAAACTCATTCAGCATACAAGGGACTGTCGCGCTCGCGACATCTGTCGCGCTCGCGATAGAGACCAAAGTCTCTTCGCTGCGCGCGCGCGACAGATTTCGCGACCGCGGGGAGAACGGAAGAGCCAGGCTCTGTCGCGCTCGCGACGTATGTCGCGATCGCGACAGAAGGCAAAGGGTGCTGTCGCGATCTCGCGACGGATCGCGTGGTCGCGATAACACCAGGCAACAATACTCTCTGTCGCGATCGCGACAGTTGTCGCGCTCGCGACAGAAGGTATACGACACTTCGGCTGTCGCGGGCTCGCGGCGGATGTCGCGTGCTCGCGACAGCGAAGCTCCCACTACCGTTCTCTGTCGCGACCTCGCGACAGTCGTCGCGATCGCGACAGAGTCGGGATTTTGAACATCTGCAGAAATTCTGCAGATTTCCTCTTCCATTTCCTCCTCCAAACACTCAAATCTCAATCAAAGGTGACTTACCTCAAATCCAGCCATCCAAAAGCATAAACAACCATAATACAACATTTATTAACAATAAACTTCATCCAATCCATCAATTTGAACATTTAATTTCAATAATCATTCACAAACTCCATTTATGCATCAAATTACTTCAAATCCGAATTCATCATGATTAATTCATAATCTTACAAGTTCCACATTCTAAAACAAAGACCCATAGCATAAACATCAAAATAAAGGACATCTAACAACCTAATTCCATGAAAACATCAAGAACACCCTCATGAACATTTTCACATAAAAAGGAAGAAATTCCCAAACCTCAAAATCCTTAGCTCCTAGTGTTTAGTTCCACTTGATCCAGCAACTTCCTTGCCTTTAGGATCCCGGGGAGGCTCAACTAAGAAAACCAACCCAGAACAAGCAAACAAAACCAAAATCCAATCTTCAAACCCAATCCGAAAATAAGAAAGAGAAGAAGATGGAAAAACTTAAACAAAGACAAAATGGATGCATAATACTTACCAAAGACTACTAAGAGATGATCAAATCCCACTAGAACTCTTGAATCTCAACCAAAGTCAAAGAGAAGAAAACAAGAAGAAGAAAGAGGAGGGGCGGCGTGAGGAAACGGGAAGCACAAAATGAAAAAATCTGATCTTCCCCTTTTCTTTCTTTTCCTTTTCTTTTCTTAACCCTAGACACATGTCAAGATCCTAGTGGAGAGATTTGGTCACTCACACCCTACATGCCTATATCACACATACACAAGATCCTCTCCCAACTAACACATACTCTACAATTGTATGCACAACACACACAACCATAACCCACTAGTGCATATCCTACTATGGTACACTTATGTACACACACAACTCTAACCCAATTAATTCACACCAAGGCACCATGCATGCACCCACATGCAAGAAAAACTCTTATAATATGCAAAATTACCAAAATGCCCTTATTATACAAAAATTATGCAAATGCACACACATGCAAATATGGCTCATTCAACTAGGGGGCAAACGGGGTGTGACAGCTTCCCCTCCTAATTTGGAAATGCATGTGACTAGTCTCTAAAGAAATCGTATGTTAACAAGTGCACTGTATAGAAATCGTCTTGTTTTGATTTAAGGGAAAGAGTTTGTGGTTTCTCGTCATATGTATGAATTTTGAGGTTGAAATTATTTTTAAAGAGAAAAGAAATATAAGGACTCAAAATATGCCCTAGTTGTATTAAAGCATATCTAGGGTTAAATGGAACCGAACATGAATAATTTAATGACTAATGTGTCATAAAGGATGTAACTGTTATTAAATTAAAAGATGCGGTAAACTGGTAAATTGGAATTATATCATAGGCCAATATGTATAAACAAAGTTCAATTGCTTGTTAATATGGATCAAGTAAACTTGAGGGACTAAATCATAATTTCTTAAATTTTGACATTGGGCTCCTAGAAGTATGTTAAAAATGATGGCATATAGAAGGCCAATGTTGGCCAGCTGAAAAGGGGAAAGGGAACATAGCACAAATTTATTTCTTATTTTCCTCTTTACACACACATAAACACCTCTTTAAGTATCCTAAAGAAAGAAGTGAAAATTTGTGCAAACTAAGCACAAAAAGGGGTAAGGTTTAATCTATTTTCTTTCATATTTTTCTGCTCTATTATTAAGATGCTGGAAATAAAAGATTAAAGATGATTCTAATATGAGAATTATGGTGATTCAAGTTAAATATTAAGGGAAAGAGAAGGAATAAGCAAAGAGGAAAGATTTAGCCAAAATCAGTTTGGGAACAATTAATTTTATTTGCATGTGTTTGAGATGAATTAAAATGATATAAATGCCGTATGGAGTGGGAAAGTGTTGCTAGAGTGTTGACTTGAAGTTATTTTGCATGAAAATGGCTAATAGTGCCTTAAGGAGTAGTTTGGTGAAATTTTAGGTAAAGGTTCACTTAAACCAGCTTTGATATTTTGGCCTATAGACCCCCAAATGGAGTGATTCCAGTTGGAGATGAACCTTAAGACACACACCTACAAATTTTGAGAACCAAATATCTAATTTTATCCCTAAGGTACCTAAAAATGAGCTTGAAAATCTGGACCTGATGCTACCCCTGTTTTGGGAATAGCTTGCAAGTGTAACTCACTCTATAGGAATCCAAATGATATGAATAAAAATTATACAAAAACCAGACACATATTAGAGTAATATTCATGAAGGAAGTATGGCCAAATTCATTCTCAATAATTCCCATAAATTTTTCAAAGTTAGGGTCACAATTTTGTCCCTAAAAACCACCTAGGAGCAATTTGTAATGTTTTGGCCATGTCTCCTAATTTACAGGTCCAAATGACTTGATTTTTGAACCATTAGAAACTTAAGAAATATAAGAACATTTTTTATAAGACTACTTTGCATAAAAAGCTAATTTTTAGTGCCAAAAATACAGTTGAAATTGGACTTGAAAGTCTGTTCTATATTTTACCATCCAGAACCCTTCCACACGATGGGGAAGAAATCTTTCTCACCTTATGACCTATAATTTTGACCCAAATATGAATTTTTCCTCATCGAAATGACCTTGAACCTTACCAGAACCTTCTTGGATGTTTATAGCACTTGTTTAACACATGTTTAATGGTATATAATGATTATATATGTATAGATTACATGAAATTACATGATATTATATGAACGTGGATATGAGTATAACTCATACTTGATGCATTAAGCTTGTAATTGTTATTTGTATCCCGGTATTACATGAAATTCATATGACATGTGATTTAAGTATATATGATAATTATATGATCATGAATATCTGGGCATGTTGTGCATGTAAATAATATGAGGAAAGAAAGCTTGTGTAATCTTGAACGAATACACATGTATTAATTTACATGTATAAACATGCATGTAAAATTAGTATATGACTATGAATGAATCTATGAACTTAATTATGAACATGTTATGGATGATTGTGACAAGAGAAACAATTATGAATATATGTGCTTATGAATATAAACTTATCACTGTAGTGTGACTTTCATATGTTAGTAAATGCATTGTTTTTATTTTGGAATATATAACTTATCTTGTAATTTGAATGGAAGAAACGTGAATACATATTTGTACATGAACACTCTTGCTTGTCATTATGATATGACTCTTGACTGTTATTAGTATATCTTGAATGTGTATGTATATATGTGTACTTATGTTGGTCACCATAATGTGGCTCTTATTTGTTATTGATATGTCTTGATAAAGTTTATCACTGTAATGTGACTCTAAATTTTCATTAATATGTCTTGGTATGTAAGTAAAACCTGCTAGAGTCATAGTTATGGGTAAATAGTCATGTCTAGTAGAGTCTTGCAGCGCTCTTATGACACCACGATGTCTCTTGTTTATCAGACTTGTGTTTCTCTTGAATCTTGATTTGTGCTTCGACACTCTTGGCTATAATTAATACTCGAGGATGATGCCTCCCTTGTCGATACCTGTTTTGTAACTTGTAACACCCCTTACCCGTACTTAGGCGATCCCATCCGATAAGGAGTGAGATGCCGTAAGAGTAAAGGTGCCACCACGCAGATACAGAATATACATACATTCATACATAAACATACATACCAAAATACAGGGTAAATTAAAACTTTAAAGAAACAAAAGCTGAACATACATTAACTCACATACATACATATAATCACTCAGCGGAAGCATAAGGCGAAAGATAAAACTGAGGAATAACTGAAAACTTAATTACAATAATATCCTTTACATAACCAAATACATAAGAAAAAGGCTACAAAATTATAGAATCCGAAATACAGAAGCTGAACAAAATAATAAAACGCTACAGCTCCTATGTGGCCGACCTTGCAGATGCACGACTCGAACCGAACCAAACCTGCCACCTGCACGGGAAAGAGCCCGTGCTAAGCGATAAACGCTTAGTGGGGAGAACACACAAGCAATATGGACGGCCATTCACAATGGTCGCCAAAGCAAGTCACATACATGAATGGCATATGCAAATAATCACAATGGATGGATATACAAACCTGCATAAGAGAGCCATGCATTCAAAGGTTCATAATCACATACAATCGTCATATCCGAGTACTCATTCATTGGAAACCCATTCACATGCAATACTATTATCATATAGTAACGCACCCAACTATCATGCCGAGAACATTATCTACCTAAACATACTTTTGTCATGTCACAAGATGCATACGCTAATTGGAACTCAAGGTACAACATCAAACCACCACACTTCCACTATGCAACTCTCATACATAAAATATCATGCCAGATACCCTCCAATAGAAGAGACCAAAGACATAATCACATTCATAACATCACCATGCGGAAAGTACAGTTAAATCTTACATACTTGTCATCACAACAGATCCGATTCACTTGCTTATATACAATAAAACCATGCTTGAGTCACATACTTAGATACATTAGTCGAATTACATTCAAAGCATTCTGAAGCTTATAACACATCACATAAAAAGTGTAGATAATGGTGTCAGATATAAAAATCATACTTACATAATACAGACATACATTCCAAAACCCAGAGTAAAATTCGTATACATAAAAACTGATTCCTCAAATCATTATTATGCCCATTCGGAGGTCACATTCTTAGAGTTATTCAGAGTAACACAACACAATAAAGCACCTGCTGACTCAACGTAGTGGATAACGAGTGAACGGAAGGTACATTACGGGTACCAATCGATTACGGAAAGTACCTTACGGGTACAAATCGAAAACCATTTCAATTTTCATTCACCAACATTTTTCGGAAGGATCTTAAACAAGATCCAAATACATTAAAGGGGTTCGCGAGGAACCAAACGGGGACCTGATCGGGGTCCAAACGATAACGGAAGCTGCAGCGGAAGACTCTTTTAGGCATGCCTAACTATCCACTAGACTGACTCTCGCAGGTCATGCATAATACAATTCATATTTCAAATCACATAATTTATATCATTATGCATAATCAGCAATAGGTGAGACATATGAATAAGTTCATAAAGTCAATCATGCATCATACAATTTACACTTAAGCATCACATAATAATCTTGCAGAGAGGTCAGAAGTATAGATATGCATAATACATCCAATTATATTATCATACTTCATAAAATAGTCAAAGTATAAACCTAAAGGCATCACAAGTTCAGAAATTAGGCATTGGAATCACCAAGAAAACTCATTCAGCACAACACATTTGTCGCGCTCGCGATGCCTGTCGCGCTCGCGACAGAGACCATAGTCTCTTCGCTGCGTGCGCGCGACGGACTTCGCGATCGCGGGAAGGAGAGAAGAGCCCGGCTCTGTCGCGCTCGCGACGTTGTCGCGATCGCGACAGAGGGTAAGCATTGCTATCGCGGGGTCGCGACAAGTCGCGTGCTCGCGATAGCACAGGCCAACAATGTGCTCTGTCGCGATCGCGACAGTTGTCGCGCTCGCGACAGAGAGCATACAAGCTATTGCTATCGCGGGCTCGCGACAGCGTCGCGTACTCGCGATGGCATAGCATTAGGATCACCGGTCTCTGTCGCGCTCGCGACAGTGTCGCGATCGCGACAGAGTCATGATTCCGAAAATCTACAGAATCTTTCCTTCCTCATACTCACCTACAAACACACGAAACATAACCAAAGGTCTCTTACCTCAACTCCAGCAAGCCACACATCATTAACAACATAAACACAACATCCGTATCAAGAATTTCGATAAAACATACCACTAAGAATATCCATATACACAATCTATAACAACATCATTATTCGTCAC
This sequence comes from Excoecaria cochinchinensis, assembly GCA_947683425.1. Taxonomy (NCBI): domain Eukaryota; kingdom Viridiplantae; phylum Streptophyta; class Magnoliopsida; order Malpighiales; family Euphorbiaceae; genus Excoecaria; species Excoecaria cochinchinensis. The sequence continues at coordinate 1,082,261 of CANTUQ010000033.1, read as the reverse complement.
TCGTCTCAATCGCACCCATGTTAAATGCATTCAAACGTGTGATACATCGTGCTTAGGTTACTCATAAGATTAACACATATTAATCCTCATCCTTCACAAAATTATATCTATCATTATTTACTAGCTAAATTACCAACCTTAATCATACTCCTAAGTTTCTCCCAAAGATCATTACTTATATAGTCGTTTAATTACCCTAAACATGCATAAAAAGCTGAGGGGAAGGTACGGGATTGATCCGAATCAATCGAGGGCTCAAAAATGAAGAAATAAAGGATAATATAGGTTTTTCTGTCGCGAGGTCGCGACCCTTGTCGCGATCGCGACAGAGGCTCATCTCAGAACCCGAAAAAGACTGTTTAACGCCCCAGATTTGCATTGCCTAAACCAACCTCTAAACCTCATTTTTAGCCAAAACTTCCTTCTTAACAAAAGTTCCCTAGGATGTTACCGTTCACATGCAACAAATTTCAGGTCAAAAGGACACCTATAACTCCAGAGATGATCTCCACAACCCAAACTGTTCAAACAACCCGACACAACAGGGACACTACATTTGAAATCAATTTTTCAATGTCTTAGAGCGATAATTAGTCCAAGGCTATTTCTGAGACATTTAAAGGAATGGAAATAATGGTTCTAATGGATCAAGAATCACACGATTCAGAGCTCTATAACTACACCTATGACAAAAACAATGCACATAGGTCAAATAAAAACGGAACAGAATTGCCAAAATCACCATCAAACATCAAATTCACAGGATTTCTCAAACTCATGCATTTCAATGCCAACTCACATATACATTTATATCAATCAATAACATGTATTACTAACACACATTTTCCCAAATTAATTCATGCCTATCTCATATCAAGCAATCAATTTCTGGAAAAACAAACATAAATACACACTCATGATCCAAGGAAAATTTTAGGCAAAGACATCTCAAACTCAAATGAAGAAGTCAAAGCTCCCAAACCTCTTGCAGACCAAAAACCCAGTTGATCTTCACTCTTGAACCTTCTCTTTACCTTTAATCTTCCTCTTGGTACCCAAAGCTTGCACAAAATCAAAACCCACAATTATTTTTCCACAAACTTTAACTTAAACAAAACCAAAGAAGAAGAGGAAACAAAATCCAAACACAAAAAATCCCAAACTCCAACCACTTACCTTCTTAAAATCCTTCACAACTCAAACCTTAGCCTAAAGCTTGAGGCAAAATCCACATGCAAAGAGAGAAGGAGCAGAAAAATGGGAATGAGAGGGTAGAAGAGAGAGAGAGGACGTGAGAAGAGGAAAAAAGGGCATTCCCAAAAAAATGGCTTCCACGGGAAGCTGCCCCTTCCCTTCTATTCCCTCTTTCTCTCTCTCTCAATCACATTAATTGCCCCAACAACCCATACACATGTCACTCTACCATAGGTCCTTAAATCCCATCCTTTGACTTACCACTCCATGCACCATACACCATCCACACACTAAAGATCTCTCACTTAAATATCTTAGGGCACCAAACCTCTCTCACACCCAATCATTCCTTAAAACCCACTTACATCCTACTTCCATACACTATAAACACACTCTAACATTTCCTTATAAGCCACTTGTCACCATCCTACAAACCCAAGTGTCCCAATCTTGCCCAATCACTTCCCAAGTACCATACACATGTTCCACTAGATAATTCCCCACTTAACATCTTATTAATAATTACCTTGCAATTTAGACCACGAAACCAAACTTCCTCACACACAAATTACCGAAATACCCTTCCGTTCCCGACTTCGCATGCAAATTCCGACTAGGGCCATTTTGGGTTGTTACAAATCTCTCCCCCTTAAGAAATTTCGTCCTCGAAATTTCCCCGCTAAACACTTGCATCCAAACAACCCAAACAAACAAAACTGACTGAAACAAAAACTTACAACACATACTTACCGGAAGGCTCTGCAGACTCAGTCACTTCTATGCGGCTAGAGACAGATACTTTGGCTGAATCCTTGGAGGCATCTAACTTGCTGACTGATCCCGATGATGCTCGTGTAGCTCGAAGCAACTCCTCCACATCTTCTCTAGCCTGCTGAGCTAAATTCTCACTCATCTTCTTAGGACAATCAACTATCTGATGTTCTAAGCTGCCACACCTGAAACAAGCACCCGAGAGCTTCCGACATGGGCCCCGATGTGGCTTCTGACAGTGCTGACATATAGACCGTACCCACTTCTTCTTACACTTATCCCCAGGTTGCTTCTGATATTGTTGACATGCCGTTGCTTCTCGAATCCTTTTCCCCACTGACACTTCTCTACTCGAAACTTTTCTCTTCTTAGGTACCTTCCGAATCAAATCTTGAGAAACCTGAGGAGCGGTTAACCTATCCAAAATCCGAATCAACCCTTGCACTAAAGCCCTATTCTCAGAAACATGACCAGAATCTTCAACCGGAGGACGCTCGGAAACACTCTGACCAGCTCTAACTGGGTTCACACTTTCCGTTGTCTCGCCCACATTCTCACTCGGATCAGACTCCATCTAAACACGACACAAGACACGACACATCTGCATTAGGCCACAACACAACACTGACTCTCATGCAAAGACATGACACAAACCAACTAGCATACCAAGACTTGACACTCAAACAAACAAAGGCAACCAGAACCGCCAAACCTACGCTCTGATACCACAACTTGTAACACCCCTTACCCGTACTTAGGCGATCCCATCCGATAAGGAGTGAGATGCCGTAAGAGTAAAGGTGCCACCACGCAGATACAGAATATACATACATTCATACATAAACATACATACCAAAATACAGGGTAAATTAAAACTTTAAAGAAACAAAAGCTGAACATACATTAACTCACATACATACATATAATCACTCTGCGGAAGCATAAGGCGAAAGATAAAACTGAGGAATAACTGAAAACTTAATTACAATAATATCCTTTACATAACCAAATACATAAGAAAAAGGCTACAAAATTATAGAATCCGAAATACAGAAGCTGAACAAAATAATAAAACGCTACAGCTCCTATGTGGCCGACCTTGCAGATGCACGACGCGAACCGAACCAAACCTGCCACCTGCACGGGAAAGAGCCCGTGCTAAGCGATAAACGCTTAGTGGGGAGAACACACAAGCAATATGGACGGCCATTCACAATGGTCGCCAAAGCAAGTCACATACATGAATGGCATATGCAAATAATCACAATGGATGGATATACAAACCTGCATAAGAGAGCCATGCATTCAAAGGTTCATAATCACATACAATCGTCATATCCGAGTACTCATTCATTGGAAACCCATTCACATGCAATACTATTATCATATAGTAACGCACCCAACTATCATGCCGAGAACATTATCTACCTAAACATACTTTTGTCATGTCACAAGATGCATACGCTAATTGGAACTCAAGGTACAACATCAAACCACCACACTTCCACTATGCAACTCTCATACATAAAATATCATGCCAGATACCCTCCAATAGAAGAGACCAAAGACATAATCACATTCATAACATCACCATGCGGAAAGTACAGTTAAATCTTACATACTTGTCATCACAACAGATCCGATTCACTTGCTTATATACAATAAAACCATGCTTGAGTCACATACTTAGATACATTAGTCGAATTACATTCAAAGCATTCTGAAGCTTATAACACATCACATAAAAAGTGTAGATAATGGTGTCAGATATAAAAATCATACTTACATAATACAGACATACATTCCAAAACCCAGAGTAAAATTCGTATACATAAAAACTGATTCCTCAAATCATTATTATGCCCATTCGGAGGTCACATTCTTAGAGTTATTCAGAGTAACACAACACAATAAAGCACCTGCTGACTCAACGTAGTGGATAACGAGTGAACGGAAGGTACATTACGGGTACCAATCGATTACGGAAAGTACCTTACGGGTACAAATCGAAAACCATTTCAATTTTCATTCACCAACATTTTTCAGAAGGATCTTAAACAAGATCCAAATACATTAAAGGGGTTCGCGAGGAACCAAACGGGGACCTGATCGGGGTCCAAACGATAACGGAAGCTGCAGCGGAAGACTCTTTTAGGCATGCCTAACTATCCACTAGACTGACTCTCGCAGGTCATGCATAATACAATTCATATTTCAAATCACATAATTTATATCATTATGCATAATCAGCAATAGGTGAGACATATGAATAAGTTCATAAAGTCAATCATGCATCATACAATTTACACTTAAGCATCACATAATAATCTTGCAGAGAGGTCAGAAGTATAGATATGCATAATACATCCAATTATATTATCATACTTCATAAAATAGTCAAAGTATAAACCTAAAGGCATCACAAGTTCAGAAATTAGGCATTGGAATCACCAAGAAAACTCATTCAGCACAACACATTTGTCGCGCTCGCGATGCCTGTCGCGCTCGCGACAGAGACCATAGTCTCTTCGCTGCGTGCGCGCGACGGACTTCGCGATCGCGGGAAGGAGAGAAGAGCCCGGCTCTGTCGCGCTCGCGACGTTGTCGCGATCGCGACAGAGGGTAAGCATTGCTATCGCGGGGTCGCGACAAGTCGCGTGCTCGCGATAGCACAGGCCAACAATGTGCTCTGTCGCGATCGCGACAGTTGTCGCGCTCGCGACAGAGAGCATACAAGCTATTGCTATCGCGGGCTCGCGACAGCGTCGCGTACTCGCGATGGCATAGCATTAGGATCACCGGTCTCTGTCGCGCTCGCGACAGTGTCGCGATCGCGACAGAGTCATGATTCCGAAAATCTACAGAATCTTTCCTTCCTCATACTCACCTACAAACACACGAAACATAACCAAAGGTCTCTTACCTCAACTCCAGCAAGCCACACATCATTAACAACATAAACACAACATCCGTATCAAGAATTTCGATAAAACATACCACTAAGAATATCCATATACACAATCTATAACAACATCATTATTCGTCACTCGTCTCAATCGCACCCATGTTAAATGCATTCAAACGTGTGATACATCGTGCTTAGGTTACTCATAAGATTAACACATATTAATCCTCATCCTTCACAAAATTATATCTATCATTATTTACTAGCTAAATTACCAACCTTAATCATACTCCTAAGTTTCTCCCAAAGATCATTACTTATATAGTCGTTTAATTACCCTAAACATGCATAAAAAGCTGAGGGGAAGGTACGGGATTGATCCGAATCAATCGAGGGCTCAAAAATGAAGAAATAAAGGATAATATAGGTTTTTCTGTCGCGAGGTCGCGACCCTTGTCGCGATCGCGACAGAGGCTCATCTCAGAACCCGAAAAAGACTGTTTAATGCCCCAGATTTGCATTGCCTAAACCAACCTCTAAACCTCATTTTTAGCCAAAACTTCCTTCTTAACAAAAGTTCCCTAGGATGTTACCGTTCACATGCAACAAATTTCAGGTCAAAAGGACACCTATAACTCCAGAGATGATCTCCAAAACCCAAACTGTTCAAACAACCCGACACAACAGGGACACTACATTTGAAATCAATTTTTCAATGTCTTAGAGCGATAATTAGTCCAAGGCTATTTCTGAGACATTTAAAGGAATGGAAATAATGGTTCTAATGGATCAAGAATCACACGATTCAGAGCTCTATAACTACACCTATGACAAAAACAATGCACAGAGGTCAAATAAAAACGGAACAGAATTGCCAAAATCACCATCAAACATCAAATTCACAGGATTTCTCAAACTCATGCATTTCAATGCCAACTCACATATACATTTATATCAATCAATAACATGTATTACTAACACACATTTTCCCAAATTAATTCATGCCTATCTCATATCAAGCAATCAATTTCTGGAAAAACAAACATAAATACACACTCATGATCCAAGGAAAATTTTAGGCAAAGACATCTCAAACTCAAATGAAGAAGTCAAAGCTCCCAAACCTCTTGCAGACCAAAAACCCAGTTGATCTTCACTCTTGAACCTTCTCTTTACCTTTAATCTTCCTCTTGGTACCCAAAGCTTGCACAAAATCAAAACCCACAATTATTTTTCCACAAACTTTAACTTAAACAAAACCAAAGAAGAAGAGGAAACAAAATCCAAACACAAAAAATCCCAAACTCCAACCACTTACCTTCTTAAAATCCTTCACAACTCAAACCTTAGCCTAAAGCTTGAGGCAAAATCCACATGCAAAGAGAGAAGGAGCAGAAAAATGGGAATGAGAGGGTAGAAGAGAGAGAGAGGACGTGAGAAGAGGAAAAAAGGGCATTCCCAAAAAAATGGCTTCCACGGGAAGCTGCCCCTTCCCTTCTATTCCCTCTTTCTCTCTCTCTCAATCACATTAATTGCCCCAACAACCCATACACATGTCACTCTACCATAGGTCCTTAAACCCCATCCTTTGACTTACCACTCCATGCATCATACACCATCCACACACTAAAGATCTCTCACTTAAATATCTTAGGGCACCAAACCTCTCTCACACCCAATCATTCCTTAAAACCCACTTACATCCTACTTCCATACACTATAAACACACTCTAACATTTCCTTATAAGCCACTTGTCACCATCCTACAAACCCAAGTGTCCCAATCTTGCCCAATCACTTCCCAAGTACCATACACATGTTCCACTAGATAATTCCCCACTTAACATCTTATTAATAATTACCTTGCAATTTAGACCACGAAACCAAACTTCCTCACACACAAATTACCGAAATACCCTTCCGTTCCCGACTTCGCATGCAAATTCCGACTAGGGCCATTTTGGGTTGTTACATAACTATTTCCAATACTTGTTTGATATCTCTTGTTAATACCAATTATTGTTATCTCTTGAACCCAATATTCACGTCTAAAGTATTAACAGGCAAAATTTGGTACATAATCTGTTGTTGTTTGGGATTTAGCTCGCTATCTCTTGATTTTAATAAATACTTAAATGGTCCGATATGATGAACAATCTTGATACTTGGTTTGAAGTAAAGTGTGCTCTTGATTATGTTTTAGTTATGAAATAACTAATTGAATGAAAAATGTGGCATTTATTATGCATTTATCATGCATGTAAACGTATCAACTTTTGTGCATATAAATGATACTAAAAATAATTGAAAAACATCATTGGTGATTTAAGATGGAAAATGGTCATGATTAAGACTCTTATATAGTTTATTAGGAAATGAAGAAAGTAATAACTTAAATGTAAACGATATGTCTAGTATGGTCATTGTGCTTGAATATATAGTAATATACGCTAGTGTATGTGATTGGAAATGAATGAAAAATAAAACATGATTGTGACGCATGCCGAACCCCGTCAAACCCCGGAGGCCCACTTTTAGGGGTCCTAGAAAGGTTCATTAAGACTCGTGAAGATCGGTCGCTTTGCAATAGGCAGGGAATCATCCTTATTCTATTGTTGACGATCAACCTCCACGGGCATCTATTTGCACACCACAAGGTATTATGGAGTTGCCACCCAATAAAATATTGGGAAATGGGTTCTAACCTTATGAGACCAAAACCAAAGATAAGTTTGGGACATCACTTTTACTTATACCTTGGTTAAGTTTATATGATAGAGTTTTTAAGATTAAATTAACATCTCTTTTCTCACACGGTTATGTAGGTAAATAAAATGTGCATTTCAAGCATATAAAGAAAGTACAAAAGAAAAAAAAAGCAAAATACAATCCTTATAAATACAACATCCATGAAAAGGAAATAAAATACATATATAAAATAGGGAATTAATTTGAATGCGAAAGTTAGTTCCTACATGCGCATTTTATGAAATGGAAGAGTTCCTGGGATAATTTTTGAAAACTGAGATAAGTGATCCTATTTTTGTAAAAGGGAAGCTCTTCTTTTAAAAGTGATATTTTCTTGGATGAAAGCAAGGATATTGTTCCTGTTTTGTTAAGAAAATCCCGGTTAAATAATAGAAATCTTTTGATGGATTTTTATGTTTAACGTGTACAAGAAACCTTTACTATCACAAGTCTAAACATGCTAAAAAAAGAAAAGCAAATGAAGGAAAATTAAATAAAGTTCAAGGAAGAAGATAAAACCATGCTCTGATACAGTTCAGACACCCCGACCTCTAAAACTCCGCTTGCGAAGGATACTCGCAAAGAGGGCACTCACAAGAAGAACATAATTTAAGCCAAAAAAAATAACAAGAAATGACTTGTTACTAAAATTATATCAAAAATACTATATTGAAATTGAATAAAATAAAAACATGAACAGACATTAAGAAAACAGAGAATAATGTAACATGCTTAATAATTGAGACAGCGTATATAATATAGCATTAAAAATACAAAAGAAAACACAATAAAATAAGTCACAAAAGGACAAACAGTACCCACAGACGGGCATGACTCAAGACAGACGAGACGGGGAGATGCAACAGATGGGACAAAAGGGGCGCAATATGTCTCCTCACTCACTACGAGTGACGGGCATCCCTCAACCCTTTTTCCCGTCGGTCGAGCCCAGAACGCGGGAAAATTAGTCAAACCTCCATTAAAGCATTATTAACACAACATTCATGCATGAAAGACCTCAAACATGCATATTAAATCCTAGAAATGCAGTAAAATCATCTACAGAACTTCAGAGATCCATTTAAACTAACAAAAACAGAAAATCACGGGAAATCACATATTTGAAATCGAGATACACAGTACATTATCTATTTTGAATTTAAACATGGAATAGTAACGGTTTAGGCCTAGAATATTTACCCTTGGATTGTTTGGATGTCTAGAGAATGGAAGTGAGCTCGTTCCTTCCTTAAGTTTCCAAAAAATAGATTTGAAATTTAGATAGAAATCTCTTTCTCTCTCTAGAAAATGTTCTTCCATTTTTGTTGATTTCTAAGAGAGATTTAGACTCTAATAGAAGATCCAAGCTCAAAGGAGATGATGAAAATCGTTTTCTAAAGAAAGTCTTTTGAGTTTTCTTCTCAAAAACACATATTTTTGCTTCTCTCCCTCTCTTCTTTTCTTCCTTTGTTTTTTGCCATTCTCCCTCTTTTTTAATTTTTCCAACCCCTTTCTAATCCTTTTCTCTTTCTATTTATACCTCAAAAATCAAATCCCTAATAAAACTAAGTTTTCCTTAATTTAAGGGAAACCCATATTCTTAAAACCTAATCTCAGGGATTAGGTGAAAAAAAAACCCAACCTCTTCCATGACTTCCTATTGCAGAATCCATTTTTGGATCTATAAAATTAGGACAGATAGGTGTCTCTCAATGGCCGACGGGCGGCTCTAAAATGCTTTAAGCAAATTACAAAAATGCCATGGATGGGAACAAGGTACCAACCATAGGCATGGGAAAATGATGACAAACGAGCGTCACCCCATGAGGGACTGTCATTTGTCGGTTAACACTTAAAAATTTTGCATTTAAAACCATCATTTAGCTTCACAAAAATGCAAAAGGGGACAGTTAAAAAAAACCTTTAAAAATTATGAAAACCAAAGAGGGAAACTGACACTTTTCATTCTTCACCTATGTATAGGTGTCATTATTGTCACTAGATAATCTCTGATCTGGGTTGGCTCAGGACCTACCATCTACAGTTGCCCCCAGTTTTAGAGAGGCTAGTGTACTGGTGCCTAGATGAGCCAAAATTCAGGGAGAAGGGAAGAGACATGTACCTGAGGCAGCTACCTTCATGCTGTGTTGTCGTTGATGATTGGGGTGTAATTAGTTTTCGTTAGCTTGTCAGCGTGTTAAACCACGGTTGAGTTGAGTGATTGATAAACATCAGCTTGTCGACGTGTGAAACCACGGTTGAGTTATGTGATTGATAAACATCAGCTTGTCAACGTGTAAAACCACGGTTGAGTTGCTTGATTGATAAACGTCGGCTTGTCGACATGTGAAACTACTGTTGAGGTGAAGACGTGATTATTTCCAGCATGTCAGCATGCAGAACCACAGTTGAGTTCCTTTTAGTCGTCTATTGAAGAAGCCTGTGTGCCCCTTAAGAGGGCTTTATGCTCGCTGGGAGACTTTGATAATTTATGCTCACTAAGAGGCTTAGATGCTCACTGAGAGACTTAGATGATCGCTAAGAGAATTAGATTTTTAAGCCTCTTGAGAGGAAATTAGATTTAAGCCTCACTGAGAGGAAATTAGATTTAAACTTTCAAAGCTTGCCCGTGGGCGGATGTACTTTAAATCTTTTAATGTCTTGTAAAAGGATTTTTTTTTTTGGATTTATGATTTAAACCTCTTCGGGTTTTGGGCATTTTTGAGGTTTTGGGTGAAACTTTGAATTTTTGGTGTATTTTTGCAAATTTTGGGATTTTCACATTTTGAATGTATTTTGAAAAAAATTTACATTTTGAATGTATTTTGAGAAATTTTTACATTTTGAATGTATTTGAAAATTTTTACATTTTGAATGTATTTTGAATTTGTACAACCTGAGTGTATGTTAGGGCTTTTAAAGTATTTCAAGGTCTTGATTTGTTTTTTTTTGTGAGGAATGTTACCTAATTGCCCCCAACATGGTACGCATAAATAGGCTCTTTCTTTGGGGCATACCTCCATTGTATGGGATTGCATGATTTTTATAGACCTGAAGCCATCTTTTGGCCCACTTTTGTGCACAAGGTCTTTATTTGGCCTTTTCCTGCAAAGTTATGACACAAGAATATATACAAGAAATTGTGTGTGTATGTGTGAAATATATGTGCAAAGCCATATACAAGAAACACGCACAAAGAGTTATGTATGTGAATTATGTGATACATGCATGTGAAAAGTTATATGCAAATATTTGCAAAAGAACAATATTAGTGGAAATGCATGCAAAAACAGATAGACCATATCCCAAGTGGTTAAGAATCTCGTAGAAGGTACGGCTTGGCTGCTCATACTATCTGATGCCCCCAAGAATCTAAAAGAGTGTCATCTTGACTCAGGAACTCTAATCCGTAATCTTTCTAAAGACTATGCCCCCTAGCCATCTTGTGTGCATCTTTTTGCCTCTTGAGACTCTGCCTTGCATGCACTATCTGCTTGAAAGGAGGTTATCCGGACTAATACTACCTTATCGCTTCAGGTATCGAAAGTCATTGTTTTAAAGGTAGTGCGTCCCTTATAGATTTTCACACTAGCTTTTCTTTGCGAGAAATACGTCCCTTTAGTTTCACTTAAACCCTGTGCCTTATTTTTTCCTGGAATGGTCCCAATCCACTCTAGTGGCTTGTTATTATTTTATTTATTTAGGACAGACTACCCATTTTTAGGTTTTTACCCTGTCCTGTGCCTTAACTTTTGCTTAGAGAGCCAGTTGCGATTTTCAACTCTAACGGCACTTTTTTTAAGGGTAGGATTTGTCACATGACGTTTTGTGATTACTGCCTTGAAGCGGAACTTGCTCCAACATGTATCCCTATGTATGCCACATGTTTCTTTTAGCCATTCAATCATATGCTCATGACAAGCTTATGCACGCGTTCCGATCTACATGCACCATATAGGAATGATAATAATTATAACTAGACATGTAATGCAAGAGCACAGTTTCATTCAATCTCAAGGAGTAACACCTTGTGTGCATCCGAGTCTTGTTATCAATCAGTCCTTTCGGCTTTTCTTGATTGAATATTTTCTCTTAACCCCTAATTTTTGCCTATGATGCTTTTTTTCTATTTTCACCTTAGCAGGGTGCCTAATTTTAATAAAGCCGCCTTTTTTCGATTTTCAGCCTACGGGGCTGATCTTTTTTTTTTTCCTTTGCCATAGAACCTTCTTTAGTCTGCCGGCATCTTTTGGTTCTTTTAAATTCATTTTCATCATTGTTAGCCAAGACGACTGATTCTTTCGACATTGTCTCTTTTTCTTCAACACCAAGGCTTCACCTTGACCCTTGTGCAAACTACCTGAGACAGTGTGATCCCCGTTTGGAACTTGACTGTGAAAGCTCACACTATATTTTTATCGACTTTAGCAGCTCAATTTCTGAAGTAGCCCTTAATGGTTGAGTTTGTGTTACAGATTAGCCTCTGATGGTGGTTGCCTCGGATGGTTTAAGACAGAACGGTGAGTTCTCTTTCTTTTTTTTTTGGGTCTAACTGTGAAGTAGGGGTGTACAGGGTCTGGATCTTCCTGTACCGAACCGAAATACCGAAAAAAAAAATCCAGAACCGAATTGTACTGTTGACTTTTTTTACGAGAACCGAACCAAATTGTACCGTTGACTTTTTGATTAGGACCGAATCGAATTGTATTGGAACTGGACCGAGAACCGTATTGAACAGTATCGAACTGTTCTGGAACCGAATTGTACCAAAAGAACCGATATTTATTAATTATTATATATAATACTAGTAATTTATATATAAATATTATTTATAATTTATATTATATATTTATTATATTAATTTAACTTCACAATTATTTGTATTAAATATTTTAATTATTAATAAGATAAATTTAATTAATATATCTATATGAATATGCAATTAATTTTATTTACTTTTCGCGCCACTCAACTAATATTTATCTATTTTCGTCACAATTTTTATTTGAGTATGTAAATTAAAAATCTATTTATATATAAAAATGAAATTTTACCAATTAATGTAAATGTATGGGTATACAATATTAATCAGCTTATCAATAATTCAATTTATTTTTAGCATCACTCAATCAATACTCATCTATTTTTGGCATAATATCTATATGAGTAATTGATTATGTATTTTAATAGTGTATTTATATACAATTATTGGATCAATAAAATTTTACCAATTAATGTAACTATATGAGTATATAATAAAATTTTACCAATTAATGTAAATATATAAGTATATAACAATCTTACCAATAATTTAATTAGCTTAGTAGTTAGTACTATAAAAATGTTGGTTTTTCATCATCACAATATTTTATTTTTCATGAAAATTGTTCTATATGCGGATAATTTGATAAAAGAAAATTAAGACATAATATAATTGATCAAGTTCATTATGTATTATTAATTATATATTCTATTAAACTACAAAACATATAAAAAGATGGTTGTATTTCACATTCACCCTTATAATATAACTATTGACTATAATAGTAATTAACAATCTCTTAACTATTAAGCCAAATTTAATGAAATTGAGTATAATAATTGAGTCAAGATAATATGTGTGGATAAACCCTAAACATAATCATAGTCCATAGAGCCATCTTCTATTCTCTAAATATAATTAGCTAAGGCTATATATATAACTAATTATATAAGTATGTAATGATCTTATTAATTAATTTGATTTACATTTAATGTCACTCAACTAATACCCATTTATATCTGGTACAATATCTAATTATATATATGAGTAATTGAACACTAATGAAATATTATATTTAGTCAAAACCTCCTATATTTAATATATATGTCAAAATTATAAACATAGTAAACATTTTATATATAGTTTAAAGTCTTTATATATCCAAAAAATAACTAAATTTTCCTTCCACTACTATAATATGAATTAATATACGCAAAAATTTTTACCATTACTATTAAAATTTTATTTCATATTTACTATGCACTTTTTGGCTGATATAATGAAATGTATAAATAATCCACCTCAAGTGTTTCTATATATATTGCAAACAAAATCAACTTGTTTTTATAAATTTATATATGAATGAATATAGTAATATGTATAATTTATATTCTCATAAACTTAATTAATATATGATTAACACACAAATCTTCATGAAGGATTATTAAAAATAATGTCAATATTATTTTAGTTGTACATCAATATTATTAAGAATAAAATTTGAAAAATTTTAGGGGGATGAAAATTTTTATTTTGAGTTTTTGGAGGGAATTAAAATTTAAATTTAAAGAATTGATAGTTTTCAAAATATTTAAAAAATAAATTATTAAAATTAAAAAAATAAACGAGGGATGTAAATTAGGTTTTGAGTTTCATCTTCCCTCAGTTTCGCTCACTGTTGTCTCCTCTTCGCAAAATTTGCTACTCTTCTCCACCACTCGTCACCTAACGTCGACGCATCCTTGGTTTGTCCACCGATAAGAGCAACCCCCACTTCCATTGGCAGGTAGCAGCTACTTATGCTGAAGGAGCTGTTAGAATAATCTGTTTGTTTTGAAGGTAAAGTTAAATTAGAGACTGCTAATCCATGCTTTGTTCTTATGGCCTGGATTTCTCTAAATCTTAGGTGAATTTCATTTTTTTCTTATTTACTTGATTTTTTATTTTGTTTAATTTATTTATTCATTTCTATTTTCAATGATTTGCTTTATATATAATTTTATACTTAGAAACAGTATTTTGATTTTCCACTTGTGTATGGCATGCCTCTTTTTGGGGGTCATAAAGGAAGTAATGTTATTAAAAGTCATAAAGGAAGTAATGTTGGTGGTTGCTGTTGATAATTGTATGGATGATTGGGGTTTGACCAAAGTGATGTGTATAACTACTGATAATGCATCATCTAACGATACTACAATTCAACAGTTGAAAAATAAATTAAGTGAGAGAGATGCATTTATTTTGGGTGGTGAAATTTTTCACATGTTGTGCTCACATCTTAAACCTTATTGTGAAAGATGGGCTTAAATGTGTTGAAGAGTCTATTAAAAATCAAGTTTGTTAGAAGCAGTTTTCAAAGGTTAGATTCTTTCAAAAAATCTTGTGAGACATTAAACATCAATTATGCAAAAAGTTTGATAATAGATTGCCTAACTAGGTGGAATTTAACATATTTGATGTTAGACATTGCTTTAGGATATCAAAAGGCTTTTGATAAGTTGGAGGATATAGATAGCAAATATTTCATTGAGTTTAGACCTATTTATTTGAGTAAGGCTAATTGGAAACAAGTCGTAACTCTCACAAAAATTTTGAAAAGATTTTATTATGTGACTTATAAATTATCTGGGTCATTATATTGAACTGCAAATTCATATTTTACAGAGATTGTGCGTATTTTGAATTTGTTGCAATCTTCTCAAACTAGTGGTGATGATTTTTTTAATGGAAATGGGGAAACAAATGCAGTTAAAATTTGACAAGTATTGGGGTTCGATTAACAAGATGAATATCATTATTTTCATAGCTATGGTTTTGGATCCTAGATTTAAAATGAAATTTTTAGTTTCAAAGTACACAGTTTTTTATGGTGAGTGTGAGTCAGAGAAATTAGTTTGTAAAGTGACAACTAATTTGAATGGATTGATAGATGAACATAAAAAAATGGAAGGAAATGTTAATCAAATTGTAGCCCCAACACCCAATTCTGATGATATTGATAATGATGTTGATGCGTAGTTGTTAGAAAATAAGGATAAGGAGCAAGTTGTGTCTCAAGGAGATTTAGATACTTATTTGACTGATAAATTTGTAAAAATATTCTCCTAATTTTGACATTTTGAGTTGGTGAAAGATTAATGAGCCAAATTATCCAATTTTAGCCAAAGTTGCGAGAGATGTCTTGGCTGTTCAGTGCTTTCCTGTAGCTTCTGAATCAGTTTTTAGCAATGGAGGGAGAACTTTGGACAAATTTAGAAGTTCTTTAACTTCGATTATAGCTGAGGTTCTTATTTGTTGCCAAAATTGGTTGAAATCGGCTACACTTTTAGCTTCAGAGGCATCAACAGAAGAACTTGAAAAGTTTGAATCATGTAATTATTATATTCGCATAAATTCGTAAATTATGTATTTAATGTTTAGATTTTTTTGGTCTAATATTTAATTTCTTTATTTTTTTTTAGATATTACTCAAGATCCTCAGATCAATGCGACCATAATGCAGAGAAAGACTATCGAGTGTAAAATTTTTAAATTTTTATGTTCTTATTAAGATATTTTAATTATATTTGTATTTATTATTGTGTATATTTATTTTGCAAATTTTTAAAAACATTGAATTAGCCGAAGTATCGTATCGTATCGTATCGTATCGTATCGTATTGTATTGCATTATTTTGTACCGAAAGAACTGAAGAACTGAACTGAACTGTATCAAAAATTAAATGAACCGTACCGAATTGTACCAAAATTTATAAGAACCGAATTGAACCAAAATTTTTAAGAACCGAAATATCAATATAATACGGAGATTTGAAAATCCCTGAATTATACTGAACTGTGTACACCCCTACTGTGAAGGGTCGGGACTTATTCGTTCTTGAACTCGTTTGGTTGAGTCGTACGTTAACGAAAAAGGAATGGCTTTAAAAATTTTGCTTGCTATCATATCCTTTTGTTTATGTTGGCCATTGTTTCAGCAGATTAAAGCAGCGTTATGCTAGCAATGCCCTTGTTATTCCAAGTCCAGGCAAAGGCTTTTTTCTATTTTTTTTCTCATATTCATCTCACTTCAGGAGTTATCACGAATGCAATTAAGATGCTTTTTGCTTTGAGATTGAATGAAACAGTGTTCTTAGACCAATGTATTATTGCCATGCACGATGCGATGAGATATGACACTACATACATAATAAAAGCCCATATTACTAACATAGCTAGAGAAACAAGTGCGTAGTTTAGAAATATCCATTACATTATAAAATAGAACAACACCTCAGGTTCTCTCTTCTCTAGACGGTGCTCCCAATGTTGGTGGTGATGTGGCCCTGTAATGGCTCTATATCTTTCTCCTTTTTTTTGGATCTAGAATTTAATCTATGTCAACCCAATTCTGGATGCACTTTCTCAGAGCAGGCAATAGTCTATTTTATGCCCTGTGTGTTGATGATATGCATAATGCCAATCTACTCTATGTTCTAGGCTTCCCTGGCTCATGGCTGCCATTGGTGGCAGTGGTTGCAATTTCCCTTCTTTCATGAAATGATCAAGATACCAAGATAATGATGTACCTGAGTCAGAATTGCAATGCACGGCAGTCTTATTAACCGATGTTGTAGCCCTCTCGTCACAATTGTTCCCATTTTTGTTGCTGGGGTCTCCCTTTAACCTTGTATTACCATAATCATAGCTAACGACAATTACTTTCTTAGCAAAATGTTTCCCTTCTGCCTCAATGGCTATATCTTTAAAGGATTCCCAATCTTTTAATCCCTTCAACTTGAGTGCCTCCTTCAAATAAGGGCTGACATTTCTGATAAATAACTTGATCTGATCTTTAGTATCGGGCTTTCGCTTTATCTCTATCACCTTATTCCTCCACTGAGTGAAATACAGGAAGGATTCATCTAGTTTCTGCCCGCAATAACTCTAAGTCTTTAAGGATGACCTCTATTTTGGTATTACAGTCATATTGCGCCAGGAATTCATCTGTCAACAAACCCCAGTCCTCTTTGGTTCTTCGATCTAATCCATGGTACCAGCTGATGGCAGGGCCTATTAGACTAAGACAGAAATACTCGATCATTTGCTTCTTAGTTAGCATTGTTCCCTTCATCACAAGGGAATACTGCTTGACACGTGCTGAAGGATCTGAAGTGCCGTCAAACTTCGACAATTCAGGCATCTTGAAGTGTTGAGGCAGTAAGTCTTCGCTATTTAGATTTCTGTCTTCTGGCCTAATTCTCTTCCCTGCTATTAGAAGGTGGGCCATCACTTCCAACTTCTCCTCCATCTTCTTAAATTGGGTATTCACTGGTTCCTCCTCATCACCTGTTGTGAAGTCCTTTTCACTAAGCCTATTCCTTCCTTGTTCGGTGGGCACCACATCTATAGGTTTAGCAACTAGAAGACATGCAGCATCGATTGCTATGGGAGCTTCCCTAACTATGTTTGGTTCAGTTGGTCCCACGGTGGCAGCTGTAGGCTGCATCTCAGTGGGTGGTGCCATTTAAGCAACAAAATTTCCCATCATGGTTATTATCCATGTCTCAAACTCCTCAAACCTCTTATCCATCTCTTGGGCAGTCAAGACATTAGTCTCTTGTGGTAGGTCGGCCATTTTTTAAGATTGTTCTGAATTCCCATTAACTGTACTTGATTTTGATTCTGGATGCTCGGTCAGAGACCCTCTGATAAGGCAGCCGTTGGAACCCCTAAACCAACTACGCAAATGGTCTATAATGGCTGAAAAATCAAGAGATTATAATGCTGCATGTGATGCATGGAAAAAATTAAGATGGCACGTACATGTGAAGATTATATGCACAGAATAGAGCTTACACATACAAAATGAAATTTAAAAAAAAATTCTCTTTTTTTCGCATTTTTTCTTTGGATACATGAATAACACACGATGCATGAGTGTGCTGTGCAACACCCACAACTATATACAAAAGAATATAGAACCTTCTTAGGTGGTCTCTTTCTTAGGTGGGCTTAGCCCAAGGGTCATCAAGGAACCTAAGGGACGCTTATGATGTACGGTGAAATATTGACAGCATAACCTCTTTCATTTAAAGCGCGTACAAAAGAATTTTGGCTATTATGTATTTGGACATTTCAAATGGATCAGAGTGGACTGCCCTTTGATGAATGACTACTTAATTTAATTGAATTTGTTTAATACAAAACGGCCCACATAGCAAGCACAGTATTATGGTACATACCACTTAAGGGAAGTGTATCTTGTCATTACACGGGCTTGAGTAGGGTGATGATACTTTAGGGCTACCAAAGTGTGTTCCCTGCCAATGGATCTAGCTTATCACCATTCGATATACCAAGTGGTATAAGGCTTAAGCTGGTGAAAATTTTTGGCACTTCCGTACATTGAGTGAACATAGGGTCATGCTTCTGGAATACAACGGGGTAAGAAAGGGATGAATATAGTTCTAAGGCTCTAGAATGTGTTAATGCATTTTCAAAAAGTGATAGAAATTTAATTTGAAAAACTCATTTAATTTAACCAAGACACTTTAGGAGCAAGGTCTCTCAATCCCCAGTGGAATCGCAACTGTGACGCGCGCCGAACCCGTCAAATCCAGGAGGCCCACTTTTATGGTCTAAGAAAAGTTCATTAAGACTCGTGAAGATCGGTTGCTTCGCAATAGGGAGGAAATCACCCCTATTCCATTGTTGACAATCAACCTACGAGGGCATCTATTTGGGCACTACAAGGTATCATGGAGTCGTCACCTAATAAAACATTGGGAAATGAGTTCTAACCTTATGAAGCCAAAACCAGAGATAACTTTGGGACATCACTCTAACTTATACCTTGGTTAAGTTTATATAATTGAATTTTTAAGATTAAATTAACATCTCTCTTCTTACACGGTTATGCAGGTAAATTAAATGCACATTTCAAGTATATAAAGAAAGCAGTAAATAAATTAACTTACAAAAGGATAAAGCAAAATAAAATTGCAATAAATATAAAGTCCATGAAAAGGAAATAAAATACATACATAAAATGGGAAATTAATTTGAATGGAAACGTTGGTTACCGCATGCACATTTTACGAAATGGTAGAGTTCCTTTGATAATTTTTTAAAATCGAGATAAGTGATTCCATTTTGGTAAAAAGAAAGCTCTTCTTTTAAAAGTGAGATTTTCTTGAATGAGAGTAAGACATTGGTCTTGTTTTGTTTAGAAAATCCCGGTTTAATAATAAAATTTTTTTATGGATTTTTATGTTTAATGTATACAAGAAACCTTTATTATCACAAGTCTAAACATGCTAAAAAAATGAAAAGCAAATGAAGGAAAATTAAATAAAGGTCAAGGAAGAAGATAAAACCATGCTCCGATACAGTTCAGACACCTCGACCTCCAAAACTCCGCTTGCGAGGGATACTCGCAAAGAGGGAACTCACAAGAAGAACATAATTTAAGCCATAAAGAATAACAAGAAATGACTTGTTACTAAAATTATATCAAAAAATACTATATTGAAATTGAATAAAATAAAAACATGAACAGAGATTAAGAAAACAGAGAATAATGTAACATGCTTAATAATTGAGACAAAATATATATTATCGCATTAAAATACAAAAGAAAACACATTAAAATAAGTCACAAAAGGACAAACAATACCCACAGACGGGCACGACTCAAGATAGACGAGACGGGAAAATAAAAGGGTCACGTTATGTCCCGTTGCTCGCTACGAGCAACGGGCATCCCTCAGCCCTTCTTCCTTTCGGTCGAGCGCAAAATGCAGGAAAACGTGTCAAACCTCCATTAAAGCATTTTTAATCCAACATTCACGCATAAAAAACCTCAAACATGCATATTAAAACCTAGAAATGCAACAAAATCATGGATAGAACTTTAGAGATACATTTAAAATAACAAAAATAAAAAATCACAGGAAATCACATATTTGAAATCGAGATACACAATACATTATCTATTTGAATTTAAACATGGAATAGTAACGATTTGGGCCCAGAATATTTACTCTTGGATTGTTTAGATGTCTGGAGAATGGAAGTGAGCTCGTTTTGTAACACCCTATACCCGGTCTAGTAAATGAGACCTATTCTAAGATTCGTAGCATTTGAATATTAAATTTTTTTCTCAAAATTATAAGTCATCCAACTTTTCTTTTAATTCTACTGAAATTTTGACAGAGTTACCTCTATAGTATTGCCTATCCCCCTGAAAAAAAAAAAATTTTACACTTCTAAATCACATAGTCATCACCAAACTTCAATTCAAACTCCAACACAAGTTTTCCCATCCTCTATTACATAAACTAATCTCATATATATCAAACAATTCACATATTTTCTATCAGCATCAAATACTCATTTCAATTATATATACATAAACCTTGATATATTATTTCTTCACCAAAAACTCACATATCTGTAACATGATTACACATGATACAAAGTTCCTTCATAAATACTATCAAAACATAATAAACTAATAACTTAACTAAACTTTTCTAATACAATCTCATGTTATACATAATATTCCAATCAATCTAGAGTGCATGCCACACTAAGACAGAAAAATCCAATTTACAATGTAATGCCCTATTTTAAATATCCTTTCATTTCTATTTGATGGGACTCTAATTTGGTACAGATCACTGGATTACTCCTTACTATCTCTTGAATGCCATCTTTAACCTATGTGCTGAAAGAAACCACACACTAAGTTAAAAGCTTAGTGGTGATTACCAAATTTACTTTTCCAAGACTTGTGATATAAAATATACATAAATATTCAAACACACATATACAGTTATGTTTGGCACAAAGATTTCTAAATTCCATTTCATAGCATACATACAACCTAAGTTAATTATACTTTACATGCTACTAAATTTCCTTTCAATTTTAGTGTATATATATGAATATTCAATTACACTCATTTTTACATTAAACATAAAATTTAAAAGTACTCTTTACAGTCAATATATTACCATTTAATTATTCATAATTTATCTCTATGAATTTCTTAAAACCCGCACATCTCATCCAGCACAACAAAGTTCCATGCATTATGTTCAATACCCTTAGATACACAAATGAAAAATTCATAAACATCTAAAGTCAAGTTTCCACACCTATAAACCAAATCTTATTAAGTTTGGGCCATGCAGAACACATGCTTATTATAAATACCTATGTTGATTTTATAGATTCCTAATAGCTAATGTAAGTATAATAAAGCATTAACCTTCTCATATGCACATTAAGAATTATTTCACCTTTTAATCTTATACTATTATTACCACTACTATATGTATATACATTACACTTACTTATGTATATATAATTTATATGCAAACATAAAGTCATTTCATTACACTATTAGTCTATATGATTATTTTCTAATATCATTTATTTAATTAAGAAATAAACTACCATTTCATTCCTTATCTATAGTATTAACATGTAGTTGTTGTCTTTGTATTTAATGTAAAGACCCGAATACCGGCTTAGTAGTGGTCAATGAAATCTATAGAGTTTATAATGTAAATTTCATATGAAAATATCAGACAGTGCTTTAAAAGACAGTAAAGGAAAAAAGTTAAACGTGCTCAGATCAGGAAAACCTGATGGGTGACCTCCTAGGAAGCCACTAGTGAAAAGTAATTTATTGGACTATTGGAAAGTTCAAGTTATAAGGAGTCTGATGACATAATTTAGAGTGAAAATGAGGTGAAATAGGTCCCCGAAAGTCAAATAGAAGGGAAGCCTCTAGCTCGGTTCAATAGTAACCAAATATTTGACCGAATTTTTAAAAATAGTAAATGACCTCTAAAAATTATTTTGAAGGCATAGATAGACTTTAAATAATATTTATGAATTTTTGGTAGTGAAAAATAAAGTTTATAATGACACTGAAAAATTAGTGAAACGAATTGGTTCAATCGAACCGGACCGGATAAGGATCCTGATTGAGATGAAACCAAGGTCAAATGGGTTATTAAGAGTGAAAATGATGTTAAGGATGAAAAGTGAACCGAACCGATTGAACAAGTGAATCGAACCAGTTAACTTTGGTTTGACTAGATGACAAAAGTTTGACCTATTGACCAAAGTTTGACTGGACTCTAAATGGAGATATGGATCTCAAAAAATTTATCTGAAAGTAAGGATTTGCTTGAAATATTATGGAGAATCAAATGGTAATGAAAAATAAATTTTATAGTAAGACAAAAAATTGAGTTATCGGACTGGTAAGAAATTATCGGACCAGAAAACGATTTTCGATTGAGCTGAAATTTTATGTTGAGGCTAATTATATATTTTAAGAATTATGGAATTGATTTTGAGTGAAATTGAATTTGGGAAGTGATGGAAATTATTTTTTGTTGGAAAATAGGCTTAAATTACTTAAATGGGCTTTGGATTTGGCTGAATTGATTGGCCCATGACTTGGCCCATTAGGAGAGGCTAAATAAAGGCTGAAATATCATATTCCTCTAGAGAAATCAGCAAAATTCCAGCAGCTCCTCTTCATCCTCTCTTAGCCGAATTGCTCCCTCTTTCTTTTCACCAAATTTCTTCATCTTTCATCTAATTCTCTCCCAAAATCCAAGCCTTCTTAGTAAATTTCAGCCTCTCTATCACATGGTAGCAGCCTCTAATTTTCATTTGAGGTGATTAAAGTGGAAAAAATCAAGGGTTCAAGATTATGATTTAGAGTTCTATAATTTAATTTAATGGTTCAAATAGGTATTTTAGGGTATGTAGATGATGTTTATGATGTTATATAGAATTTAAAAGCAAAGGAAATGATGGTTTTGTTTCCTTGAAGATTCAGCCACTTAAGGAATTTTTATGGAGGAAGGTGTTTCAAAGGATTAAGTTATGGAAAGGGGAGCTCTAAGCATGGAAAGCAAGGATCTAAGGTTAGTGGATACAATATCCTTCTTTTTCCATTGAAAAAGTATGATTTTAGGTTATGTTCATATTGTACGTATGTGATTTATGCATGTTTAATTGAAAAAAAAAATTGATATACATGTTTAAGAAGGATAAAAATAGAATTTTGAATGAATAAAATGGAAAGAAATAAATCATATACCATAGACACCATGTAGGCCGAATGGTATACCTTAGTATACAAGGGTATATTTTAGTGATTAATGCATATAAATGGTATATTTGCGATAAGTGACATGTAATCTAGATAAATTAATGATTAATTGAAGAAAAATGAATATTGATAAAGAATTAAGTATGCGGCCGAATTGTTAAGTTAATATTCTTAAGGTATAAATGGATATTTAAGGCATAATATTTATGTATTCATGATGAATAATAGGTAATTTAGTCAAATGAATGAATAAAGGAAGGAAACAAATTATGGATCAAGAAATGAAGTCTTGGCCGAATTGAACAATAAGAAAAATAATGAATTTCTTTAGTAATTTAAGTATGTAAATGGCATATTTAAAGTGTATAATATGTAATTTAGTTAATTGAGTGATTAATGGAATGGAAAAATAATCTTAGTAAAGAATTTATGGTTAGGCCGAATGGTAATCCATGGGACATCTAAGTGTATTTTGATAAATTGATAAGTATAATGGCATGGAATGATGACAATTGAGTGTATAATAGCCTTATTAGAATTAATGGATTTAATTTGAATATATTTTTGACATGTTAACCTATTAGGTGAAAAGTGAAAACATTGTTACATGTCATGAAAATTATAAAGTATGTTATAGCTAGTGTTAAAATGCTTAAATATATGAAGTGGAAGTGAATTATAAGTGATATGTAAAATTTAAAGTGAAGCGTATTTGATGGCCGAATGGTATATGTTGATATATTAAGTGATATAAGCCCTTAGTAGTAGTCTGGTAGTGAAATCTAGTCCATGATATAATTTGCTAGCTGTAAAGATTCCACACCACGGTCCGAGTCATGACGACTCGCTATCAATAGGCCAATAACAGTCTATCCTAATACAGTGTTCAGTGTATTGCAGTGCCAGTATTGAATGGTTCCATTGGGATCATTTTTTAGTATAGTGGATCTGTGGGATCCACGTCCCGCATATCCGATTCATAGATTTCTACTGGGTGTATACCAGGGGCATTATGGTAAAAATAATAAGAAAATAAGTGAAAATGGGACTAAATTGTAAGAAATGGAAAGTTTAGGGGTAAAATTATAATTTTACACTTAATTGTTAGAAATAGAGTAAATTTGTTAAAAAGTGTAATTAAAATGATAATTGTGCAAAGAAATGAAATTATAGGGACTAAATGGTAATTTGGTGTAAAAGTGGTAAAATAGGGACGAAAATGTAACTTGGTAAGTTATTAAAGGTTAAAAGTGGAAATTAAGTGTAAATAAGGCAAAATTAGTAATTAAGTGAAATAAGGGATACAATTGGAATTATTAAAAAAGTTAGGGACATAAATGTAATTATGGGAAAAGATAAGGGCCTAAAGGGAATTTTACAAATAAATAGCAATTTAAAGGACCTAAGTGTAATTATTGATTAATGTAAATATCTAAGTGGATAAATAATTTAAATGAGTGGTTTAAGGGCTAAAATGAAAAATTGTAAGTTAATAATAATTTAAAAGTGAAATTAAGAATAAATGGTGGCAAAATTAAAATTATAGTGAATTGGAATGGCAAAATTGGAATTTAAGGGTACAATCGTAATTAGATAAAAAGTTTAGGGACCTAATTGTAAATTTTCAATAGTGAGGCTAATTAAGGGGTTAAAGGATAATTATTCAATGATATAGGTAATAAACACGTAATTGATAATTAGTAAATGAATAATCAAGAATTATAGATTATTGTTGTGTGAATAATTATTAGATGTATAATGTTTTTAATTGATTTATAAATATATATGATCACTATGGATATGTGTGTAACTTAATTAAGTTTAAGATAATGATGTAATTGTAAATAAGTGGTAATGAAGGGTAGAAAGGTAAATTAATGGCATTATTGTAAATAAGTGAAAAAGGAGAGACTTAAATGTAATTTTAGGACTTAAATATAAATTGATAAGGGAATGGACTATTAAATGAAATTATGAGAACATTGGTTTGATTATGTGTTAGTAAATTAGGGAATGATAATAGAAATTAATAAAACTAATAATGAGAATAATAATGAAAATGTTAATAAAGTGAAATAGAGAGGTAAATTTGTAATTATGGTAATGTAGAGGACTAAATTGTAAACTAGTTATAGTAAGATTCTTGGATGGACTTTAGTGGATTAAATTATAGTGCATGGTTATTGAATGAAAGTTAAAAAGGTGTACATTGTTAAATTAGAATATTAAGAGTGTTTAATTAAGTATAATGGGAAATAATAAATATAATGGTAATAGTAATAGATTGTAATGTGATTAATAGGATAGTGCTAATATGAAAGAAAATAATGGACATGTTATAATGTTAATTTTATAAATGGATGGAATCGAGAAGGAATTTATATGTTAATAATGAAAGTACAAGAATAATATTAATGTAAAATGTGGAGTATGGTAATTATTAATATTTATACAAATATAAACACAAAAGAGTAAAGGAAGTGTTAAGGACATAAAGAAAGTAATAATATTAAATCAGTATCGATAATATAAAAAATAACATCTATTTTAATAAGTGATTCAGTAAACAATAGAGTGTCCGAATATAGACTGTAGTTAAGTATATAAGTTAGGGAATAGATAAAATAATAAAAAGGATAGTTAATGGAATTGATTATTAATTGTCAAATCAAATGAGTCCTACAATTGTTAAGATTATTAGTGCACATAATAAAGATTCTGATAATAGAAATAAAAAATAAAGTAATTGAGAAAAAATAGTTACTAAAACAAAAGTAAATGGATACATTTATAAGATAATTACAAAATTGTCATTATAACTGGTCCTTAGATTAATAGACGGAATGTAATGATAATATATTGTAAAAGTTAACAGTGTAAATGATAGTGACATTGATAATAGCAATAGTAATGATAAATATAATTGAAGTAATAGTGACAAAGAGAAAAGATAAATGATTACAGTTAAAGTATGTCATAAATTGTTTAAAAGACTCGGAAATTAATGTTTCCATAATCGAAATAAAGAGAAATGTTTGTGTGTGCATGCATATTGTGCTAGTGTGAAAAATTTAGAATATGTATCCACCACTGGGGATTCTTAATGCTCAGCGCGTAGAGTGTTTCTAAGCGCAGGTTGTGATAGATTTTGACGTGGTCGAAGATGTAGTGACAGCAGAAAGAAGTATTCGTCAGCAAGATAAAAGGATTAGCATGGCATGTATACGACCGCAGTAGATGGAATCAAAGAAGTATGGTATAAGTATTTGATTTGTACGTTAGTGTATTGTTAAGTTTTGTATATGTATGTTTGTGATTATTGTTGAGAAAAAAAAAACCTTCTACAGAACTATTGAGTGAATTGTAGTGTTTGTCAGTGCAGTGCTGTGACATCCGATATCCATATCATTTACGGGTATAAGGGTGTTACATTTAAATTCCTAATTTATTCTTTGTTTTCCTACCTTATTTCAAATTTAATATTTTATTACTTGAATTTATTAATATATTCTTTTTCTTTTGTTTTCCCATTTTGTTTTTATGTTTGCCCCTAGTAATATCCGATAGAAATTTTCGAACCGGATACACGAGACGTGGACCCCATAGGTCCACTACACTTTAGAGTGACCCCGAAAGACCACCCATACACTTTCATTTCATTTCATGTCATTGTACACTTGATCACTTGATCATTTCATCACTTTAACACTTTA
Source organism: Excoecaria cochinchinensis (assembly GCA_947683425.1). Classification (NCBI taxonomy): domain Eukaryota; kingdom Viridiplantae; phylum Streptophyta; class Magnoliopsida; order Malpighiales; family Euphorbiaceae; genus Excoecaria; species Excoecaria cochinchinensis. The sequence continues at coordinate 1,055,043 of CANTUQ010000033.1, read as the reverse complement.
GTAGACCACCATTGGCCTACTTAATTGAGTTGTCGTGACTTGCACCGCGGTATAGTGTCCCTATAGCTAACCAACTATATCCTAAACTATATTTAACTACCAGAATACTAAGGGCAATATACACTTTTCACTTATTTTCTCCATTTACTCTATTTATACACTTCCATAATATATTTTATTATATTCTTATACACTACTTATTACTGTAGCTTCATACACTTGTATACATTATATACTATTACATTTCCACATTCATATAATCATTCGCACTACAAATTTCTCATTTAATACATTTCCTTCCATTCGGCCATCATATAATTTATTTCATATTTTATTATTCTTCCCTTATATACCATTTGGCCTTATAAGGTATTAGCCCTCCAATTAATTTCCTTCATATTACATAGTTCCATGACTTTATTTATTTCTCATCCCATTATGCCATTCTTTCATTTTAAATTTACACATATCATTTTTATCATTTAATCCATAATACTTCCTCATCTAAATATGTTCAATTAATTCTTAAAAATTCTCAATTGCCTTACTTTAACCCCATTTCCACTTTCTCGACTTTAATTCATTAAAGTTTCATACAATTAACTTATGTCTTTTAGTTGCATAACCTAAGTCTTTTGGAAATTTTATCTTCTAAATATTTTCCTAAAAATAATTTAAAGCCCTTCACATACAATGCGTATATATATTAGGATGTTAATCAATTTACTTACCAACTAAAACCTATTCTTAACAAGGTCCTTCTTTATAATCTATTAGATTACTTAACTATGTACCTATATTCTAGTTCACTCTAAGTGCATCTATTTTTCCATAAGATTTATTCACGTATCAATTAATTGTTCTCCTAACAATTACTTGCATTAAAAAAAACACTAACATAGGTAAATTTAGCTAACTAATCCCATGTTATCTTTTATCAATCTAACATTTCCATTTATTGTAGTTATTATCAAGAAAATATTTATTTCAGATTTCACATATTCATATTTATACACTATTATACCTGACTACATATACCTTATTTTTACATTAAATAAACACTACCATGAAAATTATGAACATTTTCCCAAATCATACATTTTTTTTCCATATTCAAATATTGCTTTCACATTCAAAGGATATGCAAAGATTCAAACAATAAGTCATACATGTATTATTCATGTCTAATCTTAGTATTTATTCAATTATCTTTTTCATGTACTAAATTGATAAACTTGTACTGCCAATCCATGAATTATTCTAATATTAAGTCCCTTCTATCTAATTACCATAGACTATCTCATAAACCTACATTAAGGTTTTCATGTCATTGGCCATTTTCTTTTTACCTGTATATTTTACAAAGTATTTATAAATCTCCTAATTTCACTTATAATTCAACACAACTTATAGGCTTACACATAATCAACATGTTCACTAAACATATTCTTTAATTATAATTGTTTTTCTTATTATTACATCTTGTATAACATATATATATATATATATATATATATATATATATATATATATATATATATATATATATATATATATATATATATATATATATATATATATATATATATATATATATATATATATATATATATATATATATATATATATATATATATATATATATATATATATATATATATAACACAACTTATAAGCTTACACATAATCAACATGTTCACTAAAAATATTCTTTAATTATAATTGTTTTTCTTATTATTACATCTTGTATAACATATATATATATATATATATATATATATATATACATATATATATATATACATATATATATATATATATATATATATATATATATATCTATATATATATGTACATATATATATATGTACATATATATATATATACATATATATATATATGTACATATATATATATATGTACATATATATATATATATATACATATATATATATATGTACATATATATATACATATATATATATATATATATATATATATATATATATATATATATGTATATAGATATATATATACATATATATACATTTACATATATATATATATATGCAAGAGGCTGGGCCTTAACAAAGGCGTCCATGGTATCAGAGCCTAGGAGGGATAGTGTTTTATGAAATTGATTATTTATAATTTAGTAAATTTGTTTCAATCTTGAAAAACTAAAATATTATCTGGGTAAAATTAGAGGTAAGGCAGTAAGTCCCGTTTTAGCCGAGGATAGGCGTTTAGGGCAGTAAGGTTCCAGGACCTAGTTATCCAGGTAAGAAGATACATTTTTCAAAATTAAATCAAATTTTCAAAATTATGAATAATTTATTTTGTAGATCCACTTCTTTTTCAAGCTCTCTTACTTCTGGTTTCTCGAAATCAAATTTCAAACATCCAACCAATAGTGAAGAAATCACTATTGAGGATTTTCAAAAATCTTTAAACAACTGGGAAATTTCAAAAATAAAAAAAAAAGATCAAGTTTATGAAACTGGTATGTTTCAAAACCTTTTCAAAACTGACTATGTCATCAAAACGGAAGAAAGGGATGTTCAAATCTCAAAGCCTTTTGAAACCATCCAACTTCTTTCTCAAAAAACTTTACAAAAACACCTAGACAGGAAATATAGCTATATACATATAGGTCTTGTCCAGGTAGGAATTAAACCCCTGACAAAAGATGGCTTAAACACTTTAATTCTTTGTGTTTTGAGGGATGCCAGACATATAATTTTTCAGGATTCCATGATAGCTTCAGTAGAATCAAGTCTTTGCCAAGGCCCAATCTCTTTTGAATGCTATCCAGATATTTCTTTATCTCTAAGAGATAAAAACATTTTAAGATTGTAGACACCGGGTCCTGAGTCCGGCATAAAATGAAAATTGTGATTTTTTTTTTATCCTTGATTATTCTCTCCGAAAAAAAATGAAAAAATAATATATGTGATAATATATAAATATGTGTATGTGTAAAATTAATTAGTTAATATTGTTAGTTAATTAATTAGTCAATATTATTGTATTAATTAAGATGCATGTAAAATTAAAGATTAATTAGTTAATTAATTAGTTAAAATGTAGAATGTTTAATTAATTAGATAAATTATATTTTAAGTAGATTAATTATATTAAGATGTAATTATATTATGTAATTGTTTAATTAAAATGTATGTAGGTGTGTTAATTTAATTAAGTTGTGTGTGTATGTATTAATTAAAGGAGAGGAGGGAATTATGGAGGAGGAAATTACATTGATAACCCTTAACCCTAAATATGGGGAATAAAAAGAAGAAGATGAGCAAAATTGAGGGGGCTCTCTGGGATTGGCTCGGCAGATCAAGAGAGAAGAGAAAGAAAGAGCCAAGGAAGAGAGAAAGAAAAAGAAAAGAAAAGGAAAGGAAAAAGAAAGGAAAAGAAAAGAAAGAGAGAAGAGAGGAGCAGACCAGGGACCAGCCAAGGGAGAACGACGCCGGAACCAAGGGAAAGAGGAAGAAAAGAGAAAGAGAGGAGGCGAGGCTTCCGCCGGCCAGCTCCGGCTACCGATCGCCGCACGCGCCCCGCCACGGTGGAGAGCAGACCCCGGCGCACCGAAAGACGGTCTCCGATCAGCCATCAGCGCCGGCGTGGAGGAGATCGGCGGGGAGGAACAAAGACGACGTAAAGGAAAAAGAGGAGAAAAGAGAGAGAGAGGAGGCGAGGCCTCCGCCGGCCAGCCACCACCGCACACGGCGACACGCGCCCCACCGGAAGAACCACCACATCCGGGCGCACCCAGTCGTAGCCGCCGTTTCCCCATCGGACTCCGGCAGCCGGCGCGTGAGGGAGAAGAATCCGGACCGTTGAAGCGCGTTTTTCGGCGACGGTGGACCTCCGATCGGCGCGTGGACACCGCCGGTGAGCCCCTGTGACGACGATCTACACTCCGGTGGTGGAGGTGACGGCCACCCTTGCTCCGGTGACACTCCGGCGACGGTAAGCCTTTCTTTCCCTTATTTTATATTATTATTATTATTATTATTATTATTATTATTATTATTATTATTTATTTAAATTCTATTTTTATATTATTATCATATATTTATTCATTTTCTGTTTATTAATATAATATTATTATTATCTTTTTTTTTATTTATTATTAGTATTATTGAGTTATATTAATATTGTTGTTATTAATATTATTTATTTTATGTTTATTTATATTTATTATATTATTATTATTATCATTATTTTATCTATTACTATAATTATTATTATTATTATTATTATTATTATTATTATTATTATTATTATTATTATTATTATTATTATTATTATTATTATTATTATTATTATTATTATTTATTTAATTTCTTTTATTATTATCATTATATATTTATTTAATTTCTATTGTTATTGTTATTATTATTATTTGGGTGTCATTAATTAATTGTTATATTTATTCATTTATTATTATTTTCTGTTATTTTCTATTTTTATTATTATTATCATTATTGATTATTGTTATTATTATTGTTATTTATTTATGCAATTATTTATGTATTCATTTATTTATTTATTTAGAAATATGTAATTACTATTTTAATGCATTTTATGTATTTGTGGTCTGTAATAATAAAATGATTTTCGACCGCTCTTAAAAAGAACCACCACACAAATGTTTTCTACCAAAAAGAATGTTTGTTAAATAAAACTGGACCAATGTCCTATTTTACCCAATAAAATCATCACATAAAAATTATTTTCCAGAATGAATGCATGCGAGGACCAATGTCCTCATTGTTAATGAATAACCCGTTTTATGCATGTATTGCACATTTACAAATGAGAGTTGTATTCTGCCCTTAGTATTATTGTAAATTTATTTCATGCTTTAATGCTATTTTATTTTATGCTCTTAAATGGATGAATGCGCTTTAATTTAAATTACATCGTGTGGAGAGAGAGCGAATTAATGATGTTAAAATTTGATCATAAAATAATTGAGGTAGAAATAGATGAGAAATCCCGAACCCAACTCTGGTCTTTGGGCTCAAGAGGTTAGAGGTCATCCTTCAAGATACTTCTTGAGTCACGAGACTTTAGCGCTAATCCTAGGCTCCTTAGGGTGAGGAGTTCACCTTCCATGATCCCTCTGGCTGGCCCAAAATGGATACAAAGCGCAGTCTTAGGCTCTTCGAGGCGAGAGAAACTTTCCCAATGTTCTATTGGGTGGCGACTCCATGAAACCTCCTTGTTGCCCTACATAGACGCACTTGCGATTTATTGCAAGCTGTCAAAGGACCCGCAAATGCCCCGATCGCCCACGTGCGGGCGGTCCGAAAGGGCGGCGCTCGGGATCTGGCGCTCGTCACAGTGGCGACTCCACTGGGGACGATATGGTTTGAGATTTCAATTTGAAAATACCTCGTTTAACATTTATGGTTAAAATTTAATTCATAAATTCGCTTTCTCTCATTTGCATTACATCTCATTAGAGCTTTTAGAATATGCTAGTTTGGTCCCTTTATTAGCCCCGGTGCATTCCTGAAGCACGACCCCATTTTCACTCAATTTGGGGAAGTGTTATGGATAATCACCAGCCCAAGCCTCGTACCATCATGGTATATAAAATGGTGACCCGATCGGTCGTTACGCTCGTGATGAGCTAGACCCGTCGGCAGGGATCATGCTTGGGTAGCCTCAAAGTAACACCACCTTTTGACCAAAGCTCATGTAATGGCAATAGAAACTTCCACTAGGTGACATGTACCATAATATCGTGCTTGCTATTTGGGCTGTCATATATTGAACAAAATCAATTGAATCAAATGGTTTTCATCAAAGGCTTTCATGCCCCGTCGGAACCATCTTAACTTAGTTGAATTGTTTAAATATATAATGGCCAACCATCCATGCGCATGTGCTTTAAAGTAAGAGTTGTTATGCTGCCGGTTTTTCACCGTGCACTATACGCTTCTATTGGGTTCCCTGTTAACCCTTGGATAAAGCCCACCTAGGAAAGAGACCGCACGACCTCGTGTGTGGAAGAAATAAGGTTGGAAGATTTTACCTGCTTGCATGTGGCTGTGAATGCTGCACAACATGTACATACATCACATGTCATTCATGTCAAAAAAAAATTAATAAAAAAAAATCAATCAAAAATCAAAAAAAAAAAAAAGAAAAAATATATAAATATATAAAATATAAAAAATAAAAAAAATACATTTCATATTGTGTGTATATATCCTTTTGCCTGCATATTATTTTTCACATACATATACAATCACGTGTATATTTATTTTCATGCATTGCATCGCATAATTACAATTTATTGATTTTTTCACTCCATCTGCACGATTCATGATCATGCATTGTATATTATCATACACGCATCATACTAACAATTTAAATTTTTAGCCATCATAGATTCTTCCAAGTGGGTTAGAGGTCCCGACGATCGATTAGTAAGGACAGACTCGCCTTTTGGATTGCTCGAATTAGTGCTCGATTGGGATCCTGAGCCATTCTCGACATCTAATACCTCATCCTCCATGGCGGACGAAACTGGAAACCTAACCACTCAAGACCTCGCCCGGAGGTTGGATGAATTTGAACGGCAAATGCTAGACATGATGGGTGTCATGGCCGAAAGAATTGCCCATCCCCCTGCTGCACAAGCACCTCCTATTCTGCAGTCGCACATTGCTCCACAAGTACCAGCAGTCCCTCCTCGGGGGCAAGTTGAACCGCCTGCTGGTGGGGAGGCTCCCTTCGCTGGAGTGGCTGCTCGCCAACCTATTAATGAAAACGAAGCCGCACCCGTTGAGCCAAGAAGGGCAAGGGTTAATAATCCCGAAGAGGATTTTGTAGAAGAGGAGATCGAAGACATAGTAGCCCCCCAACCTGCGAGGGGTAGAGCACCCAAGGTGGAGGATGAAACTATGAGGGCAATGAGACAGCAGATTGAGGCCATCACCCGGATGTTGTCAGCTGGAAAGGGGGTCAACCCTGAAGATAGAAATTTAGGAGATGAAGAATTGCTTCCCCAGAGATTTAAAATGCCTGAGCTGCCAAAGTTTAACGGTACTTCAGACCCTTCTGCACATATCAAGCAGTACACTTTAGTGATGAAGGGTACAGGACTGAGCAAGAAGCAAAAGGTGGAGTATTTTTGCCTCAGCCTGTCGGGTCCTGCAGTCGATTGGTACCATGGGCTGGATCGAAGGTGTAAAGAAGACTGGGATCTGCTGACCGATGAATTTATAAAGCAGTATGACTGCAGCACTAGAATGGAGGTCACCCTGAAAGACCTCGAACTCCTACAACAAAAGCCCGATGAATCATTCCACGAGTATCTCACAAGGTAGAGGAACAGGGTGATGGAAATGAAACGAAAGCCTGACACAACTGATCAGATTAGGCTATTTATCAGAAATTCCTGTCCTTACCTGAGGGATCTGCTGAGCTTCAAAGGGCTTAGAGATTGGGAGTCATTGAAAGATATTGCTGTAGAAGCTGAGGGGGCCTACCTGGCAAAGAAGGCGAGTCAGAATAGCTTTCCTGGGAGAAACTTTGGAAATCAATCGGGGAACAGATCAGGCGGAGCTGGAAGCAGCAACAATAGAAATAGCAAGGCAGCCGAGGTCTTAGCAACCGGGGTTGGACAGGGTCAGAGGTACTATTCTAACTTAGGTCGCTCTTTATCTTGGGTGCTGGAAAAGCTTATAAAGGAAGGCAAGATACAACCTCTAACGCCTAGGCCAGCTTTAAATCAGGGACAACCAGGGCATAGAGATGACCAGTACTGCTCCTATCATCAACATACTGGGCACCTGACGGACCATTGCCGAACCCTGAGGAACAAGATTCAGGACCTCATTGACACAAAGCAGATAACAGACCCTGAAAAGAGGGAGAGAAAGAAGCAGCCGAGCTACAACGCAGTTCCCCGACCGAATATGTGATTGGGTCCAGTCCACCGGAACGGCATATTTTGCAAGGACTACAAGGAGATATTATGTATTATGTCTCTGTATTTTGAGAACTCTTTATAACATTTTGGTTATGTAATATAATGAACAATGTTTTTGCGTACTTATATATTATTTCTAATGATTTCATTTCTTATGATCATGATACATTCATTCATTTTGACATTAATTCAATCAATACTACTACATTTAATCTTGGGACTTTGGAAAATCCAAAGAAAATTTTGATAGCATCTGATATAACTCCTGAAGAGAGAGAGAGTCAGAGAGAAAATAAAAATAAGAAAGAAAAACTAGTTGCAATTAGGAGATTGGATGAAAACTCACTAAGAGCACTAGAACCTTTCTGATTACCCGTCGAAGCGAACTCTGGATAAGACAGAACCTGGAAAATGATTTAGGCATCATTCTTTGTATAGCTCTCTAAATGACTATTTCCTACCCTTATTCTGCAATCGCTTGCTAGCCCATTGAGCCTTTATGCAGGTATGCTGAATACGTACCAGTTTTGTTGTTACACACATTAAAACTACCCCATCGCCTAAAATGATTTTGGCTTCCCCTTAGAAGAGTGGCCGCTCTAAAACTGATGGATGTACATTTGAACAATATTTTGGACTATTAAAAAATTGCCTTGATAAGAGCAAGTTTAGACTTTGAAAAGAGGGTTTAGTCATGTATGAAAGGCATGAGCTCAAAAAAAAATAAAAGTGAAAGCAAAAAGAAGAAAAAGAAAAAGAAAAACGAAAAGCAAAAAATCCAAAAAAAAAAATAAAAAATAAATTCCAAACATCAATCCAAATATCAATTGACACAATCAACCCAAGACCTCTCAGGGGGCAGATCTCAACCAAAGACCTCTCAGGGGACAGTTATCAAACCCAAGACCTCTCAGGGGGCAGTTCTCATCCCAAGACCTCTCAGGGGGCATATAATCAAATCCAAGACCTCTCAGGGGGCAGATCTCAACCCAAGACCTCTCAGGGGGCAGTTCTCAACCCAAGACCTCTCAGGGGGCACAATCAACCCAAGACCTCTCAGGGGGCAGATCTCAACCAAAGACCTCTCAGGGGGCAGTTATCAAACCCAAGACCTCTCAGGGGGCAGTTCTCATCCCAAGACCTCCCAGGGGGCACATAATCAAATCCAAGACCTCTCAGGGGGCAGATCTCAACCCAAGACCTCTCAGGGGGCAGTTCTCAACCCAAGACCTCTCAGGGGGCACACAATCAACCCAAGACCTCTCAGGGGGCAGATCTCAACCAAAGACCTCTCAGGGGGCAGATCTCAACCCAAGACCTCTCAGGGGGCAGTTCTCAACCCAAGACCTCTCAGGGGGCACATAATCAAATCCAAGACCTCTCAGGGGGCAGTTCTCAACTCAAGACCTCTCAGGGGGCAACCGCTTCTCAAAGGGCTCATAGACAGCACCACTTCATCATCCAATCGAAGGGTTAGCACGATGGCGGCACTACCACTCTGAGGAGGGTTAGCACGACCACGGCACTACCACTTCATCATCCAATCGAAGGGTTAGCACGATGGCGGCACTACCACTCTAAGGAGGGTTAGCACGACCACGGCACTACCACTTCATCATCCAATCGAAGGGTTAGCACGATGGCGGCACTACCACTCTGAGGAGGGTTAGCACGACCACGGCACTACCACTTCAAAATCTCAAGCCCTCTGAGGAGGCAAATCCCAAAGCCCTCTGAGAAGGCATCTCTTTATCCGACTCCCGGTAAGAAGGTAAGGTCTCCGCCGCAGGTATGGAATCATCTCTCTCTTCCTCTTTAAATTTTGGCTCACCTAGGTGTCTATGCACTAGCTTCTCCAAAATTGGGGGCAACTGTAGACACCGGGTCCTAAGTCCGGCATAAAATGAAAATTGTGATTTTTTTTTATCCTTGATTATTCCCTCCGAAAAAAAATGAAAAAATAATATATGTGATAATATATAAATATGTGTATGTGTAAAATTAATTAGTTAATGTTGTTAGTTAATTAATTAGTCAATATTATTGTATTAATTAAGATGCATGTAAAATTAAAGATTAATTAGTTAATTAATTAGTTAAAATGTAGAATGTTTAATTAATTAGATAAATTATATTTTAAGTAGATTAATTATATTAAGATGTAATTATATTATATAATTGTTTAATTAAAATGTATGTATGTGTGTTAATTTAATTAAGTTGTGTGTGTATGTATTAATTAAAGGAGAGGAGGGAATTATGGAGGAGGAAATTACATTGATAACCCTTAACCCTAAATATGGGGAATAAAAAGAAGAAGATGAGCAAAATTGAGGGGGCTCTCTGGGATTGGCTCGGCAGATCAAGAGAGAAGAGAAAGAAAGAGCCAAGGAAGAGAGAAAGAAAAAGAAAAGAAAAGGAAAGGAAAAAGAAAGGAAAAGAAAAGAAAGAGAGAAGAGAGGAGCAGACCAGGGACCAGCCAAGGGAGAACGACGCCGGAACCAAGGGAAAGAGGAAGAAAAGAGAGAGACAGGAGGCGAGGCTTCCGCCGGCCAGCTCCGGCCACCGATCGCCGCACGCGCCCCGCCACGGTGGAGAGCAGACCCCGGCGCATCGAAAGACGGTCTCCGATCAGCCATCAGCGCCGGCGTGGAGGAGATCGGCGGGGAGGAACAAAGACGACGTAAAGGAAAAAGAGGAGAAAAGAGAGAGAGAGGAGGCGAGGCCTTCGCCGGCCAGCCACCACCGCACACGGCGGCACGCGCCCCACCGGAAGAACCACCACATCCGGGCGCACCCAGTCGTAGCCGCCGTTTCCCCATCGGACTCCGGCAACCGGCGCGTGAGGGAGAAGAATCCGGACCGTTGAAGCGCGTTTTTCGGTGACGGTGGACCTCCGATCGGCGCGTGGACACCGCCGGTGAGCCCCTGTGACGACGATCTACACTCCGGTGGTGGAGGTGACGGCCACCCTTGCTCCGGTGACACTCCGGCGACGGTAAGCCCTTCTTTCCCTTATTTTATATTATTATTATTATTATTATTATTATTATTATTATTATTATTATTATTATTATTATTATTATATATTTATATATTTATTTATTTAAATTCTGTTTTTATATTATTATCATATATTTATTCATTTTCTGTTTATTAATATAATATTATCATTATCTTTTTTATTTATTTATTATTAGTATTATTGAGTTATATTAATATTGTTGTTATTAATATTATTTATTTTATGTTTATTTATATTTATTATATTATTATTATTATCATTATTTTATCTATTACTATAATTATTATTATTATTATTATTATTATTATTATTATTATTATATATTTATTTAATTTCTTTTATTATTATCATTATATATTTATTTAATTTCTATTGTTATTGTTATTATTATTATTTGGGTGTCATTAATTAATTGTTATATTTATTCATTTATTATTATTTTCTGTTATTTTCTATTTTTATTATTATTATCATTATTGATTATTGTTATTATTATTGTTATTTATTTATGCAATTATTTATGTATTCATTTATTTATTTATTTAGAAATATGTAATTACTATTTTAATGCATTTTATGTATTTGTGGTCTGTAATAATAAAATGATTTTCGACCGCTCTTAAAAAGAACCACCACACAAATGTTTTCTACCAAAAAGAATGTTTGTTAAATAAAACTGGACCAATGTCCTATTTTACCCAATAAAATCATCACATAAAAATTGTTTTCCATAATGAATGCATGCGAGAACCAATGTCCTCATTGTTAATGAATAACCCGTTTTATGCATGTATTGCACATTTACAAACGAGAGTTGTATTCTGCCCTTAGTATTATTGTAAATTTATTTCATGCTTTAATGCTATTTTATTTTATGCTCTTAAATGGATGAATGCGCTTTAATTTAAATTACATCGTGTGGAGAGAGAGCGAATTAATGATATTAAAATTTGATCATAAAATAATTGAGGTAGAAATAGATGAGAAATCCCGAACACTGCTCTGGTCTTTGGGCTCAAGAGGTTAGAGGTCATCCTTCAAGATACTTCTTGAGTCACGAGACTTTAGCGCTAATCCTAGGCTCCTTAGGGTGAGGAGTTCACATTCCATGATCCCTCTGGCTGGCCCAAAATGGATACAAAGCGCAGTCTTAGGCTCTTCGAGGCGAGAGAAACTTTCCCAATGTTCTATTGGGTGGCGACTCCATGAAACCTCCTTGTTGCCCAACATGGACGCACTTACGATTTATTACAAGCTGTCAACGGACCCGCAAATGCCCCGATCACCCACGTGAGGTGTAACACCCCCTTCCCATACGTAGGCGATCCCATCCGAGAAGGAGTGAGATGCCGTATGAGTAAAGGTGTCACCAAACAATAGCGAAGCAAAACATACATTCATTCAAACATACATTTATTAAATACTGAATAATTAAAAATTTTACATGCAGAAAGTAAAAGCTGATCATGCATTACTATAATAAACTATTACAATAATGATCTGATCAACTAGCTGATACAAAATAATATTACATATACAAAATATAGATACAAAAGCGGAAGCTGATACAGAGAGTTCTATACAAAAAGAATCAATAACTGGTACAAAACTGAGCCCTACACTAATCCCTTCTGTGTTGGCTTGATGACGGCGACTCTCCCAAAGCAAAACGCCTTTCGCACCTGCACGGGTAAAAACACCGTGCTAAGCGATAAACGCTTAGTGGGGAAACACACATAAATTATGGACGGCCATTCACAATGGTCGTCAAGGCATAGCACATTCACAATGGCAGAATGCAAAGGTTATAACATAATACATATAAACATGCTCATATTTAAAAGCCATACGTTCAGTATCTCATAATCATATCCATTAGAATAATCCAGCATGTATTTTATCATTAAACTCATTCAGATATTCCATTCATAGCCAGATCAGATCAGAACAATTCCATTAATATTTAAAGAACACCTGCTGACTCTAGACAGTGGATAACGAGTGTACTGAGGGTACCTTACGGGTACGAATCGAATACTGAGGGTACCTCACAGGTACAAATCAAATGTTATTTATTTATCAAAACATGTTATTCATATACTGAGGGGACCTTAAACAAGATCCTAATACTGAAGGGTTCGCGAGGAACCAAACGGGGACCTGATCGGGGTCCAAACTGAACTGAGGGCTGCAGCTAAAGACTCTATTAGGCATGCCTAACTATCCACTTACTTGACTCTAGCAGGTTATACATCAAACAGATCACATTTCAGGATACAAAATATAATTCATCAGAAAATCATGGTATCACGCATATCGAAGCATCAAACAGTAAAACATGCATCATACAACAGTAAAATCCATTCAGAAGAAGTACCAAGTTCATTTCTGAGTTAAAAATCAGGAAATTTCGGAAAAATGAGCTGAACGGAGAAACGGGCGAGATCGGCTGGTCACTGGCGTGACTGGCCTTCCCAACAGGCAGGTCACGCGACGTGACTTGCTTGTTCCTCGCCGGTCACGTTGCGTGATCTTCACAAATCACGCAACGCTCTCGCAGGTCACGGCGTGACTGGACGTCACGACTCGTGACGTGCTTCTCCCTCTCGCAGATCACGTCGCGTGATCTCACAGATCACGCAACGCCTTCGCAGGTCGCACGACGTGACCGAGGATCACGTCGCGTGACTTGCTTGTTCTTCAGCTGGTCACGCGACTGGCTTCTCAGCAGGCAGGTCACGGCGTGACCGAGGGTCACGTCTCGTGACTTGCCTTCTTTCGTAGCGAGTCACGCGACAAAGAAGAACTTCAACAGTACCTCGATTTTCCAGAATTTCCAGAACAAGGAATTCAATCCCAATTTGATTTAAAACCATACAAACCTGTTTTTACCTTCCAGAAATTATCTCAAATAATATAGGCAACAATTATACAACTCAATTCATCAACTAATTAATCAAATCAAATCAAGAACATATGCATTCAACTCACAAGAACATAAACCCTAGAATTTTACAGTAAATTCCAAATCACACAATTTCACAATTAAATATTCCCAAACCTGGATTCTAAACTTCTATCACTTAGCTCCACTAGGTCCAGCAACCTCTTTCCCCTTTGGATCACGTGGAGCCTCAGCTAGAACACAAACACAGTAAATTCAACCCTAGGTTAAACCTAAACTCAAGGAAGAAGAAAATGAAGTAAATGAAACAACTAGATGAGAGAATTCAATTACTTACTAGAGAGGGTGCAAAGAGAGAATCAATTTCACCAATAAGACCTTGAATCAACAATACAGTACTTTGAAATAAAGAAAGTGAAGAATTTGAAAGTGAGTGAAGAAAGAACGTGAATCTGTAAGTTCCTTTTCTCTCATTCCCTTTTCTTTTTCTTTTCTTTATCCTAAATATGTATCAATTTCCTATTGGTGAAACTAATCACTCACACTAAAATAACCTACACTACACACACCTAAAACCCTCTTAACTTAAGCATACCCTACAATGGTATGAACACATGCACACAATTATTTCTCATTTAATTAGCATACTAGTGCCATGTATGCACCCACATAATCATAAACCCAAAAACATACATTTTTACTAAAATACCCTTATGAAATGCTGAACACATGCTAATGCTTACACATACAGACAGACAGATAGACAGACAGACAGCCTCATTCTACTAGGGGGCAAACGGGGTGTGACATGAGGGCGGTCCGAAAGGGCGGCGCTCGGGATCCGGCGCGCGTCACAAAGATCCTTGATTTTGCAAATCAAAACCCATAATTACAAAATGCTGGAAGGTTCAATTCCAGTAGCAATTATGTTTAAAGTGCATTACAAGGCTATGGTTTCTGCTTTTACATCAACCAAAAATATTGATTCCAAAAAGGGTGAAACCCTCTTTTTACAAACAGATCTGTCTAGATCTAACACTGTCATTCCAAAATCTATCCTTTGGAAGGATATCAGTCTTCCCGAAGAATGGATCTTGGAAGGAGTTTCAAAACCAAAATCTCCTAAACAGGCAAAACCAAATACCCAATTAAGGGAAATTACCCAGTACAATGACGGAAAGGTAAAAATAAGCTTTAGTAGAGCTTCCAGTCATCAATATTCAGATGCTGGTTCTTCCACGAGTACTTTGGATTTGGGAAAAATTTCAAAACTTCCTTCAGTTATTCATCTACCTGATAAGATGGAGAATTTTCAAAACCCAAGATTTTCTTGTTCAAGCATTCCAAGTGCTTCTTTTCAAAATGTGAATTATTCTTCAAATGTACCTCACCAAGTCTATACTAGACCACATGTAGGTGATGAAGACCAACATAATTCACCTCCAACTTCACCATCTTTTTTTGCGGTAACTGAAAATGTTATCGATGAACTAAATGTTTTAGAAAAGGAATTTGAAGTTGATAAAAATTACTTGCATCAGGATTTCCATTCTTTAAAAAATTCAAACAAAAGAAATTGGTTTTTCAAAAAATTTTTGGATAAAAGAAAAGAAATTCAAAATGAGTTTTATGACTTCGTCATGCAAAACAAAGCTCATGTTTTATTCTTTGATTGGTTTGAAATTTATGCATCATAAAACAAAATTTCATATCCATTCAAAACAAACACCAAATCTGTCAACCCTGTTACCACTAGGAATAAGGTTACAGAATGGAAAATGGTAGATGGAAGAAGAACCCAATCTGAACATCCACCTTTACGACAAATCAAAATTGCACATCTAGAAACCACTATAGATGCTGCACCTTACAAAACTCCCAGCAATGATTCAAACAAGGATATTAAAAATATTCTTCAATAAAATAACTTTACAAACACTCATCTTAGTACAATAGCTAAACAGCTAACTAGGATAGAGGAAAGCCAAAAAACCACCACTGTCGTTTCCCAGGTTGAATTGACAGTCTCAAAACTGAAAAGTCCAGTTTTCAAGAAGACAAGTCAAAAACTGTTCAGGGAAGGTGTCACACCCCAAATCGGGCCTAGTCGGAATCGGAAAGCTAAGTCAGTTAAGTTAAGGGTATTTTGGTAATTTGTACATGAATAATATGGATAATAAGGATTTATGTGCAAAGAAATTAATTAAATAAGTTAAGTGAAGGAAATATTAGAGTGTGCTTAGTGTGTATGGAAGTAGGGTATAAGTGGATTTTAGGAAATGATTTGGTGTGACTCAAGTATGGTACCTTGAAGATATTTATTCAAGAAATGTTTGTATGTGGAGTGAGTATGGTGCCAAGGTTGGAATTAGTCAAAGATGTATCTTGGATTTACTAGGATTATGACAAGTGGACCTCTAGGATGGTGACAAGTGGTATGGTTGGTGTGTGCATTAAGTGAGAAAGAGAAATAGGAAAATATGAATGGTAAGGGGCAAAAATCACGTTGGGCCTCCTCTCCTTCCCGTTCTCTTTCTTTTCTTTTCCCTTTCCCATTTCTTGTGTTCTTTCTCTTGGATGTGTGTAAGTTGGAGCTATTTTGGAAGAGTTTGGGAGCAAAATTGAAGAGGTAAGTGGTTAGGTTTTAGTTATTGTGCTTTGAACTTCTTTTTCTTCTAATTTGCTTTCGATTTGAGTAAGTTAGAGTTTTGGTTTAGTGATTATTGGGTTTGGTTGTGCGAGTTTTTGGATGATTTGAAGAGGAGCTAAAGCGTGATTGAGTGGGTTCTTGAAGATTGAGGTTTTGAATCGCAAATCCAGGTTTGGGAATTTTCTTTTATCTGTATATGAATTTTTATATATTTATGTATGATATAAGTTTCTTGAGTGTGTTGTGATGAATTGTGATGATGGTAGTGAGTGTTGGCTCAATTGACTTATTGGTGCATGTGAATAGGTTTTTGGGTGAAAAACTGGTTTAGAATACACTGGACCTTTCTTCGGTTATTACACTGTTTTGGGAGTTTTAGAACTCCAACTCATGCGATTCTTGAACCATTAGAACCATGAATTCCATTACTTTAAATGTCTCAGAAATAGCCTTGGACAAATTCTCGCCCTAAGACATCGAAAAATTGATTACAAATGTAGTGTCCCTGTTGTGTCGGGTTGTTTGACCAGTATGGGTGGTGGAGTGCATATCTGGAGTTGTAGACATCCAATTGATGTGAAACTTGTTTCATTTGAAAGCTAAGACGTAGGGGAACATTTGTTAAGAAGACCACTTTTCCTAAAAATGAGGTTTAGAGGTCGGTTTTCGCGATATTAGTTTATAGTAGAAAGCAGTCTGTTATGGTGGCTGAGGCGAGCCTCTGTCGCGAGCGCGACAAGGGTCGCGACCTCGCGACAGAAAAATATGTTTTGAGCCTTTTCTTCTTTATTTTTGAGTCTAGGGATGACCCGGATCAATCCCGTGCCTTTCCCATCAGTTATTATGCATGTTTAGGGTAATGAAATGGCTATATCAGTAATTAATGATAAATATAACTCCATGAAGGTTGTTTATTGATGAGTGTTATTATGTGATGGTCTCATGAGTAACCTTAACATGATGTACCATGTGAATGAATGCGTTTAATGTGGGTGCGATTGAGATGATTGACGAATAATGTGGTTGTTATGGATTGTGTATATGGATATTGTTAATGGCGTGTTTTACTGAAATACTTGATACGAATGTTGGATTATGTTGTCAATAATGTGTGACTGGCTAGAGATGAGGTAAGAAACCTTTGGATGTGTTTCGTGTAATTGTGGGTGAGTTTGAGGAAGGAAAGATCTTGCAAAATTCTGCAGATTTTCGGAATCATGACTCTGTCGCGATCGCGACCATGTCGCGAGCGCGACAGAGACTGATGATTTTGATGTTGTGCCATCGCGAGCACGCGACGCTGTCGCGAGCCCGCGATAGCAATAGCTTGTCTGCTCTCTGTCGCGAGCGCGACAACCGTCGCGATCGCGACAGAGCACATTGTTGGCCTGTGCTATCGCGAGAGCGCGACTTGTCGCGACCCCGCGATAGCAATACTTGCCCTCTGTCGCGACCGCGACAATATCGCGAGCGCGACAGAGCCGGGTTCTTCTTTCCTTCCCGCGATCGCGAAGTCCGTCGCGCGTGCGCAGCGAAGAGACTATGGTCTCTGTCGCGAGCGCGACAGATGTGTTTTGTTGAATGAATTTTCTTTGGTAATTCCAATATTTGAATTCCGAACTTGTGATGCCTCTAGGTTTATTCTTTGACTATTTTATAAAGTATGGGATTATAATTGACTGTATTATACATATCGATACTGATGTTCTTTCTCTAAGATTATTATATTATGCTTAAGTGTAAATTGTATGATGCATGATTGACCTTATGAACTTATTCATATGTCACACCTGTTGCTGATTATGTACAATGATAGAAATTATGTGATTCGAACTATGATTTGTATGATGCATAACCTGCGAGAGTCAGTCTAGTGGATAGTTAGGCATGCCTAATAGAGTCTATGTATGTGTAGCTGCAGCGCCCCTTTGAACGATTTGGACCCTGATCAGGTCCCCGAATGGTTCCTCGCGAACCCCTATTATGTGTATGTGTATGGATCTTGTTTAAGGTCCTGTTCAATGAAATGTTGCCTTCCGACTTGTACCTGTATGGTACATTATATTATGTGTTCCCTCTGAGGGTTACCCGGTCAAAGATCGGGCTATGTGTTTCCTCATGAGGTCTCTCTCTCAGTACTCGTTATCCACTATTTTGAGTCAGCAGGTGTTTCGTTTGCTTTATCTGATATGAACATGAAAATGTGTTATCCGAATGTGTAAGATCTCGGTCATATGAACCAGTTATGAATATAACTACGGGCTTCAGAAAGTAAATATGTATTTGGTAAACATGACTTTTCAGTTAACATGATTATCCGAACTTGGCATGTGGTTTGTTATTAGTTTCTGAATGCTTTGAAATGATTCGATCGATGTATTTATGTATATGAGTTAAGCATGGTTATTGTGTACAAGCATGTGAATCAGATCGGTTATGAGGGTAAGTATATATGATGTAATCGTACTTCCTGCATGGTTTTGATATGAATGTGAAGTGATGTGATTATGCCTTCAGTCTCCGTTATGGGAGTGTTTACAGCATGATATGCTATGTATTAGAGTTGTGCAGCGGAAGTGTGGTGTTTTGAATGTTTTCTTGGGTATGTGGCTCAGCATGATAACATTGGTGTCGTGTTTTGGGTTATGACTGTTTTGGCCCATTTCTGATATATGTATATGACTATATGTGTGAGTTTCCGAATGAATGCCTTTATTATGCAAATCTGTTTAGACATATGTTTTGAATATCCGCAATTGCCATTTGAATGTATTTTGCCTTGACGACCATTGTGAATGGCCGTCCATATTATTATGTTTGTTTTCCCCACTAAGCGTTATCGCTTAGCACGGGTTCTTTTTCCCGTGCAGGTGGCAGGTTTGCTTATGTTCGAGTCGCGCATCTGCAGAGTCGGCCACATAGGAGTTAGAAGTGATGTATTTTGTGTAATTTCTGTAGCCTGGATTTTGTAATTCTGATGAATATGTATATGTAATAATATGTAAAGAGATTCATATAATATTCTGGGCCATGTAAATATTTGTATAGCGATGTTTGGAGAATAATTTCTATTGTATGCTTGTAAGTTTTCACAACTGTATGCTTTTGCTTAGTGTATGCGCAATTGCAAAATATGCATGTCCAAATCTACTCCTCTGGTTTTAAATTCTTCCGTATTTTAGTATGCTTTGTCTCGCTTCAGTCCGGTAACACACCTACTCGTACGGCCTCCTACTCCCTTGCGGATGGGTTCGTCCACGTATGAGTTGGGGTGTTACAGAAGGTAAATCAGAATTTACCGAAGCTCTTAAAACCCAACTTAGTAGGATAGAGAACACCTCTACGTCTATACCAGAAGTTGTAAGGGACACCCTTGACCTTAGCAAAGCTATTAGTGCTTTAGATCAGGTATCTGACTCTGAAGATACACAGCCAAACCAAAAGGAGGAATTGTTCAAGCTCGTTTGGCAAAAAGGTCAACCTTTGACCATGACCACAGCCCCAGACTTAGGCATAGAAAATAGACCAAACATTCTGTCCCAGTCTAAATTCAATGCCTCTACTATCTATGAATGGAACATAGATGGTATGTCTGAATATAACATTCTTAGTCTTCTACAACAGATGACTATGGCCTCCAATGCTTACAAAACCCAAATCAGTACACCTAATAGAGCCATTGCTGAACTGCTCATAGCAGGATTTTCAGGACAACTGAAAGGATGGTGGAATTATCACCTCACTGCCCAACAGCAATTAGAAATATTAGGTGCAATCCAAACCACTGAGGATGGAACACCCATTCTCGATGAGATAGGTAACCCCATACCTGATGCTGTAGCAACCCTAATTCATACAATTAGTCTATGACCCTTCTCATTTAAAAGACAAAAACGCAGAATTACTTTCAAACCTTAGGTGTAAAAAGCTTCCTGATTTTCAAAATTACAGAACTACTTTCTTAACTCGGGTAATGCTTAGGGAAGATTCCGATCAACCATTTTGGAAAGAAAAATTCCTTGCCGGCCTTCCTACCCTTTTAGGAGAGAGAGTCCGTAATAAAATCAAAGAAGCTTTTGGAATTAACCAAATTCCTTATAACCATTTAACTTATAGGGAATTAGTTAGTTTCACTCAAAAAGAAGGTTTAAAAATCTGCCAAAATTTAAAACTTCAAAAACATTTAAAATGGGAAATGAAGAAAACTAGGCAAGAACTAGGATCTTTTTGTAAACAGTTCGAAGTCTTCACAGATGGTCAAACAAAAACTTGTGGAGGTTCCCGTTCTAAATCCTACAAAAAGCCACATAAACGATTTTCTTCAAAGCCTAACAAACAAGAGTTTTATAAAAGATCTAAACCACATAAGCCTTATAGGAAAAGATCTTTTAAAAAGCCCTTCAAATCAACTTTCAAATAAGTCACTTGTTTTAAGTGTGGCAAGCCCGGTCATACTTCAAAATATTGTAGGCTTAACAAAAAACTTTATGAGTTACAAGTAGAGGAAGAAACAATACAAAAAATTGAAGCCATCCTCCTTGAAACATCTGAAAGTGAATCTCAAACCGAATCATCTAAAACAGAAGATTCTTTTCAAAATGATGACATTGCTGCCCTTGATTCCTCTAGCAGTGAGTCGGGTAGTAGTTCCAAATCAATAAATGTTTTGACAAAAGATCAAGAATTATTTCTTGATATTATCAAACAAGTGGAAGATTCAAAACTTCAAAAAGAAATCATTGAAAAACTTTTGAAGACTTTTGAACCAAAAACTCCAAAATCTTCCACTTCTAAACTCGTTCCAAACAATACTTATGATCTCACCAAAATCTTAAGTGCTAAATCAAAAGAAAAACCTCCTGTGACAATTCAATCGCTTCAAGAAGAAATTAAAATTGTCAAACAAGAGCTAAAAACACTTAAAGAAAAACAGGAGAAAGATTCAAACCTTCTTCATGCTCTTTTATCACAAGACTCTAGTACTGATGATAATGAGAATGAAGAAAAGGAAGAAAACGAAACTGCAAATCTAGACTTAGAAAATGAAATTCAGAGTTTAGAAAATGCTCCAAATGATTTCTTGTTTATTTTGAGAGAAATAACTACGAGAAAATATTTGGTAAAAGTTTCCCTTGTCTTTTCAGATGATTTTAAAATTGACACAGTTGCTCTTTTTGATACATGAGCAGATTTAAATTGTTTAAAAGGCTGTATCGTTCCAAAAAGATTTTCTGAAAAACTTGTCGCAGCTAATAACTCCGATATGAAAATAAAGTTTAAAACAGAAGCTTCCATCCAGAATGGTAGCATCTTCATCAAAACTCGTTTTGTTTTGCTTAAAAATATCAGTCATACTGCCATTTTAGGGACTCCATTTATCAATATGATTACTCCCTATTCTGTTACATATTATGGTATTTCTTTCAAAACAAATAGAGAAAAAATTGTTTTCCCTTTTGTTGAAAAACCCATAACAAGAAATTTAAACCTTTTGAAAGCTTGTTCTGTTTACAAAAGTGAATTGAATTGTATAATTCAAGGAAAACAAAAACATTTACAGTTTCTCAAACAGGATGTTTCCTTTTTCAAAATCCAAAAAGGATTGCAAAATGATTTAGTAAAATAAAGAATTTCTGATTTTCAAAAATTAATTGAAAATAAAATTTGTTCAGAATTACCAAATGCTTTCTGGAACAGAAAACAACATATGGTTAATTTACCGTATGAGAATGAATTTTCGGAAAGACAAATTCCAACAAAAGCAAGACCCATTCAAATGAATCATGATCTCGACGAACATTGCAAAAAAGAGATTCAAGATTTAAAACAAAAGGGTCTTATCACAGAATCCAGATCTCCCTGGAGCTGTGCAGCTTTTTATGTTAACAAAAACTCTGAAATAGAAAGAGGCATGCCTAGGCTTGTAATTAATTAAAAACCACTAAACAAGGCTTTAAAATGGATTCGGTATCCGATTCCCAACAAAAAAGATATTTTGCAAAAACTGCATTCTGCATTCGTCTTTTCAAAATTTGATATGAAATCAGGTTTTTGGCAAATCCAGATTGAACCAAAAGATCGTTACAAAACTGCTTTTACTGTTCCATTTGGACAGTATGAGTGGACGGTTATGCCGTTTGGTTTAAAAAATGCTCCTTCAGAATTTCAAAGAATTATGAACGAGATTTTTAATCCTTTTTCAAATTTTGTGTTGTTTACATTGATGATGTTCTTATCTTTTTAGAATCAATTGAACAACATTTCAAAAACCTCAAGACATTTTTCAATGTGGCTAAGAAAAATAGACTTGTTGTTTCAAAAACAAAAATCTCTTTTTTCCAAACGAAAATTCGTTTCTTAGGTCATTACATTTCCCAGGGAACAATTACTCCAATAGAGAGATCCTTAGCTTTTGCAGATAAGTTTCCAGACAAAATCCAGCTCCAAAGGTTTTTAGGTACTCTGAATTATGTTCTAGACTATTGTCCCAACATCAACCGATTAGCAAAACCTTTGCATGATAGGTTGAAGAAAACCCCTATTTCCTGGTCTGATGAACATACAAGCATCATTCAACAAATCAAGAAACAGGTAAAAGAAATTCCATGCCTGTATTTAGCTGACCCATTAGCACCTAAGATTGTTGAGACTGATGCGTCTGACTTAGGTTATGGAGGTATTTTGAAATAAATAGTGGGCGGGAAAGAATGCATAGTCCAGTTCACTTCTGCACATTGGAATGATTGTCAGAAAAATTATTCTACAATTAAAAAAGAAATTCTTTCGATTGTCATGTGCATTTCAAAATTCCAGAGCGATTTACTAAATCAGAAGTTCTTACTTCGGATTGATTGCAAATCTGCTAAGGAAGTTTTACAAAAAGATGTTCAAAACATCGCATCAAAATAGATTTTTGCCCGTTGGCAAGCTATCCTTAGTATTTTCGATTTTGAAATTGAATTTATTAAAGGAGATAAAAACTCGATTCCTGATTTTTTTACCAGAGAGTTCCTCCAAAATAGGACCTAAAAATGCCCAGAAAATCAAAGGGGAAGGGGAAGGGGAAGGAGAAAGAGGTCCAGAAAGAGGACCTAATAGTTTCAAAACCTGTAGCAGCTTCTTCTGTTACAGAAATCAAATCATGGGCAGAAATCATCGAAGAAGATGAGGAAGCCCTTGCCAAACAGTCTCAAGTCCAACAATGGATTGAGACTCTTACCAAACAGCCAGAACTTGGCTCCCTTTTCAAAATGATTGCTGAAAAGCAAACAGGTAAAACTCCCCAAACTATTTCATAACCAGAGGAAGGATCTTCATCTTCAAAAACTTCCTCTAAACAAATTTCAAAACATACACAAGAATCATCTTGTAGTAGACAACTTGTCAAACCCTCCGATCTCGGAGTTACTACTTCAAAATCCTCACAAGAGGAATTTTCAAAAATTGTTTTGACTCAAAACAGTTCTGAAATTGTTTTATCTCAAACAAAAAATGTTTCAAATTATTTTGTCAAAACAGAATTTCAATACATTTGGACCATGGAGGAAGGATTTTATCTTCAAAACCCTCAGATGGCCATTTCAAAAGTTTTCCCTAAAGGCTGGTTTTTTAAACCATGGGATTTAATAAAACCCCAGCCTTATTACAGGGCAATTCTTGAATTAACGGGTTCTGTGTCCATTGTGGACAATCCTAAAACCGGACCTATTAACTACTCAATGGGAAAAATCCACAAAGTTCTCTCTCCTCTCGAGTGGGGACAAAACCTTCACCAACCCAAATCCTTTCCCGTTGATTTTAAAACCACATATAACCACTGCCGGACCTATTCCTACTGGGATTATCAACAGGCCTGGTACAATGCTTTCCTTTTCCAAAACACAAATTCCTCCCATACCTGGTTGTTCTACTTCAACCTTAAACAGGACTCAACCAATATTCCTTTTTGGTTTGCCCATTGGTGGAAATTGTATGGAGCTTCTCCTGAAATCTAAAAACCACAAATTCAGGAAAGCTATACCCTTTTTAAAACCTCCTACCAACCTTCTGACAAAGAAAAAAGGTTTCATCCCTTAATGCTTTTTGCAGTCAGGTTCTTCTAACCATGGGTAACAGCTTGGTATTTGGACTACCACCAGCAAGAAGCACAAATAAATTTGGTCAGAAGATTCAAAGTCAGATGGTGGACGAAATTCTCTATTCCGGACTCCATCAAAAGACCAGCTGTAAGTAGATATCTTCAGAGTCAAGGATTTCTCAGGGTAAAACGGACAACAACACAGTTCCTGGCCCAAAAATCCTTTGCTCAGACTCAATTGGCAGCAGCAAAAACTGAAGAGAAATACTTTCAGATCATGGCCCAACTTCTACAAAGCAAGGCCACTTCTTCGAAAGCCCCTTCAGATTCCTCAAAAACAGGCTCATCCTCCGGATCAGAGCCCATCTTCGATCTTGCAGATGAAGACTGTGATGTCTTCCCCAATTCTCGCATGGATCCTTAAACGAAGATGTATATATATATATATATATCATAAGGACAAATTTATATGCATGTCTAATGGCTTCAAACATGCACTCATTACTCAAAACATAAACTAACCACTTTCTAATATAGGAACAATGCATACATTTATTCGAAATTAGTAAAGTGTCATTGGTTTAAACTGTAAATAATCAAAAATGAACTTCCAATTAATGTCCAGTTCCAATGTTCACCAGTACATTACATGTCAACAATTAATACATTGATAGCTATAGATATATATACATATATATTATACTATATAATGCCATTTCATAAATTAAGACTTAACTGTTATAAATTTTTTTTACTAATTAAATCTTAACCTGCAAATTAATCCATATATCTTCAAATTTTTGTGATTGTAGAACCAACTCGTCAAATGCAAAGCAAATTACAACTTTCCTATAATCCATATATCTTCAAAATTTAAAATTCTAACATCGATCTATCAAATGCCTAACAAGTTACTTTTTCCCTATTATTTACATACACCCAGAAATTACATATGTTAAATTAATTTCAATTTTTTTGAGCCAAATCATCAATCAAACCAACAATTTTAATCAATTTAACTCGCAACATAAACTCACAGACTGTATCACTATAAGAAAAATCCCTAACAGATTTAATTTGTATCAAGTTCATATGAAAAAGTAATTTTGGTAGTCACTTATAGTTTTTCCCAGCTCAATTTTTTCGTTTTAGTATAATTGGTAGGTCGTCGGAGACTCGCCGGAGCTCTACCGGAGATGACACTATTGCCGAAGTGAAACTCATGGTGTCGGGACTTCTTTGTCGGTGGTCACGTGCCAATACATTGAGCTGTTTGATCGGAATCGCCCTTAAAAGATTTGGCTCACCTCAACACCGATCTCTCCATCGCCGGTGAGTGAGGAGGCGGGGTTACACTGGAAGACTCGCCTTATCGTTAGGAGTAGTCCACCATGTTACATGTCGCCGCCAGTCGCTGGATGTGGCCGGAGTGCGAGGGAGAAGCTTCGATTTCTCTCTCCTAGAAATGAAGTAGAAATGGTGCCGTGAACGGAGGCGAAATTTGCTGGCTAGTAGGTTTTGCAATCACCATTGATCGTCGCCGGTGCCTCTCTCTCTCTCTCTCTCTCTCTCGGGTGTCCTATTTCGTTCTCCCCTTTCCCATTTTTCCATTCTCTCCCTTTTTCCCAATCTCACCCACACTCCCTTTCTCTTCCTTCCTAAATTTATCTAGATAAATCTAGACTTACGGTATATTATTTATTTATTTATTATTCACTTATATATATATATATACATTTATTTTATTTATGTATTTATTTGATTAAAATTGTTCAAATATTTAATTATATGATTTTTAAAGAAAATTCCAACTCTTATGGGTCAAAAATTAACCTTCGATGAATTTTTGACCTGCCGAATAACTATTCACAGTGTCAAAATTTGCAGGGTGTTACACGTGCCTTCCTTGAGTTTTTAAAAAGCAAATTTGAAATTTAGAGAGAAATGTCTTTCTCTCTTTAAAAAATGTTCTTCCCTTTTTATTTATTTCTAAGAGAGAATTAGGCTTTAATAGAAGATCCAAGCTTAAGGATGATGATGAAAATCATTTTCTAAAAAAATTCCTTTGAGTTTTCTTCTCAGAAATGTGGATTTTTGCTTCTTTCCCTCTCTTCTTTTCTTCCTCCATTTTCTGCCGTTCTCCCTCTTTTCTAATTTTTTCAACTCCTTTCTAACCTCTTTCTATTTATACCTCAAAAATCCAATCACTAATAAAACTAGGTTTTCCTTAATTTAAGGGAAACCCATATTCTTAAAACCTAATCTTACGGATTCGATGGAAAAAAAAAACAACCTCTCCCCTAATTTCCCGTTGCATAATAAGTTTTTGGATCTATAAAATCACGACAGACGGACGTCTTTCGATGACCGATGGACGGCTCTCAAACGCATGGAAAAAAATTACAAAAATGCCATGAACGGGCTCATGGTGCCAGCGACAGGCAGGGGAAAAGGATGACAGATGGGTATTGCCCCATGAAGGGTGAATGTTCGTCGGTTAACACTCAAAATTTTGCATTTAAAACCATCATTTAGCTCCGAAAAAAAAAAAGAAAAAGAGGAAAGTTAAAAAAAGAACCTTTAAAAGTTATGAAAACCAAGGAGGGAAAGGGAAATTGACACTTTCCATTCTTCACCTGTGATATAGGTATCATTATCATTACTGAGTAATTTTTGAACTAGGTTGCCTCGGAACTTGACGTCTATAATGATTAAAGCACAAATGTATACATATATGTCATTACATAAGTATATGTAAATGTGTTGTACATGACAAGTATACTTGAAATATGGTTAATGAATAAGTGTGTTGTACATGGCAAGTATACATGAAATATGGTTAATGAATAAGTGTACTGTAAAAATTGTATAAATCTGAATTTACATAAGTAAGTTCCATTATATAGTTGTTATTGAATGATTATTTTTGTACATGATCTACATGCAAGCTAGGTAATTTATGTAGGCTCATGTGTATCATAAGAAATGTGTTTCTTTTGTCGTACCATTTTTTGCTTATACTATGGAAGATAACACATTTATGAATATCATGATTTGTGTGCTTAACTAACGACTGCTATGAGTGGTTGTCCAAATTTTATTTTCCCCACTAAACTTTTATGCTTAGCACGAGTGTTTATCCGTGTAGGTTCAAACTATAGAGTTGCTCTCAGGGACAATCTGCAAGAGTTTTGGCCAATCAAGGAGTAGCATTTTAGGTTATTATAATGTATAGCCCTTTTGATAATGTAAAACCTGTATGTAAAAGTTTTGTATATGTGTAATTATAAATTAAAGAATTAAATATATGAAAATATAATCTAAGGATTATATCCTGTACATGTAAAGGAATTTTGTATTATGTGTATGAACAGGAACAAGTAATATTGATATGACTAAGAATGACATGAATGTGATATGAATATGCATGTGTATTGCAGTGTGACATCCTGCTTGAACCATCAGTCTTGAGTAAATGTGTCTGGGTATTATAAATGATTGGACAAATGTCTACATGATATCCACATGGTTATATGCCATCTATGCTTTATGTATAAGAATATAGGATACGTGTAAGGGGTGTTACATGTTAAGGACTTGAACAACTGGAAATTTCTTATACTTTTTGCTGGGGCGGACACTGCTATCGGAGGGTGAAGATTTTTGATTGTAAACGCCTGGGTCTAGAACCTGTCCACATAATCCTTTAAGCTTTCAACTAGGCCCTGCACTATATTGCATAGATCATTGCCTGTCTTGGGTGTCTTGACTTTGACTATGTATTTTGCGGTGAATAAATCTTGAATTTGTTTGAAACACGTGATCAACCCTAATGGGAGATCATAGAACCAATTTAAAGCATCTCCTGCTAAGGTTGTAGGAAACACTCAACATAAAATCTTATCATCAAATGTTTATTTTGTAAGTTCACAAGCATCATACATCATATGTAAAAAGAGAGAAATTTAAGAACTTGTAAACTTATATAGCATGATCTTGTTAAAAGAATTGAATTTCCTAGCTAAAGTTCAGAAATTTACTGCAGGTGTTTGTTGAACAGTTATAAAACGTCGCATTCGATTGTTGTAAACCACCAGTGTCCTTATTTCAAGGCACTTCCAAGGTATCCACACAAGAAATAAGGTCTAAAAACCTTCTCAAGGAGCATAAATGGCCGAAATTGGGTTAGAGACTAGTAAACCCAATTCGGCTACCAAAGAGAAAAATAGGGAGACAGAAAATTAGGGTTTTGAGTGAACTAGAGTTCTAATCTTGCTCTACCACTTGAATATGACTTTGAGATGTATTTAAACACTTCATAGGTCAGATTAGGGTTATGTCATAATGGTTGTAACTCTTAATTAGGCTTGGACCATTTGGGTGGGTTTAAGTGACACTCATTGGCTCAATAGTCAAATTCTACTCATAGAGCCTGAACAGATTAGGCCTGCATATTTGAATGGGCTACAAACCTATTTAAACTATAATTACATCCTTATAACATATTAATGAAGAGCTATATTAATTATTACCTGCATCCAATACCAAATGGGCTCTAGAGAAAATGTCTCTAGCTCATACAAAGTTATATGTTCAGATTAAGGCTACTGGGCTTTTTTTGCATATGAGACTTTTTCTCCTCTTCTCAAATCCTATATTTTCTCTTACTTACTTATCAAATTAGTTCTCATGACATTCCAAATCATGTTTATACATCTCTTTTCACCTTAAACCTTAACTCTTATATGTGTGTGACCTTTTTGGGTTCCCTATGCATGTTGGCAGTACGAAATGCCCTTGTGAATCTCATTCACCTCGCATTCCATCTTTGCTAAGGTTTTTTGAACAAAGGTGTATAGAAATACTTCATATAGAACGCCCCACCATAAATGGGTGGTGAATTCTTTTTGGTCACTCAACTACCTCCAGGTAGTTCATGCTAGACCTAACATCTGAGCTATGTATACCCCTTTAAGGAGTAAAAGCATAGGAGCCAAAGTATAACACTACTACTTGAAATACCTTTGTGATCTAAGTCCAAGGATACTTGCATAACTAATATGCTGAGATACTTGACTAATATAGTATAAGTATCCATATGAAGGTTCTCATGATAAGTCTCCAATGTCTTTATTCTTCTGACAAGCACCCACATGTTAACTTTGGTCATCTCAATGATAAAAAAATAATGAAAACTACTGCTTGAACTATTCAAGAAGTATAACATATGTTAGTCTATCTGTATTAATAATGTCTTGTTTTGTTAATACTATAATTCGGGATAATTTAGATATTAACACATTTGTTTACAATAAGTACTTCATATTATGATCATGATTGCCTTTGTACTGTGTTCATATACCAAGGACTGCATTCTATAGTTTAAGTCATATGCATGCAAATGTTAATATACAATAGCACTAAAGAATGTAAAATGTCTTATTATTATTTAAATAGAATATTTTATACATGGATAAAACTCCTATTGTATATGTGCTTTAGGGCATATCACTAACATACATTTGGACTAACGTTAAATACTCCGACAAGTGGCACTTTGGATTTGTCTTGTTGGTATACATAGTCATCCTTATCCCCTTGAATTTTTTGGGGAGGACAACTTCTCGAATTTATTGTGAGATAGGGGTGGTGGTATTACAATGACTTTGGAGTGCACATGTATAATATGTCATCATAAAGGAAGGTGAAAGCAACGGCAAATAGGTTTTGTCTCGGGTTTGAGAAGATGTCATTTTCTCTTTCTCTTTTTCCATGTAAGGAGCTTTACACATTTCAATCGGGTTCCTGATTTGTTCCCCTTTTCTTCTATCACAATACCTCAGGGACGAGGTCTTTCTTTCCCCTTCTCATGCCTCGTACTGTCCACTTCTATGTCTCTTTTAGAGAGTTAAGGTGTTTTTTCCTTTCTTATCAAGTGCATGATCTTGCCTTCTAGTTTATGCCCAAAACCTTTAATAAGCAACTTTAAATTTTTCATGGTAATGGGCTTTAAGTCCTCTAGCTAATCATCCATAGCAAAGAGGCCTTCATCATTAAATACAGGAAGGCGATTTTTTTGTATTTTCTCTTTACTAATGCCAAATTGGAGTTGCCTGCTACCTCTAGCCTCAAAATGTTGTGATTTTATCTACAAGTCTCGCATAATATACTCTTAACTAAAGCAACAAATGATAACTCTGTAAATATCAAAGAGTAGTTTGACCAATTAAGAGAATGCTAATCGGATTGTTGCCTTGGTTAATTCACTACAAGAAAATCATAAAATAGCGACGAAATTTTAGCGACGGAGTTAATTCCGTCGGGAAATAGCGACGGAAAATAAATTCCGTCGCCAAAAATGGCGCCAAGAATTTTTGCCAAAATTGCCGACCGAAATTAGCGACGATTTTTATAAACCGCCTCTGAAAATAGCGACGAAAAATATCTTCTGTCGCTAAAAAAAATTAGAAAATAATTTAATTTAATTTAATTTCGCGACGGAATTTAAAAACCGTCGCTAAAATTAGCGACAGAAATTTTATATCCGTCACTAAAATTAGCGATGGAATTAAATTTTCGTCGCTAAATAAAAATTAATAAAAATGAATTATTCATTTAGCGATGGAATAAAAATTCGTCGCTAAAAATTGCAACGGATTACATATACCGTCGCTAAAAAGTAAATTTTTTTAACTTTAACGACGGTCAGAACTTCCGTCGCTAAAAATACCAACGGTTTATTTTATTCCGTCGCGAATAAATTTTAATTTTCAAAATTAGCGACGGAATTAAAATCCGTCGCTAAAAGTAAATAAATATCTTCTTCTCCCCCTCTCTCCTCTCTCCTCTCTCTCTCTCTCTCTCTCTCTCTCTCCTCCCTCTCCCCTCCCTCCCGTTTTCCATTTCTGCCCGCCGCCCACCTTCGGCGATGCTCCACCGGCCGGATCCGCGCCTCCCCCTTCCCTCCGGCGTTGATCCGGCCCCGCCTCCCCTCCTCCTCCTCCTCCCCTCCCCTCCCTCTTTCTCGCTAGCTGCTCTCGCCTCCCTCCTCTATGCGGCACCGATCTTCGTCCGGCGTTGGTTGCCACTAGGGGTGAGCATGGTCGGTTAACCGGTCCATAAGACCCAGTCCATTAACCAGTCCATTAATATCGGTTTTTTGAAATTCCAGTCCATTAACCAGTCCATTACCATCGATTAACCAGTCCATCGGTTTCGGATTTTCGGATCGGTTACCCAATATTTTTCGGTTAACCACTATAATTATAAATATATCTATAAATAAAATTAAAATGTTCAAAATACTTAAAAATTAAAATTTTTTCACTATAATATAACATTATTGTTGTTAAAATAAAAATATTTGGTGGATATAAACAAATTTGTTTTTAAAAATTAATATTTAATAAGTAAATATATTAACCGGTCCATAATTACTTTTAATTAGATAAACTGTTATATTTACTAATAGCCAATTAAAAAAACTTAAAAACTTTAAAATAATTAGTATAATGAAAAAAAGTATATGATCACCTTTAATTAAGATAAATTGTTATATAAATTATTATAAAATATTATAAAATTAATAAATTAATTAAAAATTCGGTTTCGGTTCGGTTAACCAGTCACATGAGTCAAAAACCATTAATCAGTCCATTAATATCGGTTTTTTCAAAACACTAACCATTAACCAGTCCATTACAATCGGTTAATTAGTCCATCGGTTCGGTTTTGAAATTTTTTTTCGGTTAACCAAGTCCATCGATTTTTTTGCTCACCCCTAGTTGCCACTGCTCCGGCGCTGGGTGCGGCTGCTCCGGCGTTGGTCCCCAGCCCTCCTCCTCCTCCCTCCTCAACTCCTCCGGCGGCGTGAGGTAAGTGGATCAATTCCTCTTTTGTTTTTTTTTAGTTAAATAATAAATATTGTTATTATTTATGTTAGTTAAAATTGTTAAATATTGTTTAATTAAAATATAAATATTTATGGTAAATATTTCTGTTAGAATTAATTGTTGTTGTTAGAATTAATTTTATTTGTTTATGTTAATTAAATATTTTATTATTGTTAAATAATACTATGAATAATTTGTGTCAAATATGTTATTATTAGTGTTATTAGTTAGATTAGATTATTATTAAATAATGATATGAACAATTTATTATTATTAGTATTATTAGAAAATAATTAACTTAATAATTTATTTGAGGATTTTAGTAGTATTAATATTGTCGGTGAATAATAAAGTACAAATATTTGAAAAATTATGTTGTTTATTAATATTATTGTTTTTAATATGGAATGTTGTTATTGTTAGAATAATTTGTTATGATTTTATTTTAATTAATTTTTTCAAGTAGTTTATTATTAGTGTTATTAGTTTTAGCAGGAATATTGTTAAATAATAAAATAATATGATTTATTGTTCTGAGTATTATTAGAAAATAATAAACTTAACACTTTATTTGTTGATTTTTTTTGTATTTTATAGATATATTTCTTTATTTATGAGTTTATTAATTTAAATGTTATTATTAAATTTATTATTAGTAGTCTTCATATTATTAGTATTCAACATTTTGTTATTATTAAAATAAAATAAGTAAAATTTGTACCTTAATAATTATTATTATTATTATTAATTTTTATTGTTGTTGTTATTGTTTTATTTAATTTTTTTATGTGCTTTTTAAATTACTGACCCGACGGAATATTAAATTCCGTCAGAAAATTCTGAATTTTTTTTATTTTTTTTAAAAATTCCCGACGAAATTTAATTTCCCGACGGAATATTAAATTTCGTCGGGAATTCAAAAATTTTTTTAAAAATTCCCGACGGAATATTAAATTCCGTCGGGAATTTTTGAAATTTTTTTATTTTTTTAAAAAACTTCCCGACAGAATTTAATATTCCGTCGGAAATTTTCCGATGGAATATTAAATTCTGTCGGTAATTAAAAAAAAATTCAGAATTTACCGACGGAATATTAAATTCCGTCAAAAAAATTGCCGACGGAACAATATTTCCGTCGGCAATTTTTGCCTACGATCACATTGCCAATGGAATTGCATTCCGTCGGCAATTGCATTTGCCGACGGAAAATCTTGGCTTTCCGTCGGGAAATACTTAAATTCTTGTAGTGATTTGTAATCAAAGAAAGAAATGAGTTTCCTAAACTGTACTAGATATAAACACTTCGAAATTTAAATCAATTCTTATAAAGAGAAAATAAAAAGAGATGCTCTTAAAAATATTTCAAAATTGATAACTTTTCCCATGTGTACTGTAGATGAATAACTAGGGTGGCATGACTATGAATTCAGAAACTTCCAGGGCACTCGTAATTGTCAAGAGTCCATGCGTACTGAAGGAAGAGCTGATTGGTGGCATGTATACAACATAAAGCCTTCTTGGGCATGGATGCTGGACGAGGGCTTTTATGTTAGGCTATTATAATTAGGGCTTTCTACATATTTATACACAAAAAAATAAAAATAACAAAAAAAGTAAACCTCCTTCTCATTCTTTCAAAAATACAACATTTTAAACTTCTATTTACAAATATACCTGTTTTGTATATTATCAAACAAAAGAATCACTTTTTAACTTTCTTAGCTTTCTCACTTTCCATATTTCACTTTTCATTCTTTCTATTCTTTCCTTCACCTGTTTACTGCCAATCGCCGGACTACTCACCACCGCAGATAGGTTTGTGAGTATTTTGTTCTCTAATTCGACCTGAAATCACCACTGCAGCTAGCTCTCTTTTCGATTGTGAGTATTTCGTTAACTAATCTTTCATTTGTTACTGCTCAGCTGCTACTATTTTTTTTTGGATAGATCTTTTGATCCGATCTCTGAAATCTGTTTACTGTATTTTCTTTAACATAGAATGGAGAATCCCTTTGCAACTATTTGGATTTGCAAGACTGCTTTATATTCGTGGGTTGCACCTCTTTGGATATATTATTCGTGGGAAACAAACAGTGGAAGCAATTCTTGAAATAACAGCAAGATGCACTGATGCAAACCCTGATGAGCGGCCTATGATGAACCAGGCATTGCAGCTGTTAGAACAAGAAGTGATGTCCCCTTGGCCAACTGATTTCTATGAATCCCATTCAGATTGTTCTTGAATACATCCAACTAGATGTATTTGGAGGCCTTTGTAAATACTTTCCCTGCCAATGTTGGATTGCCATTTTGCCTTGCGCCTGTTCAATTAATTTGGATAACATCTTCTCTACTTTACAATGTTAAGGAGCAAAGCAACAGAGATTTTTACAAACTGAATCTGTCTCTCTTTTTGGTTCTAGCCTATGAGTGTACAAAAACTCAACAGGAACCGAAAATTGAATTAACTGCGAGCATTTTTGTCTTTTTTTTTTTAATATGGTTTATTCAGTTTTTAGCCTAATCGATTTGGTTTTAAAATAAACTTTATTCAATTGGGTTTAAAGTAAACAAATAGTGCATCTATTTGTTTCCCTTTTTTAAAGTAAAGGAATTGGAATTTTGCATTAGATGAGAAATAATAAAAAATTATCGGTGAATGATGTAGGCAGGGCTTTGCTAAAATTATGAATGTTATTATTAAAACAATATCTATTGAATGGCCATTCTCTACATGTGAAGTTCAATTTTTTCTCATTAATATTGAAATTTAAATTTCTTTTATTATGTAATCGGCTTTTTATTCTTTCAAAAATAATATGAAATGAACTCTTAATTTTTTTTTTTAAGAAAAAAGGGAATTTCAATTCTCATACATGCACTGGCAATTTACATATTTAAAAAAAAAATTGGTAGTTGGAGGAGAGAATAATTTCAAAATATTATAATTTATTTTACCAAATCAAACCAAATGATGTATTGTTGTTGAGCAAATCGATAAGCTTGAATTTAAAAAATTTAGCGAACTAGAGTCAAAGTTTGACAATCAATTACTTGGTACATGATCATTAAATAGAAATACATCTGAAACAAGAAACATAACCTAACATTACAATAGAATACCAAAATCAAATATAACAACTTTAAAAAATACTTTTGTGGTCAATCCTTTAAGTTAATAATAATTGTGGTGAGACGAGCATTGGTGATTATAATAATTAAGTTTAAACTTTAAATTAATTACACCTACGGCTACAGATTAAATAATCTGTTTACTGGCCCAGTCCTAGCTAACATCTGGTAGAATATGCCCTTTGGCATCCGTGCTAAACTTATTTTGTAAGAACTGAGAAAAAAAATGCAATGAAATTGAGTATTGTAAATTTCCTCTATGAGATTCATTTTTATGCCAAAACCTAGTAAGGTATGACAAACTGGCTAATTTCTGTATATGCATTTAGTATTTGACTAATATACATCTAGTATACGTCTAACATAAGTCTAATATACATCTAGTATACGAATAATATATGCATAGTACATACCTAGTATATGTCTAATATACACCTAGTATACGTCAAATATACATCTAGTATACAACTAATATACATCT
This sequence comes from Excoecaria cochinchinensis, assembly GCA_947683425.1. Lineage (NCBI taxonomy): Eukaryota > Viridiplantae > Streptophyta > Magnoliopsida > Malpighiales > Euphorbiaceae > Excoecaria > Excoecaria cochinchinensis. Next base: position 1,018,918 of record CANTUQ010000033.1, on the reverse strand, counting down.
AGTATACATCTAATATAAGTTCAATATACATCTAATGTACGTCTAATATATGTTTAATATACGTCTAGTATACGTCTAATATAAGTCTAATATACGTCTTGTATACATCTAATATACATGTATTATACGTCTAATATAAGCCTAATATACATTTAGTATACGCCTAATATAAGTCTAGTATACGTCTAGTATACGTCTAATATAAGCCTAACATACATCTAGTATACGTCTAATATAAGTCTAATATACATGTATTATACGTCTAATATAAGCTTAATATACATCTAATATATGTCTAAAATAAGTCTAATATACATCCAGTATACGTCTAATATACGTCTAATATACATCAAGTATGCATCTAGTATACGTCTAATATAAGTCTAACATACATCTAGTATACGTCTAATAGAAATCTAATATACATCTAGTATACGTCTAATATACATATATTATACGTCTAATATAAGCTTAATATACATCTAGTATATGACTAATATAAGTCTAATATACGTCTAGTAAATATACGTTTACTATACATGAAGTATACATCTACTATACATCTAATATACATCTAGTATACGTCTAATATATGTCTAACATACATCTAGTATACGTCTAATATAAGTCTAATATACATCTAGTATATGCCTAATATACGTCTAGTATATGTCTAATATATATCTAGTATATGTCTAATATACATGAAGTATACATCTAGTATACAAATAATATATATCTAGTATACGCACTATATACATTTAGTATACGAATAATATATATTTAGTACACATCTAGTATATGCACTATATACATCTAGTATACACATAATATATATCTAGTATATGAACTATATACATTTAGTATATGCACAGTATACATTTAGTACACGCACTATATACATTTAGTTTACGCACAGTATATATTTAGTACACATCTAGTATACATTTAGTACACATCTTGTATACCAATAATATACATTTAGTACACATCTAGTATACGTACAATATACATCAAGTACACATCTAATATATACACTATATACATCTAATTTACTTATAGTATACTACGTATTCACATACATATTATTTTTATGTAATTCTGATAATGAAAAGGTTGATGTGTACTAAATGTGATAATTAAAAGGTTGATGTAAACATTATTGCTGATCATGCAATAGAAGCTTAGTAAAAGAAAATTTATTTATATTAATAAATTGCATTTATTGGAATAAATTAAGTGAAATTCTGGTAGAATTTCTGTTTCATTTCCTTGTATTTTTCATATATATATATATATATATATCCTCTCATCGGTTGGGAATCATTAAATATTTTAATGGGTTTGACATTAGGCAATCGATGCATGAAAATGGCAAATAGGTAAATACAAAAAGACGTTTGTAAGTGTGGCTGTAGCCAGTTCTTATACTGTAGAAGTATATGGCAGAGTACAGCTACACTGGTCCGTATAAGTATGATTCTTCCTTGCATTATATTCTATTTTATTAGTTTTTAGTTTAGTAGTGATGAATTGAAAGTTTGAATTAAAACCCATCTGGAAGTTCAATATTCTAATATAAAATTATATATTATTTCTCTTTTTTCAATTCTCAAGCACTTTCACAGTGTGCTGCAATTACAATAGAATGCCATGGAAACTCTTGTTCTATACTCTATAGTACAAAAATAATAGTAATGTCTTTTTTCAATGTTCAACTAAGTCAAGTTATAAAATTCACACAAAGTTAATTACTTCATGTATATTAATCTTTTTTGTCTTGTTTTTCTAGAATAAAGAGTCCAAATACCTCCGAAAAATTACCAAATCAAATCAATTTTATTAACATCACATACAGACCCTGAAAATGTTTTATTTTTTAAGCCACGTATAATTAACAAACAAAAATTCCTAATTAACTAACTTCCAGACTTGCAACAAAACCAATGAAGTTCAGAAAAATAATCTAATTGACGTGGAAACATAGACATTTACCCATGCTTAAACACTACCTCTCTTTAGAATTTAAGCATTTAGCTTAAGTCACTGGGGTTTTGAAGCCTCCGCAAAATCACCATTACTAATACAAATGGCATATAACCCGATCAAGTGAAGGGTGAAAGATCATTTCAATAACACCACAAAATAATCAAATCTATCATATTCATAGTTCAGATTATCCATTTCTATGCACACACTAAGAAGCTATAGATTGCTGTAGAATTTTATACAGAAGCTAAACCAACAAAACATAGAACAGGGTATTGGTATAATTGAGGAAATAGAAAAAGAGTAACAAGTTGCAATGAGTAATAGAATTTTGATATAATTGAGGAAACAGAGAAAACTTATTGCAAGGGCATTGGTGGATAATGATAAAACCTTAACATTAGATACTCCTCTAAGAAGCCCATGGAAACGATTTATAATTTCAGTGCTGGGATTTCCTAACATTGCATCCTCCTCTCCAACATTAACAAATGCCTTAATTAGAAACCTCTGAGTATTGTATTAAACAGACTAATAGTAAAACTAACCCATTCACTGAAGCAAAATGTATCAATACCAACACTTCTCCGGTCTCATCTTATTCGAATTCCCTATAAAATAAATTTTAAAAGAAAAAATTCAAACACTGAAAATTGAAAATTGCAAAATGGAATTGTGTGAGAAAGGTGACATAATCTTACAGTTAAACAAGATAAGACCATAACAGGAGAAAGATGATGGCCATTCCCATCGGCATAAATACGGGGCTAACTTCAGGTCGCGGGGAAACTTCCGCCGGAGTAAACAGTGTTCTTTAATTAGGAATAAGGGCTTAATGGAGAGCATAAGCTGCAGCCTGATTAAAGAAAGATAACACCAGATAAGAAAAGAGAAAAATTCCGGTGAGATGGAAGGAAAAAGAGAACGCCGGAGAAGGAAAGGGAAAGATGCCGGTAAGGAAGGAGAAAGAAAATGGAGAAGGAGAACGGTTAGGAGAATAGATACAATAAAGTTGTATTTGTAAAAATAAAAATTAAAAAATTCCCCGTAGCAATCGGACACAATATCACGTATCTGCTAAAACAACATTCAATTAAGTTTATGTCCCCTTAATAATAATAATAATAATAGTCTGTTCTCGCACAGAGCTTTTAAAGAAGCCAAATAATAATAATAATAATAATAATAATTTTAAAACCTTTACTTTATAGCCAACTTAACTAAAGCTAGATAATAAGGTCAATGAGTCGATATGCTCCTTGAGAAAATAACTTTAGCCTTCAAATCTCATTTTGATATTTATTGTATACTTCAAACTAGTAAGCAATAAAATATGAAGTTGAGATTCGAGCCGAAAGCCTGGAAATTTCAAGTAACCAATTAAATATTAAAATGAGATTTCAAGGCAAGCAGAAATTTCAAATTTCCCCATGAATTTAATTTATAATTGACTCATTGACTTTGCTATATACATACATTTCTTTATATATATATAATATATATATGAAATTGATTCATTGACCATTGTTTACTTTGATGGACCTCATTGATTTGCTTAATTGGCTAAAAAGTTAACTGGTTTATGTTCCAGTTCAAGAACCATATTTCAATCTGATATTTGCAAGCAAGCAATGAACCTACATCCCATGTAAGCGGAAATTTTCTTTTCCTTTTAGTTCTTAATATATATGCATATATATATATATGCACGAGTTCATATCTTTTTTCTTGTTCTTATTTGCAGATTTCCCAGTGGATTAGAGTTGGCTAATTTAGTAATTAACTCTAATTTACTCAATCTTTCATTTGGAGCAATCTCTGCTCTTCAATCTGAAATCGACCCATATCAGCAGCAACCTTTTTCTATAAAATTGAGAGTGTTTACTCAATTTAATTTGAGGATTGTAGCTTTTGTGCCCTCTCCTTTATGTGCAGCTCATCATCTTCAACAAGGTGGAGATCTGGTTTCTTCAGAAACCCTTAAGCATGAGAACTTTGATCTCTTTGATTTCTTGTGCTCTAAAGGCAGCCCATCATTCTCTATTAACAGAGCTGCAATTGCCCTTTTCTACCAACATCTCGGAGATCTCTCTGCCATCAAAAATCAGGTACTCTTTTCAATTGGGTCGAGCTCATTTTCTTCAAATATCAATAATTCGTTTCTGATTAATATTATGAGGGATTTTTTGGTTATATTGGTATGGATTTTGTTTTTCCTTTTGAAAAATAAATTGGTAGGAGATTTGATAGTTAATCGATAATCCTAATCATTAAGCATGTTCAATTGGGTCTAGCTCATTTCTTCAAATATCCATGATTCAACACTGATCATGAGTGATTTTTTGTTATAATAATGGTATTATAGTTGATAGTTGCGAGGTCAATTGGTACGGAAATCCTAAAGTGTGTTCAGTTGGGTGTAGCTCATTTTCCTTAATTATGAAATGATTCAACACTGATTATGAGTGATTTTTGGCTATAATGGTATTATAGTTGATAATTGCAAAGTTGGGTGATATTGTTTTCTTATTTAGTGTTCTTGGATGTTTGTACGTTATTTGCTAGTTAGTTGATTCCTCCGGTAAATTGTTAGTGGAGAATCCATTAATTATCACTGGAAACTCTCTGGGTGGATCAGTAGCTTCTCTCTTTACCTTATGGGTGCTAGATAGCATCAATCAACCATCCAGAAGCAAGCGTCCTCTCTGCATCACTTTTGGGTCACCCTTGATTGGCAATTTAGGCCTGCAAAAGGCCGTTGCCGAGCGTTCATCATGGAATTCTTGCTTCTTGAATGTAGCTGCAAATCAAGACCTGGTTCCAAGTCTATATATCCCTCCTCAATCTTTTGCCTCAGCTCTGCAAACCATTCTTTACAGGCCTTTTGGTGCATTTATCTTGTGTTCTCAAATCAGCTGTACTTGTGTTGATGACCCTGAAGAAGTTGTGCTCCTTTTAGACGCAATGGGCTTGGAAAGCAGAATGAGTCATATAGCTGATGAAGACTTGCTGACTTATTATGGGAGTATAGTGAAGAATCTGGAAACCAGGCTTCTCTTAAAGGGAAGTCCGGTTAGTAGATTATTGGTCACTGATTCAGTTGAGGCGAGCATAATTCTCCAATTGGAAGCAATTGGAGACAGAACAATGCAGGTAACTCAATTTTCCCCTGATAAACCTTGCTTTTACACATTGATTTGTGCACTGAAGTGAAGAATTTCATTCACACACAATGAACTTGTAGGAACTCACGAATATTGCATAGTGTAATTAGAGATGCATCTACTTGGCATTCCTTAACAAGTTCTGCTCTGATCTTGGATGTTCAATAGATTGGCAGTTCTTTTTTCCCAAGCCAAAGAGCCTCCTTACTTTGACCACCTGATTTGTGCTCATGTATTTTCAAAAAACTAACATCAAATTCTATGATGTTGTTAACAGCAACCACAGCATAACATGGGCATCACCACTCTGATCACAAAACTGAAAGATAGGGAACACAAGTGTATGTTAAATAAAAGAAAAGCCTTGAGTCCTAGTAGGAAACTAAATGATATAAAGATAAAAATGGCTTACCTAGAATGGTATAAGAAGACCTGCAAGGCTAAGAATATAGGCTACTATGATAGTTACAAGAATCAAGTGTGCAATAAACATATGTCTACGAGTGACATAGATGTTGCCAGGCATAAGAAATTTCTTACAAAATATTGGGTAGATATGGTTGAAGAAGCTGAGAAAAAGCCCCAGAAAGAAGGCGCATTCATTCGACTGATGTGGCTTTTCGCTGGAACAAATTATAGAAGAATGGTTGAACCTCTTGATATAGCAGAGTACTATGCAAATGGAAAAAGAAACTATGAGGCTGAAGGAAGATCTAAGCATTATATTCTGTTGGATAAGTGGCAAAGAGAGACGGCAGAGAAACCTACAGGCAGTCCAAGTAAGGTAAAGAAACAAAATGTGGCGGGTAATTTGACTAACGATTCTTGCTTTTGGGCAAAGGTCGAGGAAGCTCTCATTTCATGCGGGTTGTTTAAGGATGCAACATCTGATGCCAGAGTGAAACAATCATCCGGAGAGTACCTTGTTAACTTTGAGCACTATGTAATGGACCAAATCAAGAATTATGCAATATCTCCTGAGATTTTCTTGAGAGGAAGCAGTTTTATGAAATGGTGGAATGGGTATAAGGATATTGCCTCTAATTACTCACTCATAGACTTCATGACAAATTGCAGATCTCTCCAATACGAGAATGGTATCTTCTGATCTTGTCACTAAGCTTAGATTGTACTTGGTTGATGAAAATAAATGTGTCCATTTGCTCTCAAAATTGTGTAATATGAAATTATCTAAATGGCATCATCTTTAATCTTTTTTGTTTCCTGTAGTTTAATATTAATCAAAATCATATCCATCAAGCTGCATTGTTGTCAAACATTAATTAATAACATCAGACATATACGTCAAACATTTTGTTGTAATCAAAACCTACAAAATAACAGGTTCATATTCTAATCTTTAAGTTGCAAACATTTTTCACTTATTAGTCTTTGTATTAGACAATTATTTCTTGATTGACTTGTTTCAAAAACTCAAGTCTAGAATTCCAGGTTTTGGTTCAAGCTTTAGCAGGAATTTGTCTAAGTGTTTTTCCTCCAATTCTTCCCCTCTTCAAAGGTGAGAAATGTAATCAAACTTCTTTCCATAGATAGCAGCATGTATCTGCAAGTAGCTTCATGCTTGTAGGAAGAAAAAAAAATTATATAGGCGCATTCTTCTTTTTCTTAAATATTCCTTTTGGATAAAGAAGTTGTCGGCGAGTTTGACGTTGCGTGTCCATCACTTCCATGAGTCCGATTTAATTTCAATGCAATATAGGTATTTTTAAGAGTTTAAGAATTTAATGTCAAATATTTGAAATAGGAAAAAGGTATTGGTTTAACCTTCAACTTATTTGAAAAAAGCTGATATAATGTCTTTCTTATAAAATCTGGATAAAAATGCCCTTCCGTTTAGCTCCAGTTAACTAGGTGTTAATGGCGTTGACGTGGCATTGCCACATATGCCGCGTAGCAAAATATGCCGCATCAGCGTTACGTGTATTTTAATTCAAAATAGACAAAAGTACTAAAATACTCCTGAAGTTTTCAGGGTATTAAAATGCCCCTTATATTTAATTTTGAAACAAAAATGAACCTAATGTTAATAAAAAGATACTAAAATACCCCTGAATATTTATATTTTTTATATTTAATTTTATTATATTTTTTCTTGCAAACATAAATATTTATTAACTAATGATAATATTCAAATTGTCATTTCTTTTTTAAGCCGAAAAACTCGGCCCAAAATCCAACAAAGAGCATAGGCCGAGAGTTTTAGAAGTCTAATGCCTCTAAGGCTTGGCGCATGAATGCACGGACGCATGCGATGAGGCCAACGGGCTATCCGATTTGACTGATATGACATTTTTCCCGACAGTCCACTGATATACGCTACCACAATTCCTACTGCTAGGGGTGTGCAGAACCGAATCGGAACCGAAAATCGAACCGAACCGAATGGATTTTGGTCTCTTTGGTTCGATTTTTTTGGTTTTTGGTTTATTCGGTTCTAAACCGAAATTAAATTTCGGTTCGGTTCTCAAAATTGCAAAACCGAAAGAACCGAACCGACCAAACTATTTAATACCCACCATTTTATATATATATATATATATATATATATATATATATATATTTTACAGCAAAACCAAAATCGTAAGCCAACTACCAAGCCAAAAATAACAACATATCTAAATCCAACAATACCAAAATCGTGAGACAACCACCAAGCCAACAATAACAACAGATCTAAATCCAACAATATATATATATGTATATTTTGCAACAAAACCAAAATCGTAAACCAACTACCAAACCAACAAAACAAAACCAAAATCATATAAATCCAACAACAGATCTAAATCCAACAACAAACAAAAATAAAATCAAAACCGTGTATATATATATATATTACAAAATATCCAACAACACAAATCTAAAACAAAATCAAATACAATAAAAAATTGAAAATAAAATACAAGACAAAAAATAAATTCCTGATTTATGGTGATTTAGGAGCGACGGAGTGCGGTGGAGGAAGGCAGTGAGGAAGAGATTACCGGAGGGGAGGCGATTGCCGGCGGGGACCAGATCTATCGAGAGAGAGGGAGGGAGAGAGGGACGAAGGGAGAAGGAGAGAGAGAGAGAGAGAGAGAAGGAGAGAGAAAAGGCGACGACGGCGCGGTGGGAGTGAAGTCCGATCGGCGATCTAAGAGGTAGAGGAGGGAGGGAGAGAGAGTGAAGAGGCAGAGAAGGCCGAGAGAAAGAGAGAGAGAGAGAGAGAGAGAGGGGGGAAAAGTGTGGAAGTGAGAGTGAAAAAATCATTTTATTAGTCATTTAATATAGAAAATCGATTGGACCAAACCGACTGAAATTAATTCGGTTCATTCGGTTTCGGTCCTAAAAATATCGGTTCACGGTTCGGTTCTCTTATTTTGCAAATTTCGATTTTCGGTCCAAAACCGAACCGAACCGACCATTTGAACACCACTACCTCCTGCCTTATCCCTGTCACATTACTGCCTGCTTACCTACTCTGACACTGAATGTAAAAAGACCATTTATATGGATTGAAAGTCCACTTGAGTGTTCTACTACGGTGTCAGAGTAGGTAGGTAGGGGGCGATGTGACGGGGATAAGGCATGAGGAATGACAGTAGCATGTATTAGTGGACTGTTAGGTGAAGTGTTCACGCCCCAGGCCTTAAAGATATTGGGTTTCTAAAACTCTCAGCCCATGCTTATTGTTGAGTCTCGGGCCAACCTTAACTTCGGCTCAAAAAAGAAATGATAATTTGGGTATTATCAATAGTTAATAAATATTTATATTTGCAAAAAAAATATAATAAAATTAAATATAAAAAATATAAATATTCAGGGGTATTTTAGTATCTTTTTATTAATATTAGGGGTATTTTTATTTTAAAATTAACTATACGGGTATTTTAGTACCCTGGAGACAACTTCAGGGGTATTTTAATTAGTTCCTTTGTCTATTTTGAATTAAAATACACATGGCGCTGATATGATATATTTTGCTATGTGTCAATATCAAGTCAGCGCCGATAACACCCAATTAACTAGAGCTAAATGGAGAGTCATTTTTGTCCGAATTTTGTAAGTTAAAGGACATTTTTGCTTTAAAAAAAAATAATAGGGGCATATCAGCTCTTTTCAAACAATTTAAAGGACAAATCAGTAACTTTTCCCCTTGCAATATAAGAATCCATAATGTAGAAAATCATTTTACGCATTTTTATTTTTTTAAATATTTCTTTTGGATAAAGAAGTAGTTAGAGTCTGTTTCGGATGCTAATAGAGAAGCTTTGAAATTTCAATGAGATGCAAACTATAATGTGCAAAAAAATCTTCTATATGCTAATTATTATACCTATCTTAAAAAAAAATCAAAATGAATAATAATAATTAAGAGAGGCAATAATTTAATTTCTTTCTATACCAAATCCTAAATTTGTTTTTATATAAAAGTAGATTAATTATCTTAGCATCCAATTAGACAAATGGGATATGCGCATGCCATTCATAGACTAAGTCTGAGAAGAAGAGAATGGTATGCAATGAATAAATCGAAAAAATTTTAATTGGCAAGCTCAATAGTTTATCACTGACCATAAGTTTAGCTTTAGGAGTTATAATATGATATGGTTAAAAATTAAAATCCTTCATATTCATAGTATATTCTAAAAATTAAAAAAATAAAAGTATATCGTAGTATCATCCGAATGTTCCATTCTTAACAAAAAGACGGAAACAACTTTTCCTATAATAATAATATTAATAATGAAAACTACTACTACTATCTTCAAGAAAATGATTCCATATGCAGCATGTGGATGCACTATATACTATACACCATCAAATTGGAGAATTAAAGCATATTAATTATTTTAATGATCCGATCGAATAGTACGTATCGCACATTACATACATCCATGTATTATGTACCAAATTAATATTTTTGTCCTCATGCAATAATTTTATTTCCAAATCTAAATGCAAAATGAAATCTTAAAATTTATTATGCAATTTTTTTTGGCAATGGCTTTCCATATTCCCAAGAGGAAACAAATTGCATATTCCACGAAAGAGAGAATAAATTGTCTGGGCATAACCAATGCGTAGTTGCTTTCCAAAGCTTCGTCATAATCGTTAAAATTCAAGCTAATTTCCTCGGTCATTTTCTATGTACCTGCAAAAAAATATCGAAGGGAATAGCAAATAAACATTTTTACTTGGATTTATATTGGATTTAAATTGATTTAATCTAATAAAACAAAAAAAAATTACAATATACAAAAATTTATATTTTATTAATAAGAAATAAAAAGTTCATAAACATTTTATTATTAGATTAAAGTAAATGGAAGAAAGAAAAAGTAATGCTATAGAATAAAGAGAGTGAAAAACAATTGTATGTTTATACGAGTTTCATGTGTTAATTTATAAATAGCTAGAATTTTTTTTTTGAAAACAAAGAAAGATTGACTACTGACCATTATAAGAGCTATCTCGGCATTTTGAATTCTCTGTCTATACATCTTTCTTCTCTTGAAATCACGATATCGATTATTTTCTTAAAATGAGGGCATAGTCACTGAGGTGGCGGTGATGGGGGTAGTATGCCAAAACCAAAAAGCTAGAAACAAGTCTCTACAGCCTGCATCCAGTCCATAAGACTTCGTACATCCGCCTAGTAGCCTCAACATCTCCCATAACAATGTCAAGCCGAGTTGTTATTTGCTGCTGTCCACCTACCATTTCCCCCAGCTGAGTAGAAATGGCTTGTAAAACTGTCTCCAATTAAATCATGGGTGACTCGTCGAGCACCCCTCCTCTTCTGCTTGTGCTTCTTCTCTCCCACATGCAGCTCTCATTTCAGCCCTTGTGGCTAATCGATATTCGGCACACACACCTCTTTGAATCTTTAACCAAACATGCATAGTTTTTGAGCATTTGTAGGTCAACTAAGCACGGACCAAGAACTGGATCGCCTAGATTCCTATAGGAAATCCCTTTCATGATGAGATGAATGAGACCTCCAAAGCTGATAGTGGGTACCTAATTGGCCGAATTCCTCTGAACTTCCTCAAATCAGTTAAAGGACATAGCATGTCCCGTTTAGCTGAGTCCCCTTAACCATGAAAGCTAAAATGTGAAGTTTTGTGATGTTCACATTACCAAGGCTGCCTGGTCTGCCGTAAAGAGAATAAGAGAGAACCCTGTAGAAAATGATAAGCTCTGGTGACTTTATTAATTTAGCCTTAATTTGTCTTTTTGAACTCAAAGTTGGAAGGGTTCGAGTGACGGACGAAACCATAATCATTCAGAACTCTCAAGCGACAAATATCGCACACCAAAGCACGAAAAGCCTAAATGTGTGCTTAGCTCATTGAAAGAGATCTCATATTCTCGGCCCCGTATTAGATAAGTAATACACCCTGGATCCTCAAGGTTTTCCTTATCAACCCGTATATGTACAGTGGAAAGAAAATCCACACAAACATCGAGGTATGTGGTGCCTCATTTTCTGAAAAAAATGATCCCAGCCCCTTCGCTACTTCCATAACTAAAAATTGACAAGGAATTAATTTCGCCTTTGAGGGAATGCAATACGTGTGTGCCCTTCCTTTGGAACCCAATTAGGGACCATCACATCAGCATACTTGTCTGCCTCCACCAGCTTGCCTCTGGTTGTGGAAGAAGAACCAGCTTTGCATTGATGTTTGGGAGGCATCCTGTAGAAATAAACATCTAAAATCAATCATAGCAACAATAGTCAGGAAATGTAACAAGTGAGAACTTAAGTGCTATACATAGTTTCCACAATTCGGTCCACATATGCATTTAGTGCTGAACTTCTTGGCTCTTGTTCTTGTCACCGGTCCATCCGGTAATGCTAGCTTTTCCTTGAACTTAATCCGCTTTTGGTGTTCCTTGGTTGTGCTCGCATCGCTTAGTAAAAATAAAAAGGAATTGGACGAATAGGATAAGGTTGGCATGCCAATTAAGGGTTAGCAGTACTGCTTCATGACATATGTTACTGGACAAAAGGACAACAGCTTGGTTTCGGTGTTGAATATTTGAGATATATAAATGGACTAAAAGATGTCACGATAAGTGAATATTGGAAATTAAGTAATATTATGAGATTTATATAAATGGATCGAATGGTTCCAAGAACCGGTTCCCGTATTTAATATCCCACTTATCCGGCTCAGCAATTCCTCTATAGTTTACTTGGGGCAAATGCAAATACAAGTACAAAAGAAAAATAAAATAAGAAAATGCATAATTAACAAATAAATAATTTCAACTGGAAGTAACAAGTAGCTATAAGATTTATTAATTTTTATGTAATTAGATGTGAATTAATATAGTTATTTATATGCTTGAAATTTTAAAAATTTGTTCTAATGCCTGTTTAAGTTTAGAAATATATGAATATATTTATATTTGAAAAATATTATATGTTATAATGTTATATTTATATAAATAAAGAATGGACGAAAAATGGAATTACTTGAACACCACTAAGCATGTAGCTTAGCGCGTGGTTTCTTTCCGTGCGTAGGTTTTGAAGAAAGTTGGAGAAAGCTAGTGGATCTACTACAAAGTCTAGAGTCACAAAAAACACAGCAAAGGACTTTGAGGTGTGGATGCTCTTAAGCATATATATATTTTGTTTTTAATTATGGCATGTACACACATAAGTGTAGAACTTGTGGAATGATATTGTGAATTCTAATTTGAAGTTATATATTTAAATTTCATAAATTGAGTTTATGAGAATCCGTAACGTTAAAGGAGCTAAGTATATGGGAATATAAATGAATTGTGTTTGATTATATATCGGGAAGTTGATTAAGATGAGTTGGTAGAGTAAAATTGAAGTGCACTTAAGTTTTCTTGCATGAGGTTTTAAACAAAAATAGAGGAAACTCTACCAAAAAAATTTATGAAATGAGTACTATTTGGTAAAAAAAGTAAAGTTTTAAGTAGAAAACTTTATAATATGTAATTTTATGAAGAATGTGTGTAATATTTTGTATCCGGTTCTATTATCGGGTATGAGGTGTTACATATTTTAAGGACCCAAAATGTATCCTAGCGGATTTGCATGTGTTTTGAATACAAAAGTGATCGAAATGTGTAATTGATTAATTGAAATGGTTAAAAAGTTGAGGTTAAATTAGTAATTTGATATTTATGGACTTAAAGGCAAGAAATTAGCTACTTAGTATGAATATCAACATAATTAAGTTAATTAAAAGGTAAATGTAAAATTGTATGATTAAAGTAGTAAAATGAATGGAGGACATAATTGGTATTTAGTAAAAAGGCCAAGGGCAATTTGGTCATTTTACACATATGGATTAAATTAAATGAATTAAGTAAGTATGTGGGCTAATGTACGGGAATAAATTAATTAAGAGATTAAAGTAAGAATAAGAGTAAAGATGAAGGATCAAAGTGGAAGTTGTATAAAAATCTTAAAAGGAACCAATGAGAGAGTGACATCTTGCAAGTGAGATAAGGACGAAAGATTAAGACAACGATGTAAAGTTATTTGCTTGGCTATCTTAAGCCAATTTTGGACGGCCAATAGAGGGGGAAAAAGATGAGATTTCTTTCTCCTTCTTTACACCATCTTCCTCTCTCAAATTCAAGGCATAACTTAGTTTATGGAATTTTTCAAGTGTTTAGATGGGAGAATTGTATGGGAAAGGTAAGAATTAAGTCTTCTCTTTCATTATTTTTCTTCTTCAATATTTATTAATCCTAACTATGATATGTGAATGGGTTTTGATGAGAGATTTTGATGATCATGGCCATGGAAGAGAATAAGAATAAGAAAGAAAGCAAAGGTGAAGTATGAAAGAGCAGGGAGTAGAGGTTTGGGAACTTGATACGGATCAACCAACCAATAAAGACCCAATGAAGATGCCAAGTGGTCCAATCACAAGAGGACGAGTTAAGAAGCTGAAGATGGCTATGACAGCCTATGTACAAGGTTTTGTTACTCAAGAGCTACATGAAGATGCCTTTGAGAAGTGTCAAAGAGAACTTGAAGATGCCTTTGAGAAGTGTCAAAGAGAACTTGAAGGAGGCATTCACAAAGTACTTAGCTTTTTGGAAGCTCGTGATGGGATTGGGCCAACTTAAGTCATTTTTGGGTTTATACAACTTTGGGCTTTAATTGTACAAGTCATGTGCTTCATTTAAAAGTCATATGACTCATTTAATTAGTGAATTAATGGGCTACGCGTGATGGGCTTTTAGATTGGGTTTATTTTAGTTATTTTACGTTTTAGTTAGTCTTTATTTTGGGCTTTAAACAATTTGGCCAACTCTTTTAAAGTTAATGGGTTTTGTTTTAAGTTATGTCTTGTAAATGGGCTTATTTGATAGCTTAAGTCCATGTCATTTCGGCATACCTTAGTTAAAGGCCTTATTAGGGTTTTTCTTCAGGTTATTTGCTACCTAGGGTTAGCCACCTTATAAATAGAATATGTTATGTTAAGAATTATAGATTTTGAATGATATTTGATTGGCATAGCCGAATTTCTTTGCTTAGATTGAGAGTGAATTGCTTTCTTTTCTATTGCATGAAGAATTTGATTAACTTATCAATTGTTTGATTGTGGCGTTTTTCAGGTTCTTTTATTCCCGATTATTTGCGTTTCCATTCACAAGTTGTTTGGGGGTTCAATAGGGACGGTGTTTATCTGATTGCTTTGCTATTCAAATCGTTTGTGTGGGTTTGTAGCTCGTTAGCTATCCACATCATTTGGTATCAGAGCCAAAGTTAAGGTAAATTCCTATTTAACTTAGTGTTAGGTTTACGTTTTCTTTTTCTTTGAATTCTAGTTGTTTTATGCCGAATTAGGTTGCATTAAGTTTCTTAGTTAATTGTGCATTTTGTGTGTTTAAATTAGCCTTTTTTTTCTTGTCTTACCTTTCTCTTGAATTCGTGAAATAGCCTTGAACCAAAATTTTGAACATAAGAAGCTTTGAATCCGAATCCTAGTAGAAGGAGATTAAAGGTTAGTTTGCTGATTTGAAAAAAAAGAAAAAAACCAAAATTTTTGAAAGGCCGTAACTTTTGACTCTGGTGTCCAATTTGCTATTATAATATGTTTTCGGAAAGGGAATTTAGTGCTCTACAATCTTTACTTAGGCTTTACCCTATGTAACTGTTCTTTTCGGACCTCAAAAACTATGTTTAAACCCCTATTTTTCACTTTAAAGTTTTTGCGTTTTGAAAAGGGGCTTTAGAAAACCGAATTTGAACTCTGATCTCATTGGGCTTGAGATGTTTGGTAGTTGTAGTCTAGTTGTTATTTCTTTCAAAAAAAAAAGAAGAGAAAAAAAACGTGAAAGAAAAGAATAGAGGAAGAGAAAAGCGTAGGGAGCAATTCGGCCAAGGGAGTATATTTATAGCAAAAGGAAAAAATCCAAATCCATTAATAAGTGGAAAAATTTAATCCTAAGTGCTTGAGGATTAGGGGCAGCAATTAATCCTTTTCTAAATAGAGGTGGGAATCCTTTAAGTAGTAGGAAAAATTAATCCTATTTGTTTTGGGAATAGGCTTTCAAATCCTAATCCACCTTTGATTATTATTATCCAATTCGGATAAAGGTTTATTTGTGCTATCATTTACTTATCATTTTGGATATCATTTTTCTATCATTTGCTATCCATTTTTGGTATCATTTTGGTACCATTTTGAAATCATTTTTACACCATTTTGGTATCATTTTGCCATCATTTTTCTACCATTTTGCCATCATTTTGATACCATTTTGCCATCATTTTGCACACAACTTGACACATTAATTAGAGCTTGATACACCATTCGGCCTATTCATCATTTTTGCTCTAAATTGAATTGTCGTGAGTGCATTCTGCCTTACTTAGTATAATTAGGCTTCTTTGTTATTTTCTTGCTTTGTTGGGTAGAATAGCTAGGTTCTATATTTGGTTTACTTTGTAGTGAATCAAATTCATACATTTTATCCAAATTGTCATTTTCTTAATTCTTGTTGCTTGTTTCTTGTTTTAAGCTTGCTTTTGTTCCTTTACATTGTTAGAGTATCTTTGCTTGTTCTAATACTCTAATTTTGATATAATCAAGTGGTATACCAGTCTTGTCCGTGTACCACCTCCATTTTGTTTAGTATCTTCTTTTCTAGCTTTGAGCTTTTTTTTATTGTTAGTTGCTTATTTCCTTGCTTTCTAAAACGTACTCAAATTCTTGGTTTGTGAATTGAATTCTGAAGTGCAATTTTAAAGTTGCAATTAGAGTGGTAAAAGGCAAGAGTGTGTGAGTACATTAAAAGGGTAAAGCCTTGTTTGAGTGAAACATGAGAGGAGTGACATCCTTTGAGTGTAAACACGTAAGGGAGTGTGTAAGGTTATCATCTAACATCTTTTTGCAGATTTTTTAATCATAACTGAAGAAACGGGTAAAAAGGGAGCAACTCTCGACGAGGTAGTGTTCTCCATTCAAGCTATGCATGGTACGTTTGAAAAATTCATGAGAGACATGGGAAATATGAATGATAGAATAAAAAGGCTAGAATTGGGTTCAAATAGTACATCTAGGAGAACAATAAGGAGGGGCAGATGGACTGATGAAAACGTCAGGGTTGGCTTAGAAGATTTAGACGAAGAAGAGACTAGTGGGAGATTGAATGGGAATTTAGGTAACATTAAGCTTAAGATTCCTCCATTTAAGGGTAAAAATGCTGAAGAGTACCTAGAATGGGAAAGGAAGGTTGAAATGATCTTTGATTGTATAAGTATTCTGAGGAGAAGAAAGTGAAGATAGCAGCTGTGGAGTTTACTGATTGTGCATTATTTTGGTGGGATTAATTGAACTTGGGTAGAAAGAAAGTGGGTAGACGACCTATTAGTAGTTGGGAGGATATGAAGGAGGCCATGAGAAAACGATTTGTGCCATCACACTACTTTAGGGAGTTACATCAAAAATTGCATAGGTTAGTGTAAGGGGGTAGGTCAGTAGAGGACTACTATAAGGAGATGGAAATGTGCATGGTTAGAGCTAATATTGAGGAGGATGAAGAGGTAACCATGGCTCGGTTTCTAGGTGGATCGATTAAGGAGATTGCTGATGTCATTGAGCTTCATAGATATGATTCCATGGAGGAAATGTTGAGTATGGCAATGAAGATCGAGAAACAGAAGAAGAGTAGGAGCTTCAACCGAACCAGTAACAACTCAAGGGATAGTTTGGGATCTAGATGGACCAAAGGGGAGGATAGAAAAAGCTTTAGGGGATCCAAACCCTATGGGTCAGATTCGGGTTCCAAAGATGCGAGGGCTGTCCAATCACCATCCAAAGTTGTAAAAGGTAACCCTAATACTCCAACTCCTAGTAGAGAGATTAAATGCTTTAAATGCTTGGGGAAGGGGCATATGGCATGTGACTATCCTAATAAAAGGGCGATAATAGCTAGGGATGATGGGGAAATTGTTTCTGAATCAGACCATAGTGAAGATGAGATGCCACATTTGGAAGATTGTAGTGATTGTGATAGTGAGGGAGAGTTATTGGTTGCTGAAAGTGGGAAATCTTTAGTGGCTAGGCGAGTATTAAGGAGGAGAGCCTAGAACAAAGAGAAAACATATTTCACACTAAGTGTTTAATTAAAGGAAGGGTGTGCACAGTTATTGTTGATGGAGGTAGTTGCACCAATGTAGCTAGTGTGAATATGGTTGATAAGCTGAATTTGGTATGTGAAAAGCATCCTAGACCCTATAAATTACAATGGTTGAATGACAGTTGAGAGGTCAAGGTAACACGGCAAATAAGAGTGCCATTTTCTATTGGGAGGTATAAGGATGAGGTAGTTTGTGATGTGGTACCTATGCAGGCAGGCCATTTACTTTTGGGGAGGCCTTGGCAATTTGATAGACATGTGGTGTATAATGGGTACACTAACCGTTATTCTTTTTCTTATGAAGGTACAAAAGTGACTTTGACACCATTATCTCCTAAAGAAGTGTTTGAAGATCAAAAGAAATTAGCTGAGAGGGAGAGAGAGGCTACGGCCCAAAATGAAAATAAGAGGGAAAAAGAAAGAAAAGGGGGACAAGAGGCCAGAAAAGAAATAAAACAAATAAATCGCCCATTGGTGAGTGAAAACAAGAAAGGTGGGAGACAAAAACAAAATTTTTATGTAAGGGCAAGAGAGGTTAAGAGTGCTTTAGCAATAGGGCAGCCATTGATCCTTGTAACTTACAAAGAGATTTTATTTTCTGACACTGACATTGACCATGAATCTTTGCCTTCTAGTTTTGTGTTTTTGTTGCAGAAGTATTCAGATGTCTTTCCTGATGAGCTACCAGATGGATTACCACCTTTGAGAGGGATAGAACATTAGATTGATTTTGTACCTAGATCAACCGTTCCTAACCGACCAGCCTATAGAAGCAATCCTAAGGAAACTAAGGAGATGCAAAGGCAAGTGGAAGAACTCATGGAGAAGGGTTTGGTTAGGGAGAGTATGAATCCTTGAGCAGTACCTGTTCTATTGGTGCCTAAGAATGATGGAACTTGCAGGATGTGTGTTGATTGTCGTGCAGTCAACAAAATCACTATAAAGTATAGACATCCTATTCCTAGGCTTGATGATATGTTAGATGAATTGTGTGGTGCTGTGTATTTTACTAAGATTGATTTGATGAGTGGATATCATCAAATAAGAATGAAACCTGGTGATGAGTGAAAAACAACTTTCAAAACTAAATATGGTTTGTATGAGTGGTTAGTCATGCCATTTGGGCTATCTAACGCCCCTAACACCTTTATGAGACTTATGAACCATGTATTGCGTGCATATTTAGGAAAGTTTGTTGTTGCTTATTTTGATGATATACTCATTTACAACAATTCTTTTGAGGAACATATTGAGCATGTTAAGTTAGTTTTGCAAACTTTGAGGTATGAAATGTTGTATGCTAAACTTACTTAAGAAGTGCACATTTTGTATAGATAGACTTGTTTTTCTTGGTTTTGTGCTGAGTGCACAGGGTATTGAAGTGGATGAAGAGAAAGTGAAGGCAATTCGAGATTGGCCCACGCCTAAGTCCGTTTCGGACGTGAGGAGCTTTCATGGCTTAGCAAGTTTTTATAGGCATTTTGTACAGGATTTCTCTTCTGTTGCTGCACTACTTATAGAAATAATCAAAAAGGAAGTTGGGTTTAAATGGGGAGAAGCACAGCAAAAGGCGTTTGAAAATTTGAAAGGGAAGTTGTGTTTTATCTTTGCCTAATTTTGATAAGACTTTTGAAATTGAATGTGATGCTTCTGGTGTAGGTACTGGGGCTGTTCTAATGCAAGAAAAGAAACCAGTAGCATACTTTAGTGAGAAGCTTCATGGAGCCCAGCTCAATTATTCAACGTATGACAAGGAGCTCAATCATTCACACAGATCACGAGTCCCTCAAACACTTGAAGGGACAAGGTAAGTTGAATAAAAGGCATGCTAAATGGGTTGAATTTATTGAAACATTTCCCTATGTTATTCAACACAAGCATGGAAAGGATAATATTGTTGCTGATGTATTATCAAGAAGATATGCCTTGATTTCTACACTTAGTTCTAAGTTGTTAGGATTTGAGCATGTTAAGGAATTATATATTGATGATTCTAATTTTGGTAATGTGTATAATGCATGTGAACATATGGCCTTTGATAAATTTTATAGATATGATTCTTGTTTAAAGGAAGTAAACTTTGTGTGCCTAAATGTTCTATGCGTGATTTACTTGTATTAGAGTCTCATTGTGGGGGATTGATGGGATATTTCGGGGTACATAAGACCTATGACATGTTGAATGAACATTTCTTTTGGCTACGCATGCGAAAAGATGTGGAAAAAGTGTGTAATGCATGTGTTGCATGTGAACAAGCTAAGTCTAAATCTATACCTCATGGATTGTATATGCCTTTACCCGTATCTAATTCTCCTTGGACTGATATTTCTATGGATTTTGTGCTTGGTTTGCCTAGGACAAAACGTGGTATGGATAGTATCTTTGTTGTGGTAGATAGGTTTAGTAAAATGGCTCATTTTATTGCGTGTCATAAATGTGATGATGCTGTTGATGTTGCTGATCTATTCTTTAAAGAAGTTGTCCATTTGTATGGTATTCCGCACACCATAGTTTCAGATAGGGATACAAAGTTCCTTTCACATTTTTGGCGTGTTTTATGGGGTAAGTTAGGAATAAAGTTATTGTTTTCTATTACTTGTCACCCTCAAACTGATGGACAAATAGAAGTTGTGAATAGGACTTTGGGGACTTTATTACGTGCTATTGTGGGTAAGAATCTTAAAACTTGGGAGGATTATTTGCCGTTTTTTGAATTTGCTTATAATCGGAGTATTCACTCTTCCACTGGTTTTTCGCCATTTGAACTTGTTTATGGTTTTAACCCACTAACTGTGCTTGATCTTTGTCCTTTACCTTTACATGAGCTTTCGAGTCTGGATGGTAGTAGGAAGGCAGAATTGGTGAAATCATTGCATGAGAAAGCACGAGCAAACATTGAGAATAAAATCAGGCAATATGCTGATAAAGCAAATAGGGGAAGGAAACAAGTGGTGTTCACCCCTGGAGACTGAGTTTGGGGGCATTTCAGAAAGAAGAGGTTCCCAAACCAAAGGAAGAGTAAGCTGGATGCACGTGGTGATGGTCAGTTTCAAGTCTTGGAGCGCATCAACGATAATGCATATAAAATAGACTTGCTAGGTCAGTATGGTGTTTCAACTACATTTAATATTTTTGACCTTTCTCCTTTTGATGTGGATTCAGATTTGAGGACAAATCTTTTTGAGGAGGGAGGGAATGATACGAATCAGCCAACCAATAAATACCCACTGAAGATGCCAAGTGGTCCAATCACAAGAGGGCGAGCTAAGAAGCTGAAGATGGCTATGACAGCCTATGTACAAGGCTTTGTTACTCAAGAGCTACATGAAGATGCCTTTGAGAAGTGGTAAAGAGAACTTGAAGATGCCTTTGAGAAGTGTCAAAGAGAACTTGAAGGAGGCATTCACAAAGTACTTATCTTTTTGGAAGCTTGTGATGGAATTGGGCCAACTTAAGTCATTTTTGGGTTTATACAACTTTGGGCTTTAATTGTACAAGTCATGTGCTTCATTTAAAAGTCACATGACTCATTTAATTAGTGAATTAATGGGTTAGGCGTGATGGGCTTTTAGATTGGGTTTATTTTAGTTATTTTGGGTTTTAGTTAGTCTTTATTTTAGGCTTTAAACAATTCGGCTAACTCTTTTAAAGTTAATGGGTTTTGTTTTAAGTTATGTCTTGTAAATGGGCTTATTTGATAGCTTAAGTCCATGTCATTTCGGCCTACCTTAGTTAAAGGCCTTATTAGGGTTTTCCTTCAGGTTATTTGCTACCTAGGGTTAGCCACCCTATAAATAGAATATGTTATGTTAAGAATTACAGATTTTGAATGATATTTGATTGGCATAGCCGAATTTCTTTGCTTAGATTGAGAGTGAATTGCTTTCTTTTCTATTGCATGAAGAATTTGATTACCTTATCAATTGTTTGATTGTTGCATTTTCCAGGTTTTTTCATTCCCAATTATTTGCGTTTCCATTCACAAGTTGTTTAGGGGTTCAATAGGGAGGGTGTTTATCTGATTTGCTTTGCTATTCGAATCGTATGTGTGGGTTTGTAGCTCGTTAGCTATTGGGTTCCGCATCAGAACTCAACCTTTGTGTCTGTATTTTGATAATGATTTGTGATGACTGGAGGTTCATAATGATATTAAATGTTGATTGGAGTGTGTTTGTGATGATTGAATTGATAGGAAGTGTAAGCTTTGGCTTGTAGAGTTTAGAGGAGAAATTCTATTTAAAGTGTCTTTGGACCCCAAGTTGGTTTTTAGACCATAAATTGAGTTAGGAATCTTCAAATTTGATGATTCTAGTGCCATTTGAACCATGACTTCCATACCTACAAATGTCCTCCAAATGACTATGAGCTAGTTTTGGCTTTAAGGGCTTTGAAATTGAGCAAAACTGAAGGGTATCTGTTCTGTTCGGATCATAGGAACAATTTGAATTTTTTTATACATATCTGGAGTTATAGAAGTCCAAATGATTTCTAATTGGTACCATTGAAAAGACAAGGCATAGGGGAACAAAAGTCTAGGAGACCATTTTTTTCTAAAAATGTCGTTTTGTAGCTGAAATTGGCTGCACAAAATCAAACCCAGAATATGCCCTTTGCAGAGTGGGGCAGAATGGGTTTACACAGCAGCAAGGAATTCCTCACCGCCGTGTAAAAGCATTCCGGATACTGTAGCTCTATTTTGACACCCCACACGGTGGGAAAGAACTTCTGACCGCCGTGTGACCCCTATTTTTGGCTTATAACATGTGTTTTTCCTTCCGAATCAAACCCAAACTTCACTGGAACTTGTCCGAGACATGTCTAGGGTTATGTAATGAATATATGCATGGTTACCAACTTAATATATATATGATTAAGGTTATGACTATGGACAACTAATGATTTATTTAAAGGCAAATCTAACTAGAAATTATCGAATATATTTAGAAACAACTTGGCATGTTATATTGAATATGTATGGGTAATAAAACTTTGTTTGGGATTATTTATCGATATGTTAGAAATGAGTAAATTTATATATCTGCATATTGTGTGGAATGTTGAAACATGATGAGGATGTAATTAAGAGAATTATTGCTACATAAATTTATGTTATAAATTGACAATGTAATAATGAAATACATATTAGTATAACATGAATTACTATGAATTGTTCTAAATTAATGATTACATGATCATTAAAATATTGGTTATGCTCTATTGTGAATAGCTTATCTTAACATGAAGATTAGCCCGTTTTAACCGAGATATGAAACTATAAAGTAATTAATAAATGTTATAAATTATTAATGAGATGTATGGGATATTGAATATGAATTGGGGTTATGTGTTAACTCATAAAATAGGGATATGAATTTTTATGCGTGTGATAAGGCTATGTATGATTATAGTAAATGACTGAATAGATGTTAAATAAGCCTATAACATTAGCATGGTTAAGCTAAGCGTGCATATAAATGAAGTGGTTGTAATATTTATTTAGCGTTATCAAATAATGTTTAATGAATTTATGTAAATCCATTCTGTGAAACCATATAGAGTAATATGAAAAACCCAATGAAAATATGAAAGGATCTTTTATTTAAGTATTGCATATTAAAGAATGATATATGTTAATTGTATAGTAGGAGTTTTTAGATGTTTATGATATTATATGATCATAATAAATGACTGTGAATATGAAGTGTATCTTATTGATACAAGTACTATAGGTTTCAAATAAAATATGATTGAGCGCCTACGTTAACCGAGTCGTGGGTAGATAGGCATACCTATAGGGTCATTTGTTATTGTAGCCTATGTGTTTAAACCCCTATTGGGTCCCTACACGTTTCCGAATCCCGTTTGGATCCCTATGTGTAATTGTACCGTCAGGTACATATGCGTTTCAACCCGTTATCCACCTTGGAAATGCAGGCAATAATTGAGCGAAAGAATACTAAATGAATATTATGGAAATTATTGATAAATGAGCACATTTATATGAATGAACCTTAAGGTGTGTTATAATAAATGTTTATATAATTTGCTAATCAAGAATGATTCTTTGCTAATTGTATAGTTTATGATCTAAAAGTTAATATGAAGTATTCACTTCATATGAATGGTCTGAGAATGAATAATTGTTATGATTGTATTATTCGATAAATGTGTTACGTGAACTCAAAATACTATTTATGAATCTTTATACACGTATTAATGTATCTTTTAATTTGTTGAATTTGGTTTAAGAATTAAGAAAGTATCCTAATATGTTAGTAAGACCAATGATATGTGTATTTACTTTAATGTGCACAACTTACAAATAATGAATTGTAGATTGTATTATAGCTATATGTCTCATAATGTGAGAAGTATAGACATACAATTGCTAAGATGAATATATCTTAAGAGTAAACTCATATACACTAAATCTATGTATACATATGTATATATTTTATTATATGAGTATGATAAGTGAGTTAAGATAAACATAGGAAACTACCTTTAATTTCCTTATGAAATTATAAGAAATAACAAAATGTATAAAGGATCAAATATGTATGATAGGCATGATTAGATGACTAAATGTCCCGTTGTGGTTTCTTTAAATATAATTATGGCATGGAAGCTCGATTATATATTTAATCTTTGTATATGTAATGATTAAGTATATATATCTTTATATGATTTCGATAAATGCAAATATTTGTGTGTTTTGTTTACGACTACTGTGAATGGTCGTCAATACTATGTTTGTTCCCCACTAAGCCTTTATGCATAGCACGGGTGTTTTATTCGTGCAGGTATCGAAAATAGATGTGTCGCCAAGGACATTCCACATCAGTCAAGGCCAACGAGTTTGTAGAAGTTTCTTAAGTGGATTTTTGTATTATGTACTTGTCATGTAAATAAAATCTTTTTCTATAATAAATGATATATGTATGTACTATGATAAGTATATAATTGAACTAGCTTTCGTATGTGTAAAGTTATTTATAAGGAATGTTTGCGTAAAAGGAAAAAAAAATGAACTGGTTAAATGAATTAGGTAAAAGTAGGGGTGAGCATGGACCAGTTAACCTGTCCATGAGCCAAAAAAAAAACTAGTCCATTAATATCGGTTTTTTCAAAATACTAACCATTAACCAGTCCGTTACTATCGGTTAACCAGTCCATCGGTTTTGGATTTTCGGACCGGTTACCCAACATTTTTCGATTAACCACTATAATTATAAAATGTATTTATAAATAAAATTAAAATGTTCAAAGTACATAAAAATTAAAGTTTTTTCACTATAATATAACATTATTGTTGTTAAAATAAAAATATTTGGTGGATATAAGCAAATTTGATTTTAATAATTAATATTTAATAAGTAAATAAATTAACCGGTTGTAAGTACCGTGTCCCGAGGCAGTCCAGATCAGAGATTACCCGATGAAGAAATCAATGCCTGGTTTCGAATAGATGGATGAAATTCATAAATTTCAGTCCTTTGAGTTCACGAGAATTAAAGGTTTTTATTTACGGTAGAAAGAAGCGGAAAATCGGAAGGGTTTTTAGCTTAAAAATTGAGTTTTTCCTCCATGGACGGTCGGACCGTCAGTCACGGGACATCCGTCGGTCGTAGCGGCAACCCGTCTCTCTCGCCACGAGGGACGGGCCGTCTGTGAGTTGACCGACGGACACGTGCCCGAAGCAACGAACACGTGTCCGTTGGCCTGTGCCCGTCGGTAGGTCAGACGCCCGTCGCTTAAATCCTATTTCCTGGTGGAAATGGGATTTAACCGACGCCCGTTGGTTAGCCTCCGACGCCCGTCGGTCGTATTTTTCTATAAAAAGGGAAATTTCACACTTTTTTGAGGTTGGAAAAATTCTCATTTACCCTTATAAAGAAAAATCCGATTTTCACTCCAAAAAATTCAATAAATCTCTTCTTCTCGTGAAACGCGTGGGACCAAATCCAACCAAATTTTCATCCAAAAAGGTAAAATCTGAGGGTAAATATTCTGGACACGCGTTCTGTTTAATTTATTTTAGTTATTTTCATATTTTTCTTAACCTTACTTTATTTTATTATTTATTATTCTTATAATCTTATTTTGATCTTTTTGGTTTATTTTGGATTTTTTTTTATACTAACATGTTTTATTTATTTTTGTGAAATCCCATTTTCTTATTTTTTGATGGATTGAGCTTGAGATGAGGTCACCGTTCACACCCTGGGAGTACTCCTTTTGGTTAATTCTATTAACTTTAACCTTTTGTGAACGCATTTATTTATTTATTCTTAGTCTCCATTATATGTAAATCATTTTATCTCGCCCAATGCCCAAAATAAACAAATATTTTATAGTAATTAATTGGGATTTTTAACAAAGCCAAGGGCCAATGTCCTATTTTTCTTATCCAATGAATTTATCACCGAAAATTATTTTTATAATAATCAAAGTCAATGACCAATGTCCTCATAATTAATTCCCCGATTTTATGTATGGTTTGCACTTTTAAAATGGGAGTTGTATTCCGCTCCTAGTGTTATTATATTTCATTTTAAATGTTTTTCTTTATTTTATTTATTTATCGCTTTCAACATGGATAATTGCGCCTTAATTAATTGCCTTGTGTGGAGAGAAAGCGAATTAATAAGCTCAAGGTTTAATTGTAAAATTAATCAAGGTAGAAAGAGATGAGAAGTCCCGAACCCATCTCTGGTCTTTGGGCTCAACGAGGCGAGAGACCCATTTCAATGGGATCTCCAAGACACCTCTTGTGTCCCGCCAAAAGACCTAATTAAAAATCCTAGGCTCCAAGGGAGAGAGGTTCATCGTCCAAGACCCCTTTGGTTTGCCCAAAATGGATAAAAGCGTTGTCTTAGGCTCTGCGAGGCGAGAGGAACTTTCCCAATGTTTTGTTGGGTGGCGACTGCATTAAACCTTTTTGTTGCCAAAAATAGACGCACTTGCAATTCGTCGCAAGTTGTCAACGAACCTCACTTGCCCGATCGCCCTCAAGCGGGCGGTCAAGGGGCGCCCACGGGGTTCGGCGCGCGTCACAGTGGCGACTCCACTGGTGACTGGTTCGAGACTTTGATTTGAAAATACCTTGATTAAAATTTATGATTAAGTTTTAGTTTATAAATTCGCTTTCTCTCAAATTTGCATTACATCTCATTAGAGCCTTAGATTATGTTAGTTTGATCCCTCTATCAGCCCCGGTGCATTCCCGAAGCAGGACCCTATGTTCACTCAATGTAGGGAAGTGTTAAGGATAACCACCAGCCCAAGCCTCGTACCATCATGGTATATCAAATGGTGACTCGATCGGTCGTCATGCTCGTGATGAGCTAGACCCGTCGGTAGGGACCATGCTTAGGTAGCCCTAAAGTAACACCACCCTTGACTAAAGCTCATGTAATGGCCATAGATACTTCCCTTAGGTGATATGAACCGTAATACCGTACCTGCTGTATGGATCCTTATGTATTGGATGAGTCCAAATATCTTGTTTGGTTACCTAATCAAAGGCTTTCATGCCCCGATAGGCCCATGTCAACTTATTCGGACTGCCTAAATACATGATGGTCAAAACCCATACGTATGCACATTAGCTAAGAGAGGTTATGCTGCCGGTTTTTCACTGAGCACCATGCACATCCATCGGGTTCCCTGTTAACCCATGGATCAAACCCACCTAGGACAGAGACTATACGACCTTGTGTGTGGGGGCAATAAGGTTGGAAGGATCTATCTGCTTGCATGTGGTTGTGGATGATGCATTGCATATTCATATTATTCATGCACAAATAAAATTTTTTATTTCTCCCCTATGTATACATCCTATTCTTTGCGTATAATTATTATGTACATATTATCCTATGTATAGTTTTTCTAATGTTTCACATGTATCATTGTAATCTCTTTTAGTCACTATATACTATTTGTTGCACAGCACGACCATGCATTGCATATGATTCATGCATC
This sequence comes from Excoecaria cochinchinensis, assembly GCA_947683425.1. Lineage (NCBI taxonomy): Eukaryota > Viridiplantae > Streptophyta > Magnoliopsida > Malpighiales > Euphorbiaceae > Excoecaria > Excoecaria cochinchinensis. The sequence continues at coordinate 991,130 of CANTUQ010000033.1, read as the reverse complement.
ACTCTAACCCTTTGATTTTCAGCCACCGTAGACCATTTGCTTAGGTGGTTTAGGGATCCCGATAGTTGTTCGAAGAACGATCAGAGTTGATATTGGCAGACAAAGACCTAGCATCCTTACCAGAGCATCTAAAGGTATTAAAGATGGCTGGCCCTTCACAACAGAATGAAGAGACTCGTGCCCTGATTGCTAAAGAGATAGATAGAAGGTTTGAAGAGCTGGAAAATAGGCTATTAGCTGTGATCAAAGAAAGAATGGATGCCATGGCGCTTGTTTTGCAAGCTCAACTTATGGCGACTACTACACTTAACCAGGTTGAGCCGGCCATTATCAAGAAGGCCTATACCGAGAAGGTTGCAGCGTCTCCTTTTGCTTGCGAACCCAGAGCCAAAGGGCTATTTATTTTTCCAGTTGAACAAGGAAGAGACAAGCCTGCTCTAGAACACGACTGTATTCCTGAAGAGGAAGACATTTCAGCAGCGATGCAAGTTCCAAATAATAAAGCGTTAAAGGCAAAAGGAATAGAGCCTTCACAGTCACTAGACATCCCTAGGTCCTCAAGAATGAAAAAAGAGACAGCTAATCTTGAAAAAGAAATTATGAAGTCCAAGCTTGCAACTACCCGAGTGCCTCTCAACAAAACTATTACTGGCCTCGCAAGACTAAGAGAGGGTTGTTATGATGGCAGCAATGCCCGAAGGACAGGAAAAGTGCTAACCACGAAAGTGAAGCAAAGGCATTTTTCTAATTTGGGTAGATCTTTGTCCTGGGTCCTCAAGAGGCTGATGAAGGGGGGATGTTACAACCATTGCCAGCTAGGCCAGCTAGAAGCCAGGGACAACCCAATCATAAGGAAGATGAATATTGTGCCTTCCACCCGCACACCGGGCATACCACAGACAATTGCAAGACCTTAAGACATGCCATCCAGGACCTAATTGATTCCAAGAAGATCTCTGATCCAGAAAAGTGAGAGGGAAAGAATAAGATGGACTAAGTGCCTAAGTGCAAAGGCAGGACGGTTCTTAGGGATGATAATGGACCATCGACTGCAACATCTTTGTTGGCAAAAACTGAAGTTGATTAGCTGTTTAGAATGTTCTTTTTATTGTTGAACTGTTTAATAATGACATTTTAGCTTCATTAATAAGATGAACGCTTTTGCTTACTTTTGTTATGTCTCTCAGGATTTCACTATGCATAATCATGATCATGACTCATTCATATTTTACATTAATTCAGTTGATGCTACTCTATTTAATCTCAGAAACTTTGGAAAGTCCCAAGAAAATCTTGATAGCATCTAATGTAACTCCTAAAGCGAGAAAAATTTGAGAGAATATTAAAAAAAATATGAAAAAGTCTTTGCCTGGACTTACGAAGACATGCCAGGAATTGATCGGGAAGTCGCAGATCACACTATTCCTAGACCATAAACCTGTTAAACAGAAATTGAGAAGGCTTAGGCCGGAATGGGCAGATAAAGTGAAGGAGGAGATTCGCTAACAAATCAAAGCCAAATTTTTAGTTGAGGTGCAGTATCCAACTTGGCTGGCCAATGTTGTCCCCGTAGCCAAAAAGAATGGCAAGGTAAAGGTATGCGTAGATTATCGGGACTTGAATAAGGCTTGTCCGAAAGATGACTTTTCGTTGCCCCATATAGATGTGTTGATAGACAGCGCCGCTGCTTGTGAGATGTATAGCTTTGGAGCTGGTTATGCGGGCTATAATCAAATTCTCAATAAAATAATTGACCGAATCAAGACGGCTTTCATCACGGAATTAGGGACGTATGCTTACCGGGTAGTGCCTTTTGGCCTAGAAATGCAGGAGCCACTTATCATAGGATGGCGAAAAAAATCTTAAATGACTTGATCCATAAAGAAGTGGAGGTATACGTGGATGACATGATGATCAAGTCGGCCACTAGAGAAGGTCATTTCGAAGCCCTGGAGAAATTCTTCCAAAGGATAAATAAATACAATGTGCAATTAAATCCTAAGAAGTGTATCTTTGGTGTCACCTCAGGAAAGCTTCTGGGACACGTAGTTAGCCAGAGGGGTATTGAGATTGACCCAGATAAGGTTAAGGCCATCAAAGAAATGCCGGTACCGCAAAAAGGAAAAGGATGTGAGAAGCTTTTTGGGTAGGCTGCAATACGTCAGTAGGTTTATCGCTAAGCTTACTTCGATCTGCGAACCAATTTTCAAACTACTCAAAAAAGACCAACCAGTAGTATGGAACGAAGATTGTTGGAGGGCTTTCAATACTGTCAGAGAGTATTTGTTGAATCCACCGGTGTTGAGACCGCCACAGCCAGTCAAACCACTGATTTTGTATTTAGCTATAGAAGATAGTTTCGTAGGCGCCATGATGGCCCAGGAGGACGAATTTGGAGTGGAATTTGCTATTTACTACCTTAGTAAGAAGTTCCTAGCTTATGAGGTCAAGTATATAGAAGTAGAAAAGATTTGCCTTGCTGTAATCTGGGCCTCTAAGAAGTTGAGACATTACTTTCATTCCTACAAGGTACAGGCAGTAGCAAAGCTAAATCCCTTAAGATACTTGCAGGAAGCCCCATCTTTACTTGGCAAAGTGGTTGTTGCTGCTACAAGAATTTGATGTAGAGTACATCACTCGAAAAACTATCAAAGGGCAGTTAAAGAAGAGAGGCTGATGCCGTATGTCAAGCACGAGCAATCAGTTCGAGGTGTGTGCATTCCATTTTGTTCCAAGGGATGAGAATCAGTTGGCCGATGCACTCGCCACTTTAGTGTTAATGTGGGATAATCCAGAGAGAGTGAGCATGAGACCAGTTTTGATTTCTAGCTCTGAGAGACCAAGCTTCGAATCCAAGTCAGTAATGGAAATAGAAGTAGCAGATGGGAATCCATGGTATTATGATATTAAGAACTATCTAGAGAATGCGACATTTCCAGAGGATGCTACCGAGAAAGATCAGAGAATGATCCGTAAGCTGTCTACTCAGTTCATCTGCATAGATGGAGTGTTGTACAAATGACAGGCTGATGGTATCCAATTGAGGTGCTTGGATGAGAAAGACGCCAAGAGGGAAATGGAAGAAACGCACGCCGGCGTATGCGGAGCCCATATGAATGGGCTGACATTGGCCAAAAAGATTACGAGACAAGGATTCTTCTGGCTCACCATGGATAACAATTGCTCGAAGTATGTAAAGCAGTATCAATTATGCCAACAATATGCAGATTTAAGGCACTTGCCTGTTTCAGAATTGCATAATTTGACATCACCTTGGCCGTTCGCAGCTTGGGGGATTGATATTATTGGGGAAATACGCCCCACGGCCTCCAATGGGCATAGATACATCATTGTCGCCATCGACTATTTTACCAAGTGGATAGAAGCTGAGTCTTTCAAAAAAGTTGATACTAGGGATATGGCGAAATTCATCGAGAAAAATTTGATATATAGGTATGGCCTCCCACACCACGTGGTATCTGACAACGGGGTCCAGTTCATGGCCGAAATGAGGAAGTTACTCCAGAAATATGGTATTGAGCATCACAAGTCTTCTCCATGTCGTCCTCAAGCCAACGGGGCAGTAGAAGCTGCCAACAAGAATGTCAAGAGGATCCTAGCTAAGATGATCCATAATTACAAAAATTGGGCAGAAAAATTGCCTTGTGTGCTTCGATGCTAAAGAATCACCGTCGAAACCTCTACAAAAGTCATAGGGGGGCAGAAGCAGCATGGCTGATCATTATAAAGTTCAAACCTTTAAGATAGCCTAGATCCTGGAAGCTGAAAGGGGCACAACAATGGCAGCGGCAGTTAAACGCATCAGGCAAGGATAAATCATGGGATTACTACCATAGCTGGATCTATCAGAAAATGCTCTGCTCGACCATTCATGAGGGAGGTTAGAAAGTATCCAATGAAAGAGGGAGGTTCAGTCTTTGAGCAAATGAGACCAAGAGTTCCGGACAAATGAAGCAAGTTCAGGCCGATGTGAGTAAGGCCCATTCGTTCTCCAGAAGTTGTTATCCGAGACAGCAGCAACAGGCAGCGATAGAGATGACTTCAAAGAACCAGTCAACATCGACGAACTCAATAGGGTCCATGGCTGAAGACTTAAAATCAAAAGAAGAGAATAAAAGCCCCGCGTGTCGAAAATCGAAAAAAGGCGGCCTTGCTAAAATTGGGCGCCTCGTCAGGGTGAAAACCGAAAAAAGGCATCCTGGGCAAAAATTAGAGGCTTAAGAGAAAATATCCAATCAAGAAAACCCAAGAGGGCTGGTTGGAGACAGGAGTTTGATGCTTATAAGATATACTCTGAGATTAGATATAGTTTTGCATTTTGAATCGATGTTAGATAATGATCATGTGTAGAGAAATCATACTGAAATGTACACAATCTTTGCAAATACATGTGTTCATTATTTTCTAGTCCATTTATGAAAAGAGAAATGTTGTTCATTGCTGAATGCATGAAATCTAAATGACTACGCTCTGCTACTACTCTCACTATCCAGATGTCTAAGTCGATGAGTTATGTTATCCACTGTGAGACTAAGCACCCACCTCTTGAGTGCATTAGGGGGAGTGAAAGAACAACCCCCGATAGATGGCATAATAGTCTTCACCAATAGCTTGCCCAGAGGCTATGGTATCTGGAGGTAAAAGCCGAAGATAAAGGTCCACTTTGGAAAGGTAGGGATGCCTCACTACGTCATTAATCCCTCTGAACTATTGAACACAATAGGTGGTAGTGTAAAGGGCAGCTTCATGAAGCCCTAAAGAACCCGATCCTTATCTGCTACTTCACCCAATCTAGAAACACATTCATCAAAGATAGGCCATAGAATGCAACCGATGCTAAGGAGAAAATGTCTCAGAGAATAACTGCTATTGGCCATAGAATGCAACCGATGCTAAGGAGAAAATGTCTCAGAGAATAACTGCTATTTACCCTAGGAAGAGGCTTTGATAGTAGCTTCAACTTTTCTTGCAGCTATACCTGAAAGGCGGGAAAGTCTCAAAAAAAAAGAGGCCGTTAGAGATGAAAACCGTAATTGGCGCTCTAAGCAAAAGTTAGGCCAAAGGGCAGGGTGAAAACCTGGGAACAGGCAGTCTGTCCTTCAAAAAATGAAATGAATAAAAGCCGCTGGATTGGGTTGGGTCCATTCCAGGAAAAAATTAGGCACAGGGTTATGTGAAAATCCCTAAATGGACGCATTTCCCACTAAGAAAAGCTAGTGTGGAAATCCACAAGGGACGCACTACCTTTAAAACAATGACCTTTGGCGCCTGGAGCGATAAGGCGGCATTACTCCGAATAACTTCCCTTTAGGCAGAACTTGATTCAGAGTCCTGGGGGCAAAATGCTCATTGACCGGGGGGCAAAGATGCGCACGAGCCAATTCTCCTTTAAAAGATTCCGGGTCAGAGTCCGTAAAGCCAAGACAATGCTTTTCTATATCCGTGGGAGCATCAGACAATGTGAGCAGCCGAGCAGCACCCTCAACGAATCCCTTAACCACCTAGGATGTGGTCTATTCATTTTTACATATCACATGCATGTCATATGCATTCAGTCTTTTACACGTTTATATATGCACACACAATTCTTGTACATTAATCCTTTGCATGTGTTTTCTGTATATAGTTTTGTATGTATATTTCACACACATAATTCCATACGCACACACAATCTTTTGTATATGTTGTTGTGTACATGACTTAGAGGGAAGGGTCCGAATAGACCTCATGAGCAAGGGTGATCCAAGAGATAGGTTTAGCTCAACATTACCGACCACTGTATCCGGTATAAAATCAGGTGAATATGTACAGAGGTGGAACCCCCAGAAAAATAAGCCTATCCAGGCACACCATGCTGAGGGCAATCCAGAATCACACAAATCTACAGAAAAGAAGATCCTTTGAGAAGTCAGACTACCCACACATACTTCAATTGGAGGCAATCAGATGCAAAAGTGGGCCGGGGTACAGTTTCAGCTCTACATCGGCGCTCATCCATGTCGAACAATCAGATCAAGATGAAGTCCTGACGAGAATGGAATCTCACGGACCTGCTTCCAAGAAGACATTTAAAATAACAAGCCTATTCATGCGTGACATATCGAGGGCAATCAGGTAAGTTTCTCTATCCTAAGAGGCATGCACACACACCACACAAAGTGTACAAAATCCAAATTTAAATGTACAAAGAGTACAAACTCTCAAACCAAAATAACAAAAACAAACTCTCAAACTGAAAACAACACAAAAATGCAAATTCTCAAACAAACAAAACAAAACAAAAAGAAGAAGATATTTTTAAGGCCTTGAAAATTCAAAATACTGTAAAATTCAAATACATTCAAAATGTAAAGATCAAAAATAAAACAAGCAAAAAACAAAAATGAAAACAAAATAGAAAAATCATCCGCCTGCAGGCAAGCAACAAAACCTCCAATTTAATTTTCCTTTGAGAAAGCTCAAATCTTTTTTCTGCCCTGGAGGCTCAATATCAAATTCTCTCACCCTCTTGAGAAGTATGCAGGTCATTTCAACAAGGAGGCTGCATTGGAGATGATAGAGGAATCGATATCTGGCATGTCACAGTCAGTGCAATCAAGAAAATGGGGAACAACCAACCGTCCTTTGGGGGCACACTCTGACGTTGGCCCCAACAGGTATGTACTGCCACAGGTATGCATCTCTTTTATATGCCCTGTACATTTGCTTTTTCTTGTTGTAGTAAAAAAGGAAGAGGTCCAGGATAAGCTCCAGTAAAGAAAGCGACAATTGGTTCACCATACTAACCTAAGGATGGTCGACAGTCGGATAATGTACTAGTCAAATGGGGGTTAGCAGATCAGACATTATACTAGCCGAATGGGGGTTAGCAGATCAGACATTATACTAGCCGAATGGGGGTTAGCAGATCAGACATTATACTCGCCAGATGGGGGTTAGCAGATCAGACATTGTACTAGCCAGATTGGGGTTAGCAGATCAAAAATTGTACTAGCCATATGGTAGTTAGAGAATACTATATCTCACGGACACTGTACAGGTCGGGACGAGGCTAGCGGATCACCAGCGATAGAAGAGATCGCAAATAGAGGTTGTAGTCAGAGAGTACTGCATCTCACGGACACCGTACAGGCCGGGACGAGGCTAGCGAATCACCAGCGATAGAAGAGATCACAAACAGAGGTTGTAGTCAGAGAGTACTGGATCTCACAGCCGCCGTGCAGACCGAGATGAGGTTAGCGGGGGACAGCAATAAAACAGATCGCAACAGAGGATGCAGTTAGACGACACTTCACCTCACACCGTGCAGGCCGAGATGAGGCTAGCAGGACAGACCAGCCGCCGTGCAGACTGAGATGAGGTTAGTGGGGGACAGCGATAGAACAGATCGCAATAGAGGATGCAGTTAGACAACACTTCACCTCACACCGTGCAAGCTGAGATGAGGCTAGCGGGACAAACCAGCCACCGTGCAGACTAAGATGAGGTTAGCGGGGGACAGCGATAGAATAGATCGCAACAGAGGATGCAGTTAGACAACACTTCACCTCACACCGTGCAGGCCAAGATGAGGCTAGCAGGACAGACCAGCCGCCGTGCAGACCGAGATGAGGTTAGTGGGGGACCAGCAATAGAATAGATCGCAACAGGGGATACAGTTAGACAACACTTCACCACACACCATGCAGACCGAGATGAGGTTAGCGGGGGACCGGCGATAGAACAGATCGCAAACAGAGGTTGTAGATAGAGAGTACTACACCTCACACCGTGCAAGCAGAGACGAGGCTAGCGGTATAGACCAGCCACCGTGCAGACCGAGACAAGGTTAGCGGGGTGCCAGCGATAGAACAGATCGCAAATAGAGGCTGTAGTCAGAGAGTACTACATCTCACAAACTCCGTGCAGACCGAGATGAGGCTAGCGGAACAGTCGTGGTAAAACAAAACCACAAATTGAGTTTGTAGTCAGAGAGTACTACATCTCCCAAAGCTGCATGGGCCGAGACGAGGCTAGCAGGGGCAAATGAGGTCGTAGCTAGAGAATGCTGCATCTCGCCAACACCTTACGGGTCGAGATGAGGCCGGTAAGGCGACCTACATCAAATTTATTCATCAACGAGCAGATCGAGATGAGACCTGCTAGATGAACACCCCGAAGGTAAGGATTGCTCCAGGTATGCTTTTCTTCCCTTCCTTTCTCTGAATTTTGGCTCACCTAGGCACTTGTGCACTAGCCTCCCCAAAATTGGGGGCAACTGTAAGCACCGTGTACCGAGTCGGTCCAGATCAGAGATTACCCAATGAAGAAATTAATGCCTGGTTCCGAATAGATGGATGAAATTTAGAGATTTCGGTCCTTTGAGTTCAAGAGAATTAAAGGTTTTTATTTACGGTAGAAAGAAGCGAAAAATCGAGAGGGTTTTTGGCTTAAAAATTGAGTTTTTCCTCCACGGACCGTCGGTCACGGGACATCCGTCAGTCGTAGCGGCAGCCCGTCTCTCTCGCCATGAGGGACGGGCCATTTGTGAGGTGACCGACGGACACGTGCCCGAAGCAACGAACACGTGTCCGTTGGCCTGTGCCCGCCGGTAGGTCAGACGCCCGTCGCTTAAATCCTATTTCCTGGTGGAAATGGGATTTAACCGACACCCGTCGGTTAGCCTTCGACGCCCGTCGGTCGTGTTTTTTCTATAAAAAGGGAAATTTCACACTTTTTTGAGGTTGGAAAAATTCTCATTTACCCTTATAAAGAAAATTCCGATTTTCACTCCAAAAAATTCAATAAATCTCTTTGGTTTTGTTTTCTTCTCGTGAAACGCGTGGGACCAAATCCAACCAAATTTTCATCCAAAAAGGTAAAATCTGAGGGTAAATATTCTGGACACGCGTTCTGTTTAATTTATTTTAGTTATTTTCATATTTTTCTTAACCTTACTTTATTTTATTATTTATTATTCTTATAATCTTATTTTGATCTTTTTGGTTTATTTTGGATTTTTTTTTGATACTAACATGTTTTATTTATTTTTGTGAAATGCCATTTTCTTGTTTTTTGATGGATTGAGCTTGAGATAAGGTCATCATTCACACCCTGGGAGTACTCCTTTTGGTTAATTCTATTAACTTTAACCTTTTGTTAACGCATTTATTTATTTATTTATTTATTTATTCTTAGTCTCCATTATATGTAAATCATTTTGTCTCGCCCAATGCCCAAAATAAACAAATGTTTTATAGTAATTAATTTGGATTTTTAACAAAGCCAAGGACCAATGTCCTATTTTTCTTATCCAATGAATTTATCACCGAAAATTGTTTTTATAATAATCAAAGTCAAGGACCAATGTCCTCATAATTAATTCCCCGATTTTATGTATGGTTTGCACTTTTAAAATGGGAGTTGTATTCCGCTCCTAGTGTTATTGTATTTCATTTTAAATGTTTTTCTTTATTTTATTTATTTATCACTTTCAACATGGATAATTGCGCCTTAATTAAATTGCATTGTGTGGAGAGAAAGCGAATTAATAAGCTCAAGGTTTAATTGTGAAATTAATCAAGGTAGAAATAGATGAGAAGTCCCGAACCCATCTCTGGTCTTTGGGCTCAACGAGGCGTGAGACCCATTTCAATGGGATCTCCAAGACACCTCTTGTGTCCCGCCAAAAGACCTAATTAAAAATTCTATGCTCCAAGGGAGAGAGGTTCATCTTCCAAGACCCCTTTGGTTTGTCCAAAATGGATAAAAGCGCTGTCTTAGGCTCTCCGAGGCGAGAGGAACTTTCCCAATGTTTTATTGGGTGGCGACTCCATGAAACCTCTTTGTTGCCCAAAATAGACGCACTTGTAATTCGTCGCAAGTTGTCAACGAACCTCACTTGCCCGATCACCCTGAAGCGGGGCGGTCAAGGGGCCCCCACGGGATTCGGCGCGCATCACACCGGTCCATAATCACTTTTAATTAGATAAATTGTTATACTTACTAATAGCCAATTAAAAAAACTTAAAAACTTTAAAATATTTAGTATAATGAAAAAAAAGTACATGATCACCGTTAATTAGGATAAATTGTTATATAACTTTTCGAATATATTCTAATTTTTATTATTGAAAATTTTATAAATCAAGAAATAATAAAAAATAATAAATATGGATATATTTATTAATTAATAAATTAACTATTCGGTTTCGGTTCGGTTTACCGGTCACATGAGTCAAAAACCATTAACCAGTCCATTAATATCGGTTTTTGCAAAACACTAACCATTAACCAGTCCATTACAAATGGTTAATCAGTCCATCGGTTCGGTTTCGGATTTTTTTTCAGTTAACAAAGTCTATCGGTTTTTTTGCTCACCCCTAGGTAAAAGTGCTTTGTTTTGAAAGAAATTTTATAATTATGTCTTTCGTTATTTATTATTTTATCGATCGTGTTTAGTCTGGTAGCATCCTTCACTCGGTATGTTGAACCATTCATATTATGATACGATTTACTACGTACGGGTAAGGGGTGTTACACATTTAGTGGTATCAGAGCAAAGGTTTAGACCATTTTTGGAGATAGAATAATAGAATGTGGTTAAGAATGAAGGAGGTTGCAGCAGCCTATGTATCTGTCAATAATCCTTGATAACAGAGCAATCCATATGCATTAATATTACAAGAGATATGTATTTGCATGATATTGCATATATAAAACATTTTACATTCATTATATCTGCACCATTTCACCAGTCATGATAAACACAAATTTTGTGCATATGCCCCAATTGAAAAAGAACTGATAGGATATATATTGAATGCATTGGAGTTAGGAAAAGATATCTTTTATGAATACGTAAAATTTGGAACAATTTTATAAATAATGTGTTTTAATATTTTATTTATAAAAGTTGGGTGTTTTAAAAAAATATTTAGGGAATAGGGTTTATTAGGTCAATATTGTAGGGGACCCCTGAGGTATTGCGTCAGCCGTGCAGGGAGGCATGATTAAAGCCTGCCTCCTCTAAAACCGTAGTAGTCAGTTGTGATTTCAAAGGAGGCAGGCTTTAATCTTGCCTCCCGCACCCCCTTCAATACGCGTGATACTTCTGCATCACGCATACACAGTATTTTTTTCAACCTATAAAACCCAACTTCTTCTTCTCCCTTTTAAACTTTCTTTCTTTCACCTCTCAAAATTTTGTTATACATTTCCTTGAAGATTTCTTTCTTTCAATTGTCAAATATTTGCCATTTTGAATTTTTTTTTTTACTTCATAGCTTACATATCGTACATTAAATTTTGAGGTGATTTATCAATTATTTGCACAAATCAAAAGATAAGTAAAATTTATAGCATTTTTTACAATTATTTATATATTAACACCTTTGATACAATATTCAATTGTATTATTGTATAATTTGTAGGTATAATTTGTTTGTTAATTTGGTGGCATGAAGGAAAAATAATGCAAGTTATTACTTATATTTTCATTTGATAGTGCAATATCTTATAATGTAAAATATGAAAATAATAAATTTACGTATTAAGAAAAATTTTATATTAATATAAATTAGTATTTTACATTCATTTACATATTATTGTAATTTGATATATTTATACTACATAGGAAAATTTCATGTATTATAGAAATGTAAACTTTTTTTTTTTGCGTAATATGTATTTGATAAATTTTTTTTTCGTGTATTTAGTTATAAAAATTGTAAAACTAAGTTAATATTAGCAATTGATATACACTTTTTTTTTGTTGATGTAACATGTGTTCAATTTTATTTTTATTTATTTGATTAATTTTATAAAAGGTAAAAGAATTAATTGCATTGTTTACAATTATTTTTATAGAAAAGTCATAAAAAATGCTATTTTGATACAATATTTTATTTTATTATTGTGTATTTTGTTAATTAATTTGGTGACGTGGAGAAAAAGGTAATTTACTATTTTTATTTGAACATGCAATAACTAATAATGTAAAATATTAGAATAATAAATTTATGTATTAAGAATTGTTATATTATTATAAATTAGAACTTTACAGTAGAAAATTTTTATGTATTTTAGAAATGTAGACTTATTGTTTTTTTTTTTTTTTGAAATATGTATTTGATTTTTTTTCCATGAGTTTGTTACAAAGAATTGTTAAATTAAATTAATATTAGCAATTGATCTACATTTTAATATTATATTTTTAACATACAAGTATGCATGTATTTAGACTAATTTAATTATTATTAGTTTTGTATAGAGAAATATTGGATATTTTTATTTATTCTGAATTTTATGTGATTTATATTTTTTATTATGCAAAATAATTTTAAATTATATTTATAGTTAATTATTCCAAATATTTTTTGATGCACAAATAACACTTATTATTGTATTTACACTTAGATTATTAAAAAATGAATCAGTTTGAAAATCAACAATATATAAATTCGAGTTCATACATTGATGATCTACTAAAGTTGTGAAGCAAACACCGAGCAAATGTAGTTTGGAGCAACAATGTATGTATATTTCGATTATTTAGTTAAATTATATATATAGGTCCATAAACAGACACATAGAGACGCACATATAACTGATAATTTTTTTATTTTCAGGTTAATAATGACGTATTGTTTGCACGTCGAGTAAGTGTTGATAGCCACTATAGGAATATCGATCAAAGGATAATACCGTACTTGAGATTATCAGGATTTTACAGAGTGTCACAAATCGGTGCAATACATGTGGATGTCAACATGATAACTATACTTGTCGAGAGATGAAGACCTGAAACACATACTTTTCACCTTACTGTTGGTGAAACAATAATTACACTTCAAGATGTAGAGATCCTGACTAGTTTACCTATTGAAAGACTAGCTGTGACTGGACATTTACATTGTGATTGGGCAGATCTATGTGGTCGGTTTTTGGGACAATTTCCACCAAAAGAAGTTCTCAGAGGCCACAATGTTAAAATGACCTGGTTAACAAGGAATTTTAGTTCTTTACCGCCACATGCTTCTGAGTACCATATACAATGCTTTACCCGTGCTTGGATATTATGTTGTATTGGTGGATTATTATGTCCATCGCAGTCCAATAATTACATCCACTTAATGTGGCTCTTGCTATTGGAGTTTTCGAAAAATTTATTGAAACGACATCATTTTGACCTGAAAATTTTTGTGCACCCTAAGAAATATTTTTGGGCAGACCCATCTGCAAGCACTCAAACTTGTCCACAAAATTCATTTTGACACCTTAACTCTGCTAATGACCGAATAAATACTTAAACTTCTAAATTGAGATAATTTTAAACACAAAATTCAAAAAATTACGGGATGGTGTATTGCGTGAAAGTCAATCGATAAGCTCAATCGACACGTGGCAATCATGCAAAAATAATCGACATGTGTCTGTTAAAGCTTTTCTTCTTCTTTCTTATTGTGTGCAAACTCAGTTTTTCTTTACTCTTTTATCTCTCAATCAGTCTCCCTCTCCCCCCTTCTCGTCACCACTAGATTGGTACAGCAGAGAATAGCAATCGGGATCGCAAGAGGATTAGCTCATCTTCATGTGGTAGGCAAAGTGGTCCACGGTAACATCAAATCCTCCAATATCTTACTTCGCCAAGATCAAGATGCCTGCATCTCTGATCTTGGATTTAACCTATTTTTTGGCACCACCACTCCACCCAGCATGGTCACGGGCTACCGCACTTTAAATTTAAAAGTCTGCCAAAACTCGCAAGGTCACATTCAAATCTAATGTGTACAGTTTTGGTGTTTTTGTAACGCCCCGTAAACACCCTAGTAGTATGAGCCATTTGTGTGCGTGATTTTATGTGTGTGCTCAAGTGTGGCATGTGTTATTATGTATGTGTGTATGATTTAAATTGAAGTATTATATGTTGGAGAGTTGTATTTGGGTGTGAATAAGTGTATGGGAGTAGGGTATGTTAGTGAGGTTAGTTTTATGTGTTTGTGAGAGGATGGCTTTTGTGTATGTCTTGGGGTAGCTTTCCAATGGGGAGTTGCCATGTGGCATTAGAGTGGGTATGTGAATTAGGAGAGAGGTGAGAAAAGACAGATTTTTTTCCCTTATCTCTTCTTTCTCGTTCCCCTTTTTCTTTCCGTTCTTCTTCTTCCTCTAGTTTTCTTCTTAAATTTCTTGCAATCTTTCCTTTTGAGCTGCAATCTTGGTGAGTTTTGGGTAATCTTAAGTTGTTCTAGGTAAGTGTTAGTTTATTCTTCTTCTTCTTTCTCTTGTTCTCTCTAATTTGGATATTTGGGGTATGGTTAGAGAGTTTGAGTTTTAAAGTTTGCTTTGATGTTTATTTGCTCAGAAAACCCTCCTAGAGAGCCCAAAGGCAAGGAAGTTACGAGTGGAAGCGGAGCCCGAGATTAGAGTCGAAGAATTTGAGGTTTGGGAACATTTATGGTTTTATATCTGTTTGGGGGTAATAATTGTGTTTTGGTGTTAATTGTATGTTAATTGCTTGCGAATTGAGGTATGAGTGTGATTGGGTATGCCTTTGAATGTTGTTGAGTAGTAATTTTGTGGTATTTGATCAATTTTGGGATGTGTTGAAGTTTGGTTTTGAGTTGGGTGATTTTTCTGGGGAAAATCTGGGTTTGGTGCGTTTTACACAGCGGTATGATTGGGCATACCCCCGTGTAATCGCCTACTGGTTTCCAAATTCTTTATTTGTGTTTTTTGAAGAAGGGCCACTCGTTTGACTCGTGTGAGACAGCACGACTCATGCTGCCTTTAGCGTGCACAAGTCGTGCAGCTCAGCGAAGAACGGCGAGCAGGCATGCGCAGCACGACTCGTGCTGCTGGGAGGAGTTCTGCCGCAAGTCGTGTTTTGGAACACGACTTGCGGCAGAAAGGTGAGGCGACACGAGTCATGTCCCTCAAGCACGACTCATGTTCCCCCATTTTACACGGCAGTATGGGTAAACCATACCGCCTTGTAAAACGCTACTGCCTCCATTTTTTTTTAAATGCTCACTTGTGTTTTTCTTGATCCTTTTTCTTCTAATTTAGGTTTTTAATCTTTATTTGTGTATTATTAATTAGTAAATGACATTAATTGGCATTTTAATTTAGCCAAATGATATTTTTGGTAAATTATATCGCATGTTGCATGTTGAATATAATTGGTTTATGTATGTCTTATTTTCTAGTGCTTGTTATACACAATATCAGAAATTTAAATGTGATTTCTTTGTACATAACCTGCGAAAGTCAAATTAAGTGGATGATAGGCATGCCTATAGAGTTTAGTTTGCTGCAGCCATGCATATGCGTTTTGGACCCTGATCAGGTCCCTGAATTGGATCCACGTGATCCCCATTTAACTTGAATCTTGTTTAAGATTCCATGCAAAAATATTTTGAAATAAAAAGAAAAGAATGATTTTGATACCCTCAGGTATCCATGCGTTTCGAATGATTATGCGTTACTCGCTATCCACTAATTTTTGAATAACCAGGTCTTTTATGTGATTATGAGTTGATTTGGCACTGTATGTTTGGTTGAAAGATATAAGATATTATTATCTTCAGTATGATGAATTGTTTAAGTATGGATTTAAGTATGTGCCATGTGTATGTGATTTGTATCAACGTCCACTGTGAGTGGTCGTTTTTCATTGTATTTTTCCCCACTAAGCATATTTACTTAGCACGGGTGTTTCATCCGTGCAGGTGTGGAAGATGTGGGAGTCTGTGAGCAGGGTGATCCGTCTTAGAAGGGCCAACACGACTAAGAGAGAGATTTTGTAGTTCTGGGTTGTATTTCTTTTTGTATATGTAATAGTTTAGTGATTTTGTAATGAAAACTATTGATGTAAGTTTTTCTTTTGTAAGTTGGTTTGATACCAAGTTTATAAGCGATCTTTTGGGTTACGGCACTTCTGTATTTTGATATGTAAAGACTATTTTGTACATTAATAATATTATACCTTTTGTTCTCAGCCTTGGGCTTGTGTCTATGAAATTTTATTTTACTGCCTTGAGTGTATGATTTATTATTATATGTTTGTGCTTGAGATTTTGCGTGACAACCCTCATCTATCGGGACCCTTCATCCTCCCCCAAGGATGAAGCTTCCTACGTATAGGTAAGGGGTGTTACAGTCTTACTCCTAGAACTGTTAACCAAAAAAACCGTTGAATCAAGCATTCTTAGGTGGGTGCAGTCGATGGTTCGAGAGGAATGGATGACAGAGGTATTTGATGGGGAGTTGAAGAGGTATCATAACATTTAGGAGGAGATGGTTCAATTATTGCAAATTGCAATGGCTTGTGTTTACACGGTGCCTAATCAAAGACCGGCAATGCAGGAGATTGTCAAAATGATTGAGGATATCAATAAAGGAGAGACTAATGATGGATTATGATAGTCGTCTAATGATCCATCTAAAGGATTCGATGGTCATACTCCTCAAGAATCCAGGACCCCGCCTAAAGCTATCACACCATAAAACTTATTCCCATATTTAAAAAGGCAAAAATAAAAAATAAAAATTGGTTACCGTTGACAAACGGTAAAAAATTGATTCACGCTCTACAATTTAAGTCCAAATTCACAATCGCCTCCATGTCACCATTTTGTATTTTAAAATATCACATTTTAGAAGTTTAAGTGCTTATTCGGTCATCATAAGAGTTAAGATGTAAAAATGAATTATTTAGACAAGTTGGAGTGCCTGCCGATAGGATTACCCAATATTTTTTTTATATTTATGGACATAATTTTATAAAGAATGACACGAGAAAAATAAGAGAAAATTTTTAGGCTTGACAAATATTAAGTATAAGGCCCATTGGGCTTAATTATGGTTGGACAAATTTTGGTCCATTATGGGTGGATATAAATAGCCTAAAAATTAGAATGTTCATAAAGATTCACCCACCATCTCTATCCCTCATGGCTGTCCACTCCTTCCATGAAAAATCAACCAAATTCCATTAAATTAAGCCCCTAAATTAATTCCTAAGCATTATTTAAGCTTCCTAGCATTCTAAGAACAAGTTTGAGTGAAAAATTTTGGAAGTTTTGGATTGGAAAATTTTATCAAGTGATTTTAATGTAATTTTTATAGTTTTGATTAGAATTAAGAGTAGCTAGTATGAATATATGTAAATTCTATTGACATTTAAAAAAAAAATTGATAGAATTTCTTACCGTGGAATTTGGCCAAAGTGGTGAAAAGAAAGAAGGAATAAGGAAAAAATAAAGGAAAAGGAGAACTAAGAAAGCAACAAAGGAAATTAAGGTTAGTGGATACACAAACTTACATTTTTCACATTTTTGATGTGTATGTATAGGTGTATATACGTCACAAAGGTTAGAGATAATGAAAATTAAATTGGAAAAATGTTAATTAAGGATTAAATAATGTATATGAAATCTTTAAATTGAGAGAATGATAAATAGTTACTTAAATTGCCTTAGAATATATATTATGTAAATATAAGACATAAACTTAATGTATGAGATATTAATGAATTGAAGTTAGATTAATGAACTTAAGGCTAAAATCATGAATATGGAATAAGAAAATTGATGGAAAAATTATATAGGTAATGAAATTTCCATAAGGCCTATATTATGTAACTAAGAGACATAAGTTAATTATATGGAATTTTAATGAATTAAAATCAAGAAAATAAAATTATAGTTAAAATAAGGTAATTGGGAACTCAAGATTATATTAGGGAGTTTAATTTAACGTGACATCCTTAGGGTATATATTATATAAGTATAGGAATAATTCATGTATGTGTTATGAATGAACTAAATGCATAATTAAGTAAAGAATGACCTAAGAACATAATAGAAATAAATGGTAGTAAGAAAAGTACAACTTTGGGTGGAAGCAAGGTTACGGCCGAATTATGTATGGTATGAGAATTAGATGTTATGTTTGCATATTGAACTAATTTTAATGATAAATAAGAAGAAATAAATAAAGAGACAAAAAGGAAATTTTAATGGTAATTTATCAAGTATGGCCGAATGATGTAAGAAATGGAACCTAAGATTATGTGATGAATAATGCTAAGCGAGATAACTGAAATGTAATGATATGATTTGTAGGCCAAACTTTATGTTAAAGGAGTTAATTTAATAAAATATAACATGGCATACATTATGTAAGTATGTGAAAATTTCATGTGCATGCAATATGGGTAAATTAATGGTATAATTATGTAATAGATGCCTTGAAAATATGAATGGAACAAGTTGTTGGAAGAAAAAGAAAAAGAATGTAAATGAACATAATGTGGCCGAATAGTATATGTAAAGGACATTGTGTATTGTTGATTCAAATGTGATGAAATATGATAAAAGAATGACAATTGTTAAATATGGGGTATGGTACTAAGATTATGTACCATTACATAATGTAAAGGCATGAAAAAGAATAAAAATTTATGACTTAAAATCAGGGCATGAAATGGACGATGAATGATGCTATCTAAAGCTTTGATCAAATGATTTATATGCATGTAAACAAG
This sequence comes from Excoecaria cochinchinensis, assembly GCA_947683425.1. NCBI lineage: Eukaryota > Viridiplantae > Streptophyta > Magnoliopsida > Malpighiales > Euphorbiaceae > Excoecaria > Excoecaria cochinchinensis. Next base: position 972,583 of record CANTUQ010000033.1, on the reverse strand, counting down.
AATGTGATATGAATGATGCATAAGAAATATGATACAAAAATAAGTATGTGAATACATGTGATGTGAGATGAAGTATGAAATTATTATAACATAAACGATGAGCATGAAACAATGAATACATAATGTAAATAAATATTGGTATAATTAAATAGTTTTGCCCTTAGTATACTAGTAGTTAAATCAAAAGTGTAAGATATAATTGGCTAGCCATAAGGACATCATGATATATAGAGGTAGCGAGTCATGGCGACTAGCATTTGTAGGCCAATGGCGGTCTACACATGTATGTTATGTTATATGTCATGCAGGAGCATTATGGATGCGTTGGAGTGTAATATGGCCCCCAAGTGGCCACTCCGACATTGCCAAAGCGTAATATGGCCCTCAAGTGGTTATGAAAGTAATGGAATAAAATAATAATAAAATACTTGGTTACTAGTGAAGACAAGGAAAGATTTATTAACAAATTAAACTCATATATATATATATATATATATATATATATATATATATATATATATATATATATATTGAACATATATGGTAAATTGTATGTGTGTGTATGCATATTGTGAAAAATGTTATTTGGCAATTAGTGCTTAGAGCGTAGTTATTTTATAACGTGTAGGTTTTTATCGAGCGAGGGAGGATTAGGAGCAAGTGAAATCTTGGTGCAAGGCAGAAGAAGAAGTTCAAATGCAAATTTTTGGCATATGTATATGTATGGGATGTATGAGTATAAGTAAAAGTAGTAGACAGAAAATTATGTAAAGAATATTATGTTTAGGTAAGAAGTTATAGGAAATGTGCATGTTTTACTATTGCAGATGATGGATGTTCACAACTATATGTTGGTGGGCATATGAATTATTAGTGATATAGTATATATGTGATTATTGTGTTGTGATATGATCTAATATAGAGTTGTTGGAGGTTGCCTGTGTAACAACCCAATTCATACCCAAAAGGATTTGTAGTGATAACTGTAGAGCGGGGGTATAAAAGTATTTATTTGTGTGTGGAATCATGGATATAGAGGATGTAATTGAAAGAGAAAATAAGTTTGCAAAGGAAAGAAATTGTTTGAGAGAGAATTTGGCCAAGTTGATGAGTAAGTGGACTGAGCAAGGGTTCTGTCGCGAGCGCGACAGAACATTCTTGCGAAAATCCAACAAAAGCTAGATTTAATGGGTATTGATTAGAGTTTGGACATGTGGCAGCTTTGGGAGATGGACATTTGGTATAGTGTATGATATTTATAGAGTGAATTTTTGTTTTAGGGGATATTAATGCTATTTGGTGGCACTTATTGTGGTTGTTGGCCTTTAATTGGGTTTGGCCGGCTGTCCCTTTCTTTCTCTCTTCTTTCATTTTCTGCATTTGGTTTTCTTTATTCTTCTTCTTCTCTTCTTTTGTTCTTTCCTTTGTGCTTCTTCTTCTATGCTTTTGAGCACCTAAAGTTAAGTTTTGAGCTTGGATTGGTTTGAAGAGAGTGGTAAGGGTCAAGAGGAAACGTAAGTGGTTTGATTTCAAGAACATGATCTTCTTCTTCTGCTTGGATTTCTGTTTTTGATTTAAAGTAAAATGAGTATGGATTAAGTGTTTGTCTTGGTTGGTTTTGCGTAAAAAGCTGCTAACAAGAGAAAAGACAAGGGAAAGGAGAAGATTTGAGCGAGAAGAGAAGTGGTCAAGCTACTTTTAAGGTTGGGATCGTGTGTGGTTTTGTGAAATGCATGTGCTTGAACTATTATTATACTTGATTTCATGTGTTTATAAGCATGTTATTTGAGTTGTTATTGTTTTTCAAGTGTGTTTGCTGTTAGAATGGTTTTGGGGTGACTTTGGACACCCAAAATAGAGCAATTTGCGTGTGTTTTTGGTTTCACACGGCGGTATGTTTTTCCTAACCGCCGTGTGAACTTGCTCAGTTGTGAATTTTGCTTGTGTTTTGACTTCACACGGTGGTAAGGATGAGCCTGACTGCCGTGTGAGGATGTCAAAAGCATTGAGATTTGGCTATCCGTGGCTCCACATGGCGGTAAGGATGAGTCTGACTACCGTGTAAAGTGCTTCTAGACTATGAATTTGAAAGTTCATCTGTTTACACGGTGGTAAGACTATCCCTAACTGCCGTGTAAAATGATTCTGGATTGATGAATTGCTGTGGGATCAGTTCACACGGCGGTATGGAATTTCTTGACCGTCGTGTAAAATGATTGTCTTGTGGGTTTTTGAGTAGCGTAGTTCACACGGCGTTATGATTTTTCTTACCACCGTGTGGATTTCACACGGCTATATGACCTGTCCTGACCGCCATGTGAAAGTGTTCTGTGTGAATGTTAAAGAGTTATTTGTGTATAAGTTATTCGAATATGTTATATGTATACTTAAATGTTATAATGAATAAAGTTAGTTGAATATATGACACGTACATGTTCTCTCTAATTCTCATAAGATTTACGACACTTGCCTCAAATATGTTATAGACCAAGTGATATGAGCTTGTTCAAGTCTAAATGGTCATAGTAGTGGATAGACAAGCATGCTTATAAAAGAGTTAGAGTGTAGCTACTAGAGTGGAACCATTTGTGCCTAGAGGTTGAATACCTTTTGTATTCAGTTTTGAGTTAGGTCTCTATATGTTCGATATTGTGTCTAATCAGTATCCAAAGTACCTGTATCCACCATCGATGTGAATTCAGGCTACTAGATGCTCTGTATTATATATAAGATGTAGTGAAGGCTATCATATTTTTATGCCTTTATATGAAATGCAATAACATGTTATATGTTTATGTATATGTAAAGGATAGTGAAAGGTTGTCATGTATCATATATGATGTTTATATAAGTATGATTTTTGTTAATGAAATTATTAAAGCAAGAGATTATATGTATGCAAGTATATATGTTATTATGTGATGAGCATGACTATTGATATGCATTGTGTGTTATTCTATGACTTCAATAGAAGTCCTTTGTTTTGTTTATCCCCACTAAGTGTTATCATTTAGCACGGGTGTTTTCCTCGTGTAGGTTACAGGTCCGATTCAGAGTTTTGTGCATTTGCTAGCCACTAGGAGTTTGAGTGGAGTATTGATGCCTTATGTAATTGTGTCTCTTGTATCGAGTAGTATAGTGTTTTAAAAGGGATTTTTGTATATGATATGTAGTGTATATGTACAGAAGAATGAGCATGTAATAGTTGAACAATGATATCGTGTAATATGTACAGTTTTAAACTTATTTATACAAGTATATTCTGTTTATTGATATTATTTTCCACTGCAATGTATGATTATATGTATATGTATACGTATGTGAGTGCCTAGCGACCAGATATTCTCCTAAGGGGTAATTGAGGTTGTGACGCGCGCGAGCCGGATCCCCGCGGCCGACCCTTTGACCGCCCACTTGAGGGCGATCGGGCAATTGAGGGTCCGCTGACAGCTTGCAATAAATCGCAAGTGCGTCTATGTTGGGCAACATGGAGGTTTAATGGAGTCGCCACCCAATAGAACATTGGGAAAGTTTCTCTCGCCTCAGAGAGCCTAAGACTGCGCTTAGTATCCATTTTGGGCCAACCAAAGGGGTCTTGGAGGGTAAACCTCTCGCCCTAAGGAGCCTAAGATTAACGTCAAAGTCTCGTGACACAAGAGGTGTCTTGGAGGGTAAACCTCTCGCCTCTTTGAGCCCAAAGACCAGAGATAGGTTCAGGACTTCTCATTTATTCGCGCTTTGATTAATTTTACAATTAGGTTTTGAATTTATTATTTCGCTCTCTCTCCACACGATGCAATTTAAATTAAAGGCGCAATCATCCATTTAAGAGTATAAAATAAAATAGCATTAAAGCATAAAATAAATTTACAATAATGCTAAGGGCAGAATACAACCCTCGTTTGTAAATGTGTGACACATGCATAAAACGGGTTATTCATTAACAATGAGGACATTGGTCCTCGCATGCATTCATTATGGAAAACGATTTTTATGTGATGGTTTTATTGGGAAAAAATAGGACATTGGTCCAGTTTTATTTAGCAAACATTTTATTTAATAGAAAACATTTGTGTGGTGGTTCTTTTTAAGAGCGGTCGAAAATCATTTTATTATTACAGACCACAAATAAATAATATAAGATAAGATAATAATTACATGCTTCTAAATAAATAAATTCTAAAACTATTTGTTCCGACTGTGCTCCTCGAACGAGTCACATTTGCCACTCTCAGGGTTACGGTCATGACAGGACAACAATAGCAGTTAGCAATGAATTAATAAATAATTGAATAAATAAATGAATGCATAAGCAAATAATATAATAAATTAAAGAAAATAATCAAAATTAATAATTGAATGAATGAAATGAAATAACAAAGAAATGAATGAATGAATAAATAATTAAGTAAATTGATAATTAATTTGGTGTGGTAAAAATGAGGTTAATGCATGTAAATGACAATTATGGTGATGAAATCCAATGAAAACAATGATAAGACAAATAATAATATTAATAATAAATATTACACAACAATAATAATCATACAATGCATTAATCATAATATAATAACATTAAGAATAATAACTAATATAATGTTAATATAGCAGTGACAATAAACAAATAATAATAAAAATAACACAACAATAAAATTAACACCTCCATAACAATAATCAATAATATTATTAATATAAATATTAACATAAATTAAATAATACTAAAAATAAATACTAATAACAAATAATATTTACATTTAGCAATAACACTAATAATAAACAAATAATAATTAAATAACAGTCATCATATATTAATAATAATAATATTAATAATAATAAATATTAATAATATTAATAATAATATTAATAATACAAAAATAGAAAATAAATAAATGTATTTATATATATAATATTAATAATAAATAATATAAACAGAAATTAAATAAATATATATATATATATAATAATAATAATAATATAAATTAAGGGAAAGGGAGGCTCACCGTCGCCGGAGCTGGGGTGACCGTCACCTCCACCACCAGATCGGAGGTCAGGTCACCGGAGGAGGAGCGGGTGGCTTCACGCGCCGGAAGGTGGTCCACCGTCGCCGGAAAACGCCACGGAAGTCTCGGTTCTCTTCCTCCACGTGCCACCCTGCGGGAGGCCGATGGTGGAACGGCGGGCACCGGAAGCTTCTTTCTGCGGCGGCGGTTCTGATGGTGGGGCGCGTGTGGCGATCGGTGGCCGGATCTGGCCGGCGAAGGAGACGCTTCCTCCCTTTCTTCTTTCTCTTTTCTTCCTCCGGTCCGGCGTCCCTGTTTGGCCCCTGGTCTCCCTCTTTTCTCTCTTCTTTCTATTTCTTTGCTTTGATTTTTGGTTTTTCTTTGTCTTTGATCTCTTACTCTCTCTTTTATTTTCTTCTCTTTTCCTTGGTCACTGCTCTCAGCTCCTCCTTCTTCCTCTTGCTCTCTCTTTCTTTTCTTTTTCTTTGTTTCTTTGGCCGGCTCCCTCTTGCTCTCTCTTTCTTTTACTTTTTCTTTCTTTTTCTTTGGTTTTCCTTTCTATTTTCTCTCTTTCTTTTGCTTGTCTGCCGAGCCCCCTTCAATTTTCCTCATCTCTTTCTTTTTATACCCCACAAATTAGGGCTAAGGGTCATCCAAGTAATTTCCTCCTTTTTTCCTCCTTTCTTAATTAATCTCACTTAATTCAAATTAATACACACATACTAATTTAATCAAACATTATACATCAATTACACATTACACATTAATACATTAATTAATTAAACATTACATACATTACACATTGATATAATTAATCTACTTAATATATAATTTATCTAATTAATTAAACATTCTACATTTTAACTAATTAATTAACTAATTAATCTTTAATTTTACATGCATTTTAATTAATACAATAATATTAACTAATTAACTAACCAATAAATTAACTAATTAATTAACAAACAACATTAACTAATTAATTACCTAATTTTACACATACGCATATTTATATATTATCACATATATTATTTTTTTTGGAGGGAATTATCAAGGATCCTAAATTATCATTGCCATTTTATGCCGGACTCGGGACCCGGTGTCTACAGTTGCCCCCAATTTTGGCAAATCTAGTGGTAGACACCTAGGTGAGCCAAAATTCAAAGAGGAAGAGAGAGGGGATTACATACCTGTGGCAGAGACCTTGCCTTCTTGCCGAGAGTTGGATAAAGAGATGCCTCCTCAGAGGGCTTCGAGGTTTTCCTCCTCAAAGGACTTTGGGATTTTGCCTCCTCGGAGGGCTTCAAGATTTGCCTCTTCAGAGGTCTTTGAGATTTGTCTCCTCAGAGGGCTTTGGGGTTGGCCTCCTCAAAGGACTTCAAGATTTGCCTCCTCAAAGGACTTCAAGATTTGCCTCCTCAAAGGACTTCATGATTTGCCTCCTCAAAGGACTTCAAGATTTGCCTCCTCAGAGGACTTTGGGATTTTGCCTCCTCAGAAGACTTTGAGATTTTGTCTCCTCAGAGGACTTCAAGATTTGCCTCCTCAGAGGTCTTCAAGATTTGCCTCCTCAGAGGTCTTCAAGATTTGCCTCCTTAGAGGACTTTGGGATTTGCCTCCTCAGATGACTTTGGGATTTTGCCTCCTCAGAGGACTTGGAGAATTTGCCTCCTCAGAGGACTTGGAGAATTTGCCTCCTCGGAGGACTTTGAGGTTTTGGCTCCTCAGAGGACTTTGAGAATTTGCCTCCTCATAGGACTTTGAGGTTTTGCCTCCTCAGAGGACTTGGAGAATTTGCCTCCTCAGAGGACTTTGAGATTTTACCTCCTCAGAGGACTTGGAGAATTTGCCTCCTCAGAGGACTTTGAGGTTTTGCCTCCTCAGAGGACTTGGAGAATTTGCCTCCTCAGAGGACTTTGAGGTTTTGCCTCCGCAGAGGACTTGGAGAATTTGCCTCCTCAGAGTACTTTGAGATTTTGCCTCCTCAGAGGACATTGAGGTTTTGCCTCCTCAAAGGACTTCAAGATTTTGATAACTACCCCCTGAGAGGTCTTGGGATGAGAACTGTCCCCTGAGAGGTCTTTGGTTGAGATCTGCCCCCTGAGAGGTCTTGGGTTGATTGTCTTGATTGATGGATGGAATGATGTCGTCACTCGATTTCTGCCGGTGTCTGCATCGAGTCTCTTTTTCTATAAGACTTAGAAAGGCAAATATGCAGAAAAAATTATGAGCATGCACGTGAGATGCGTATGTATGCAGCAATGCAGTATAAAAATTCCTCTAATTGGATTTGGAGGCGACAGCCGATTTGATTGCAATTTGCAGTAAGATCAGTGCCTTCTGGAATTGCCTTTGAATTTCATGCTCTTTGGGGATCATGAGGTTCTCATCCTAAACCTGTAGTCATTATTTTAAGGTAGTGCGTCCCTTGTGGATTTTCACACTAGCTTTTCTTAGCGGGAAATGCGTCCTTTCGGATTTTCACATGACCCTGTACCTTATTTTTGCCTAGAAGGGACCCAACCCAATCCAGCAACTTTTTTTTTCTCTTTTTTTTCTTCTTTTTTTTTCTTTTAGGACAGACTGCCTATTTTCAGGTTTTCACCTGTCCTTTGGCCTAACTTTTGCTTAGAGAGCCAATTACGGTTTTTATCTCTAACGGCCTTCTTTTCTTTTTTTTTCTTGTTTTCTTTCTTCTTCTTTTTTTTTTTTTACAGGAAGAGTTAACAAAAGTGTTTGAGTGGGTAGAGCGACGGATGAGCAACTTTGAGTATATCAGATGAACTGCTCTGGTTACATCAATACCATAGTATAAATGCACGTATTTCAATTTGATTTCATAACATATGATCATTATTTGGCATTAATCTCAAGATACAAAACCTCATCTAATCTCGGGATGGATCTTGAAAGCATCAAACTCCTGTTATCAATCTGCTCTCTTTTGATTCTCTTTTTTCTTTGAACGCGAATTCTAGAAGCAACGTCGGAGACGAGACTTAACTCGAATGCATGAATGCACTCATGGCTTCTTCCTTGAAGCTCAAGAAACACCATAGGCCTCTTCTTACGTACCAAACCTTTTTAGAAGGTCATCTCTGCTAATTGGATAAGACTGAACCCAGAATCAAGAGGTCTTACTTTGGTTGTAATGTTAGGCTTAGGTAGATAGCTGTCAAAGAAAGATCAGGTCACTAGAGAAAAATGGCCGCGATATTTTCTCGACTGATGGATGAACCGTTCTCAACTCAGTTGCATATACAAAAGTATTTTTGAATTTGGGCTCGGTAACATTTTAGCTCCTTGAGATCAGAATAAAAAAGGGTAATCATTTGAAACTAGTCAATTGGTTACTATTTTGAGCTCTCTTTGTTTTTTTTTTTTGTTGATTTTTCTTTTTTTTTTTTTGTTTCTTCTCTTCTTTCTTCTTTCTTTTTTTTTTTGAATTTTTTTTTTTTGAGCTCATGCCTTTTATGCACGACTAAACCCTTTTTTCAAAGTGTAAACTCGCCCTTACCAAGGCTTTTTTTTTTGTTAACCCAAAAATTGTTAAAACGTACATCCATCCCTTCTAGAGCGGCCACTCTTCTAAGGGGAAGCCAAATCATTTTAGGCGAGGGGATAGTTTTAATGTGTGTAACAACAAAATTGGCACGCATTCAGCATACCTCCATAAAGGCTCAACGGGCTAGCAAGCGATTGCAGAATAAGGGTAGGAAATAATCATTTAGAGAGCTATGCAAAGAAAAGATTGCCTAAATCATTTTCCAGGTTCTGTCTTATCCATAGATCGCTTCGACGGGTAATTAGAAAGGTTCTAGTGCTCTTAGTGAGTTTTCAACCAGTCTCCTAATTGCAACTAGTTTTTCTTTCTTATTTTTATTTTCTCTCTGAATTTCCCTCTTTACAGGAGTTATATCAGATGCCATCAAAATTTTCCTTGGATTTTCCAAAGTTCCAAGATTAAATGTAGTGGTATTAATTGAATTAATGTCAAAATGAATGAATGTATCATGATCATAAGAAATGAAATTATTATAAATGATATACAAGTAAGCAACAATATAATTGAAATGACCAGTACTGCATACATCATTGCTAAGGAGCTCAAATGTAAAAACAACTCCTAGCAAAGCAAGCACTGCAACCCATGTCGTTCATCTGTCATCAGCATTTATTTTCCCTTCTTCTCTGGGTCAACAATTTCTTTATTATTGATAAGATCTTGAATTCGATCCCTCAGAATTTAGTATTGATCTGTTAACTGGCCAGCGTTAGTGGAAAGCACAAAATTGACCCATGCTATGAACAGCTTCCCCTTGGTTTACGGCACGTCTAGCTGACGATGGTTGTAATTTTCCCTTTTTAAAGCCTCATCTTCTATGTGGGGTGCTCTACCCCTCACAGCTTGATAGACTATTGGCTCTTCATTTTTCTCCTCCATCATAAATCATCATTGGGATTGGGAGTCCTTTTCCCTTCTTGGCTTAATGGGTGCAACAGCTCCATGCTCATTAATGGGCTGACGAGCATTGCCAATAAAAAGAGTCTCTCCACCAGCAGGTGGTTCGACTTGCCCCTAGCATGGACTATTTGTTGTTGTGGATCAACAAGTGGTTCGGCTTGCCGGTGCTTGTGGAGCAATGGGTGGTTGCAGAACAGGAGGTGCTTGTGCAACAGGGGGATGGGCAATTCTTTCGGCCATGACACCCATCAGGTCTAGCATTCGTCGTTCAAATTCATCCAGCCTCCGGGCAAGGTCTTGAGTGGTTAAGTTTCCAGTTTCGTCCGCCATTGAGGATGAGGTACTAGACGCTGAGAGTGGCTCAGGATCCCAATCAAGCACTAATTCGAGCAATCCAAAGGGCGAGTCTGTCCTTACTAATCGACCGTCGGGACGTCTAACCCACTTGGAAGAATCTATGATGGCTGAAAATTTAAATTGTTAGAATGATGCGTGTATGACAATATACAATGCATGATCATGAATTGTGCAGATGGTCCTTGGTGAGTGAAAATTAATAAATTACAATGATATGATTCAATGCATGAAAAAATTATATACATGATGGTATATGCATATGAAAAATAATATGTAGGCAAAAGGATATATACACAATATGAAATGTATTTTTTTTTATTTACTTTTTCATTATATTTTTTATTTTTTTTGATTATTTATTTGTTGTTGACATGAATGACATGTGATGTATGCGCATGTTGTGCAGCATTCACAGCCACATACAAGCAGATAGATCCTTCCAACCTTATTTCTCCCACACGGGGTCGTGCGGTCTCTTTCCTAGGTGAGCTTTATCCAAGGGTTAACAAGAAACCCAAAGGATGCGTATAGTGCGCGATGAAAAACCGGCACCGTAACAACTCATACTTTAAAGTACATGCGCATGGATGTTCGGCCATTATATATTTAAACAATTCGATTAAATCAAGATGGGCCCACCGGGGCATGAAATCCTTTGATGAAAACCATCTGATTCAATTGATTTTGTTCAATGTATGACGGCCCAAATAGCAAGCACGATATTATGGTACATGTCACCTAGTGGAAGTTTCTATTGCCATTACATGGGCTTTGGTCAAAAGGTGGTGTTATTTTAGGGCTACTCAAGCATGGTTCCTGCCAACAGGCCTAGCTCATCACGAGCGTAACGACCGATCGGGTCACCATTTGATATACCTTGATGGTACGAGGCTTGGACTGGTGATTATCCTTAACACTTTCCAAAACTGAGTGAAAATAGGGTCATGCTTCGGGAACGCACCGGGGCTAATAAAGGGACCAAACTAACATAATTCTAAGGTTCTAATGTGATGCAATACAGCTTTGAAAGAAAGCAAATTTTCTAAACTAAAACGCTAAAAGAAAAAAGCAAAATAGAGACGGAAAATAGAGACGGAATTCGGTCTCTAATCGAAAATAGAGACGGAAATAGAGACGGAAAATTTCCATCTCTATTTCGGCGGTCTCTAAAAATTAGAGACCAAAATGCTCCGTCTCTATTTTTAGAGACGGAAAACTATTTTCCGTCTCTATTTTTAGAGACAGAACGCGCTTTTCCGTCTCTAATTTTTAGAGACGGAAGATCAGTTCGGTCTCTATTTTTAGAGACAGAAAACTATTTTCCGTCTCTAAAAATACAGACCGAACAGTTTTTCCGTCTCTAATTTTAGAGACGGAAAACTGTTTTTCGTCTCTAAAAATAGAGACGGAAGAATATTTCGGTCTCTATTTTTTAGAGACGGAAACCGTCTTTCCGTCTCTAAAAATAGAGACGAAAATTTCTATTCGGTCTCTAATTTTAGAGACGGAAAATAGTTTTCCGTCTCTAATTTTAAAATACAATTTTTTCTTTTAAATATGTCAAAAATGAATAAATAATGTTAAATTTAAAAATTCCTTAATTTTATGTAATGGAAAAAAATTTAATAAACAATAAATAGATTTAAAAATATTGTATTTTATAATGTATTAATAATATATAAAAAGTATTTGTGACATTACAAATAAAAAAAAACATAAGTGCAAAAATAATAACTAATGTGGAGAAGTCTGCGGACGATCAGTATATCTTCTCCTTTGCATATTTATATGAGATTAAATGCCTGAATGTAACCTCTCCTGATGTCATAGAATCAGCAGCAGGAGCATTCCTGGATGCTGTAAAAAGAGAGGAATAATAAAAGATCATATAAATGCCATATAGATGCAACTAATTTCTATAGAGACTGATTGAAGATATCTTACAGACAATGTGAGAACCACTTTCATCCACAATTATTTCAACTCGCCCATCTTTCACTAAAAATGACAGAGCAAATAAGTTCTCAACAGTCCGTGAAAAAGATCTTCTATTTAGGATCAAATTTTCAAGTATAGCCCGCTTCTTTCTCCTCAAAATCTCAAACATCGTTGCCATATTATTATCAGTATCTGTCTTTTCCTCTGCTCCAGAATCATTGACCTAGATTAAATAAACCACAAATCAACAATCCATGGAGTAATTGTAGGAATTTTGATATAAATTTTATAATTCATCATTGTGGCAGCTAGTAATCAATAATTATCTTTTTAATATTATTTAATAATTTATCGTCCAAACCAATAGAAGAGCATGTATATATATATATAGCCACGTGCAAGAGGAAGCCTATTATATTGAAAACTATTTGCCAGGTTGAAATGACAGAATGAGAATGTAAAGCATATGCACACACACCAACTCATGAGTAAACATCATCAAATAAAATTGGCATTGCTAGCACAACAGCAGAAAAACAGCCCCATTCCCCTTATTCCACATTATATACCCTCAAATATGCACGTTATTCATCCTTCTTTTTGCCAAAGTTGCAATCATAATAATTGCTATAGTTAAGCCAACAGTAATATCACCTCTTCAGGCTGAGATTTTTCAGTTGGCCTGCGTCTTCTTACACCCCTATTAAGCACTGTCCTCCTTTGCTTCAATTCAGTATTCATTGGTCCAACCCTTAACCAACCCATATCAAATTAGCATTAGATGAAATGGATCAAATTATAGTCCATAAAGAAAACATAAAGCTCACTGCTACAAGCATATCACAAAAACTCACATTGTTTTGAATCCAACACATTTCAAAAAAATTGGTGAAACAGCAAGCCCAATCTCCTTCCACTTGACTGAATTAGGGGCATTCCCTTCATTCTCCAATGTCCTATTGGCTTGGCCAAACTCTGTGAGCAAGCAGGAAAAAAAGTCTGCAACAGTAATCCCCTCATTGGACATTGACTTAACAGAGGAGACCAAGGAGCTAGCAATGCCCAATAGTGCCTCTTCAACTGCAACTTGCTCTCTCGGTTTTTGAACTGAAATAGCAAGACAGATTCACATAATTAGAGAATATCATATTCAATAAAGATCATAAGAGCAAGCAAACCATCACACATTAGAACAAAATAATACAATCAAGCTACAAAAGGCAATAACCCTTGTGACTGGTATACTCATAATTGTGCTAATAGAGCTCTTGACATATTGAGTAGGATTTAATAAATTGAAATGTAGGTTCAAGTTATTTTTTTATTCTTTGCCACTGTAAAATCATCTAAAGAAAAGGATGAACAAATACACATAAATAAATTACCAAACGAAAAACAAAGAAATGGAAGAAAAAAAATTACCTCAAATGGCAGATCTGGCCGGCGACGGCGTCGGGGGGGAGCAGCGGCGTCGAAGGGGGAGAATGAAGGACTGGCCGCCGGCGGGGAGGAAGCGGCGCTCCGGCAGGGAGCACAACGATCCCAGGGAAGAAAGGCAGGGGGAAGAAGGAGAGAAGGGAGGAAGGAGGGGAGCGGAGGGGGGCCGGAGGGGAGGGGAGGCGGCGGACGGAGCTGGGCAACGCCGGAGGCAGGAAGACGGACACCTGTGGCACCGGAGTGGGGAGGCGGCGAATCGGAGATGGGGGCGGGAAGGGGAAAATGAAAGAGAAGGGTTTTTGAAAAGAAGAGGGCACAGTGATCAAATTAAATCTCGAAAATTAGAGACCGAATATCTATTCGGTCTCTAATTAGAGACCGAAAAAATATTCGATCTCTAAAATAGAGACCGAATATTTATTCGGTCTCTAAAATAGAGACCGAATATTTATTCGGTCTCTAATTAGAGACCGAAAAAATATTCGGTCTCTAATTAGAGACCGAATATTTTGTCGGTCTCTAAAAATAGAGACCGAATATTTATTCGGTCTCTAATTAGAGACCGAATAAATATTCGGTCTCTAATTAGAGACCGAATAAATATTCGGTCTCTATTTTTAGAGACCGAATATTTTTCTGTCTCTATTTAGAGACTGAAAAAATATTCGGTCTCTAATTAGATTAGAGACCATATTCATAATCGGTTTCTAGATGAGAGACTCTTTATTTAGACACCGAATTGCAATATATTCAAATCATACAATATAGTAAAACATATTAGAACAAATTTAATTACAAATTAATTAAATATTAATTTGTATTAGCCAACATATTAAACATTAATATAATTAATTCACATATTAAAATACAATAAAGTATATAATTGAAACAAATTAAATTGAACATATTAAACTACATTAAAATAATTAACCAACATATTAAACTACATTAAACTAATTAATTAATAAGAAACTACAACAAAGTATGAAATAAATAATATATAAAAAGAAGGAGAGAAGGAAAAGAATGGAATATCCCTAAAATAGAGACGGAATATAATTTTCCGTCTCTATTTAGAAACCGCACTAAAATTTCTCCTCTAAATAGAGACCGAATTCAATTACCGTCTCTATTTTTTTGAGACCAACTAATTTTTCGGTCTCTAAAATAGAGACCGAAATAATAGTCCGTCTCTAAATAGAGACGGAAATCGTTTTCGGTCTCTAAATTTAGAGACGGAAAATAAAATCCGTCTCTAAATAGAGACCGAATTTTTTCCGTCTCTAAATAGAGACGGAGAATTATTTTCGGTCTCTAAAATAGAGACCGAAAATTATTTCGGTCTCTATTTAGAGACCAAAAAATTTTTCGTCTCTAATTTCGGTCTCAAATTTTGGAGGGAAGCCATCCCGCCAAAATTTGAGACGGAAAAATAAAGACCGAATTTTTCCGTCTCTATTTAGAGACGGAAACATTTTTCCGTCTCTATTTAGAGACGAAAACTGTTTTCCGTCTCTATTTAGAGACGAAAAATTTCAGTCTCTATTTTTCGGTCTCTATTTTCCAGTTTTCTTGTAGTGAAACTTAATTGTAAATTTTAATCAAAGTACTTTCGAATCGAAGTCTCAAATATCTCCCCTGTGGAGTTGCCACTGTGACGCGCGCGAGCCGGATCCCCGCAGCCGCCCCTTTGACCGCCCGCTTGAGGGCGATTGGGCAATTGAGGGTCCGCTGATAGCTTGCAATAAATCGCAAGTGCGTCTATGTTGGGCAACAAGGAGGTTTCATGGAGTCGCCACCCAATAGAACATTGGGAAAGTTTCTCTCGCCTCGGAGAGCCTAAGACTGCGCTTAGTATCCATTTTGGGCCAACCAAAGGGGTCTTGGAGGGTAAACCTCTCGCCCTAAGGAGCCTAGGATTAACGTCAAAGTCTCGTGACATAAGAGGTGTCTTGAAGGGTAAACCTCTCAGAGATAGGTTCGGGACTTCTCATTTATTCGTACTTTGATTAATTTTACAATTAGGTTTTGAATTTATTATTTCGCTCTCTCTCCACACGATGCAATTTAAATTAAAGGCGCAATCATCCATTTAAGAACATAAAATAAAATAGCATTAAAGCATAAAATAAATTTACAATAATGCTAAGGGCAGAATACAACCCTCGTTTGTAAATGTGTGACACATGCATAAAACGGGTTATTCATTAACAATGAGGACATTGGTCCTCGCATGCATTCATTATGGAAAACGATTTTTATGTGATGGTTTTATTGGGTAAAAATAGGACATTGGTCCATTTTTATTTAGCAAACATTTTATTTAATAGAAAATATTTGTGTGGTGGTTCTTTTTAAGAGCGGTCGAAAATTATTTTATTATTACAGACCACAAATAAATAATATAATATAAGATAACAATTACATGCTTCTAAATAAATAAATTCTAAAACTATTTGTTCTGACTGTGCTCCTCGAACGAGTCGCATTTGCCACTTTCGGGGTTACGGTCATGACAGGACAACAATAGCAGTTAGCAATGAATTAATAAATAAATGAATGCATAAGCAAATAATAAAATAAATTAAAGAAAATAATCAAAATTAATAATTGAATGAATGAAATGAAATAACAAAGAAATGAATGAATGAATGATTTAAATGAATAATTAAATGAATTGAATAAATAATTAAGTAAATTGATAATTAATTTGGTGTGGTAAAAATGAGGTTAATGCATGTAAATGACAATTATGGTGATGAAATCCAATGAAAATAATGATAAGACAAATAATAATATTAATAATAAATATTACACAACAATAATAATCATACAATGCATTAATCATAATATAATAACATTAAGAATAATAAATAATATAATGTTAATATAGCAGTGACAATAAACAAATAATAATAAAAATAACACAACAATAAAATTAACACCTCCATAACAATAATCAATAATATTATTAATATAAATATTAACATAAATTAAATAATACTAAAAATAAATACTAATAACAAATAATATTTACATTTAGCAATAACAGTCTAGAGGTGGCAAATTGGGCGGGTTGGGCGGGTTTGGGTTGGGTCATGAATGGGCGGGTCATAATTGGGCGGGTCACAAATGGGCAAAAAAATATGGGTTATAAATGGGTCAAATACCCAAATGGGTTGGACGGGTTGGGTCAACCCATGGGCTAAAAACTTTTTTAATATACAAAAAATTTATAATAATATGCAAATGAGTCGGGTGATCCAAATGGACCGATTTTGGTCCAAACGGATTGAGTAGCCCAAATGGGCCGCTTGAGACCCAAATAGGCCGAGATGTGATTTGACCCTTTTAATCAATTTTTAATAAAAAATAATTTTTGATATAATAAAGGGATATTAAAATGACTAATGTAAAATAATTTGGCTCAAATGGATTGGGTGGCCCAAATGGGCTGCTTTAGGCCCAAACGGGTTGAGATGTGGTTTGACCCTTTTAATTTATTTTTAATAAAATATATAATGAACTTTGAATTATTTAAAAGACACTCGTCGTCTTTTGGAAGTGATTTCTGTAGAAGTGTCAATGCTTTCATTTACACTACCAACACTAGAATCCGTTCTGCAAACAAAGCAATTACTTATTTGCTAGAGTTAATCATTCTTTGCATAACAGAAAAATAAGACATGAATACTTCTACTTTAACAGAAAAATAAAACAAAGCAATTACTTATGGGATGATTAGACCACTCAAGAATCTTATTTTCTTCAAAAGCTTGCTCTATTGCACTGTTGGAGCTCAGCTTCCCCATTTGATTGCTTTATGATTCTTTCTTTGATCCAAAGATGAACTCTTTCACAGAGCCCTCTGCTGATATTATTGCATTTTAATCTGCCATTGTGAAGAAATGTCAATATTAAAAATGTGGCCGAGAAAATAATGTGATGATCAAATATACTTTCAATTAATCATTACTCAACCGTTTAAAAAAAAACTCAAAAGAGTTGAACAACAAATACTGCAAACTTTTTCTTCTCATCGAAACTTGTCTTCCAGAAAAAGTTGTGTTACAAGGTGTACAAGTTCATGCCTAAACAATGTAAAAATCTTTGAAGAGGAAAGGGTAATATATGGTAAAAGCTGAAGAAACAAAGAAATAGTTCAGGATAAAGGAAAAGTATGGATGCATACCAACATGAACCTATCAAATCCAGAATCTAACAACCATGGAAATCAATGAAAACAACTTCAATTGAAAATATAAACTCATCACGACTAGGTATCCGATGAATCTTAATAGACCACATAAAAGACTTTCCTGCACAGTCTTAATATTTGATGAATCTCACAGTCCATGAAGTTACTCACTTTAAGAGCAACACCCTTTTCTCAAACTTTAATGTAAATCTATTTCTCATAAACAGATAATAGTGACCCATAAATACTTGCTTGCAGTCAATACTTTCCAACCATTTGACTAGTACTTATCAATATAATAGACAAGTTATGTATAGGTCATTTGGCATGCTTATTTCATGACCACATTGAAGTACTGGTCAATTTCCAGATAGTTATAATTTTATCAAATACTATTGCTAACATCACAAATAAAAGTAACTGCAAAGAAGATAAAGCCTATCTCTTGCAATGAATGGAGCAATTTCTTAAAACACATAAATTAAGCCAATTTCTCTATTAACGAAGCTCCCCATGAGTTGGCATTCTTTTGAATCTTTAAAGAATATAATACGTCTTGTCATAAACTTTCTTAAACTTTCTTAAACTTTCTGTTGTTCTTAATGAAGAAGTAATAATCTGCAACAAATTGGAGGAGGAAATTAAATTTGATTAAACTGATGAAGTTTTTATAATTGTTTTGTAAAAAGATGCTTATAAATATAGTATTAACTGTCAATCCTAAAAAAGCAAAGATCCAATCAAGGTTTTCATTCCTGGGATGATATATAGCTAATAAGGGCAGAACAAGAATGCTTTGGATTTTATATCTACTGATTTAAATCTGAAGGATAAAGAAGCTAAATTAAAATAAACTAACAAATAAGTAATCCAGCAAGAACAAAAAAACAATCAAACTGAGCTCATTTACCCATATCTCAATAGTCAAATAAGTAATCCAGCAGGTCATGTCAAACACCAAAACTCTTCACGTTTCCTCTCACTAACACATGTGCAACCTCCCAAGTGTATATTCAATTCAAAAACAAGGGTCAAGAGTACTTTCTTTTCAAATAAGGGGAGGCAAAATTTCAGCTCAATATCTTAAGCAAGCCAAAATATATACAGTGTTTGTTAAACCTTTAACAAAATGAAAAATTTATTGACATCCTAATAAATTAGATAATACAGGATAGGCTACTTCTCTAACACGATTAGCAAATGATAAAGCTCAGTTGCCATTATTGCAATTTATATTATGGATTATGCACCACCACATATACAGCAACCACCTGTTGAACGTTGTTGAGGCAGAGCCCGTGTGCATATACAATAAGCTGCCACTTCCACTACTTGAATTTTCTAATACCATTGTTATGTAATTCGCTAATCACTTTTATATTATTTGATTGTGCCCTAGCATAAATAAATAAATAAAAGCAGCCTAATCCCCTATGCCCAGATACATCAAATGCCCAGATAAATCTGAATGTGATGAGAATAAGTAAGGAAGATTTACTCACATAATGACCCAAACCAGTGAGAGGCAGAAGATGAATGGTTGGCGAGATGGCTGGCGATATGATGACCGGCTGCAGATTTCGATCGAGAGAGAGAGAGAGAGAGAGAAGGGGGCAAACAGAGAAATAGGGTGAGAGATGAGAGGAGGCAACCTGTTGGGCATTAGTCTGAGCCCCGAACGGGTTGAGTTTTTGGAGGGTTATTTTTGGGCGGGTTGACATGGGTTATTTTTTAATTGGGTTAGGTTTGGGTCAAATTTTTTTGGGCGGGTTTGGGCGGATTGTTGGGTCTGGGTAAAGTTTTACAGGCCTAAATAACACTAATAATAAACAAATAACAATTAAATAACAATCATCATATATTAATAATAATAAATATTAATAATATTAATAATACAAAAACAGAAAATAAATAAATGTATTTATATATATAATATTAATAATAAATAATATAAACATAAATTAAATAAATAAATATATATATATATATATATATATATATATATATATATATATATATATATATATATATATATATAATAATAATAATAATATAAATTAAGGGAAAGGGAGGCTAACCATCGCCGGAGCTGGGGTGACCGTCACCTCCACCACCAGATCGGAGGTCAGGTCACCGGAGGAGGAGCGGGTGGCTTCACGCGCCGGAAGGTGGTCCACCGTCGCCGGAAAATGCCATGGAAGGTCTCGGTTCTCTTCCTCCACGTGCCACCCTGCGGGAGGCCGATGGTGGAACGGCGGGCACCGGAAGCTTCGTTCTGCGGCGGCAGTTCTGATGGTGGGGCGCGTGCGGCGATCGGTGGTCGGATCTGGCCGGCGGAGGCAACGCTTCCTCCCTTTCTTCTTTCTCTTTTCTTCCTCCGGTCCGGCATCCCTGTTTGGCCCCTGGTCTCCCTCTTTTCTCTCTTCTTTCTATTTCTTTTCTTTGATTTTTGGTTTTTCTTTGTCTTTGATCTCTTACTCTCTCTTTTATTTTCTTCTCTTTTCCTTGGTCACTGCTCTCAGCTCCTCCTTCTTCCTCTTGCTCTCTCTTTCTTTTCTTTTTCTTTGTTTCTTTGGCCGGCTCCCTCTTGCTCTCTCTTTCTTTTACTTTTTCTTTCTTTTTCTTTGGTTTTCCTTTCTATTTTCTCTCTTTCTTTTGCTTGTCTGCCGAGCCCCCTTCAATTTTCCTCATCTCTTTCTTTTTATACCCCACAAATTAGGGCTAAGGGTCATCCAAGTAATTTCCTCCTTTTTTCCTCCTTTCTTAATTAATCTCACTTAATTCAAATTAATACACACATACTAATTTAATCAAACATTATACATCAATTACACATTACACAGTAATACATTAATTAATTAAACATTACATACATTACACATTGATATAATTAATCTACTTAATATATAATTTATCTAATTAATTAAACATTCTACATTTAAACTAATTAATTAACTAATTAATCTTTAATTTTACATGCATTTTAATTAATAAAATAATATTAACTAATTAACTAACCAATAAATTAACTAATTAATTAACAAACAACATTAACTAATTAATTACCTAATTTTACACATACGCATATTTATATATTATCACATATATTATTTTTTTTGGAGGGAATTATCAAGGATCCTAAATTATCATTGCCATTTTATGCCGGACTCGGGACCCGGTGTTTACAGAGGTGTTACAGTTTTATTGGTATCAGAGCATAGGTTTAGGCGTTTCGGGACTATAGGATGATAGAGTATAGATGAGATGTTTGGATTTGTCTAGTGTCGTGGCCTAATGCAGATGTTATTTTGTGTAGTGTATAAATGGAATTTGATCCTAGTGAAGATGTAAGAGAGACGACTGAGAGTGTTAATCCGCGTGTTCCTGAGCAACCTCGAGCCGAAGGGTTAGGTCCTGCTCAGGATAACCCGGTATTGGTACAAGGGTTGATGCAGTTATTGGATCGATTGACTGCTCTGAAGGCTCCAACGGATCTTATAAGAAAGAGAGGAGCCGAGGAGTTTGGTGGAATCTCATTAGATCAGTCAGATGTGGCTGAGTTTTGGCTAGAGAGGACAGGAAGAATTTTACAAGAGATTAATTGCCCATAGAGCCGGAGAGTAGATTGTGCAGTGTCATTGCTGCAAGGTTCAGCATATGACTGGTAGAAGCAAGTACTAAGAAATCTGCAACGACCAGTTGATCTAACTTGGGACTTCTTTGTCCATGAGTTCAAGGAGAAGTTGTGACTAAGGCCTATAGAGAGGCGAAGTGGAAAGAATTTGTGAGCCTAAAGCAAAGGAATATGACTGTAGGTGAGTACAAGAAAGAGTTCAGTAGGTTGAGCAAGTACGTACCTGATGTTCTGCTAACTGAAGATTTTAAGTGTCGTCAGTTCAAGGATGGATTGAGGGAAGTATTAGAGGGTCATTGTTGGCTATGGCTGCTTTGCAGTCAGTGAATTACTATAAGTTAGTGTTGGCAGCCATGAAGTTAGAAGAGTCAGAACTATTGAAGCAAAAGAGAGATTAGAAGAGAAAGGTATCGAATAGGGATATGAGTGGAGGCAAGAGAGTGCAGGAAACTGCTAGTGGGCAAGCTGTTCGAGAGGCGGCTCAAGCTCCTACTTCGATCGGGAGTGCCGTGCCACCTTCCAGTACAGGTAGTACTGCACCAAAGTGTGATCATTGTCAGAGGCACCATTGGGGTGAGTGTAGGAAACTCATAGGAGCCTATTTTAAGTGTGGCAACATGGAACACATGCTTGAAAATTGCTCGAAGTCGAGAGAGAACTTAGCCTCCCAAGCAAACAAAGATGATGTGGTTATGTCTGGAGCGACAAGAAGCGGAAGAGGAAGAGGTAGAACTGATCGAGTGCTATCAAAAATGGTGGAGAAGCTGGTTCTTTCTGGTGGTCCGGCTAGAGTATATACTATAATTAGAAAGGCAGTGGTGGAGCCTGCCGGATCTTCTGGTAAGTTCCTTGATTGTTTAAGTTATATTGTATAAAGTTCTTTTGCCAAGTATAGATTGGTCATGTGTAAAGTAGCGGGAAAAATTTTGAGGATGAAATTTCTTAAGGATGGGAGAATTGTAACAACCCAATTCATACCCCAGAAGGATTTGTAGTGATAATTGTAGAGCGAGGGTATAAAAGTATTTGTTTGTGTGTGGAATCGTGGATATAGAGGATGTAATTGCAAGAGAAAATAAGTTTGCAAAGGAAATAAATTGTTTGAAAGAGAGTTTGTCCAAGTTGATGAGTAAGTGGACTGAGCAAGGGTTCTGTCGCGAGCACGACATTGGTCACGAGCATAACAGAACATTCTTGCAAAAATCCAACAAAAGCTGGATTTAATGGGTTTTGATTAGAGTTTGGACATGTGGAAGCTTTGGGAGATAGACATATGGTCTAGTGTATGATATTTATAGAGTGAATTTTTATTTTGGGGGATATTAATGCTATTTGGTGGCACTTATTGTGGTTGTTGGCCTTTAATTGGGTTTGGCCGGCTGTCCCTTTCTTTCTCTCTGCTTTCATTTTCTGCATTTGGTTTTCTTTATTCTTCTTCTTCTCTTTCTTTTGTTCTTTCCTTTGTGCTTCTTCTTTTATTCCTTTGAGCACCTAAAGTTAAGTTTTGAGCTTGGATTGGTTTGAAGAGAGTGGTGAGGGTCAAGAGGAAAGGTAAGTGGTTTGATTTCAAGAACATGATCTTCTTCTTCTGCTTAGATTTTTGTTTTTGATTTAAAGTAAAATGAGCATGGATTAAGTGTTTGTCTTGGTTGGTTTTGTGTAAAAAGCTGCTGACAAGAGAAAAGACAAGGGAAAGGACAAGATTTGAGCGAGAAGAGAAGTGGTCAAGCTACTTTTGAGGTTGGAATCGTGTGTGGTTTTGTTAGATGCATGTGTTTAAACTTTTATTATACTTGATTTCATGTGTTTATAAGCATGTTATTTGAGTTGTTATTCTTTTTAGAGTGTGTTTGCTGTTAGAATGGTTTTGAGGTGTCTTTAGACACCCAAAACAGAGCAATTTGCATGTGTTTTTTGTTTCACACGGCGGTATGTTTTTCCTAACCACCATGTGAATTGCTCAGTTGTGAATTTTTCCTGTGTTTTGACTTCACACAGTGGTAAGGACGAGATTGGCCGCCGTGTGAGGATGTCAAAAGCATTAAGATTTGGTTGTCCGTGGCTCCACACGGCGGTAAGGATGAGTCTGACAGCCGTGAAAAGTGCTTCTGGACTATGAATTTGAGAGTTTATCTGTTTACACGGTGGTAAGACTATCCCTAACCGCCGTGTAAAATGATTCTGGATTGATGAATTGTTGTGAGATCAGTTCACACGGCGGTATGGAATTTCTTGACCGCTGTGTAAAATGATTCTGTCCTGTTGGTTTTTGAGTAGTGTAGTTCACACGGCGTTATGATTTTTCTTACCACCGTGTGGATTTCACACGGTGGTATGACCTATCCTGACCGCCCGTGTGAAAGTATTCTGTGTGAATGTTAAAGAGTTATTTGTGTATAAGTTATTTGAATATGTTATATGTATACTTAAATGTTATAATGAATAACGTTAGTTGAATATATGACACATACATGTTCTCTCTTATTCTCTTAAGATTTACGACGCTTACCTCAATTCTGTTATAGACCAAGTGATATGAGCTTGTTCAAGCCTGAATGGTCATTGTAATGGATAGATAAGCATGCTTATAAAAGGGTTAGAGTGCAGCTGCTAGAGTGGCACCATTTGTGCCTAGAGGTCGAATACCTTTTGTATTCAGTTTTGAGTTAGTTCTCTATATATTCGATACTATGTCTAATCAGTATCCAGAGTACCCGTATCCACCATCGATATCAATTCAGCCTACTTGATGCTTTGCATTGTATATAAGATGTAGTGAAGGCTATCCTATTGTTATGCCTTTATATGGAATGCAATAACATGTTATATGTTCATGTATATGTAAGAGATAGTGAAAGGTAGTCACATATCATATATGATGTTTATATAAGTATGATTTTTGTTAATGAAATTGTTAGAGCAAGAGATTATATGTATGCAAGTATATATGTTATTATGTGATGAGCATGACTATTGATTGCAGTGCGTGCTATTCTATGTTCTATTTATCCCCACTAAGCACTATCGCTTAGCACGGGTATTTTTTTCGTATAGGTTACAGGTCCAATTCAGAGTTTTATGCATCTGCTGGCCACTAGGAGTTTGAGTGGAGTATTGTTGCCTTATGTAATTGTGTCTCTTATATCGAGCAGTGTAGTGTTTTTATATAGGGTTTTTGTATATGATATGTAGTGTATATGTACAGAAGAATGAGCATGTAATAGTTGAATAATGATATCGTGTAATATGTACAGTTTTAAACTTATTTAGACAAGTATATTTTGTTTATTGATATTGTTTTTCGCTGCAATGTATGATTATATGTATATGTATGCGTATGTGAGTGCGTAATGACCCGATATCCTCCCAAGGGGTATTGGAGTGTTACAACCCGAATAGTGTGATGTATATAGGTAGTGAAATTTTCACATGTGCAAGAGGGTCAGGATATGAGTGCAGCTGTTATACTACCAAAATTTTACCAAATGAATAGTAATATGAGATAGTTACATGCACATTGACGAAAAAAAAATATTGCATGGTTATTTAAGTGACAAGAAACGAGTTAAATAATATACGCTAGAAAATAGGAACTAAGTCATTTGTGACACTCATTGTTCGTATTAAATTATGGGTATAGAATGTTACATTATTACCAAGAGAATTTTTATGAACATGAAGGATTTTTAGGTCTACCATAATGGAGTTATGACCCATATGCGAATACTGACAAATCATGATGGATAGGTCAGTCAAACTTCAGTTATGGGGGAATGCCACAAATTTACCAAAATTTCCAGCCTACACAGCCATTTTAGCTCAACAAAATTCTTCGAAATCAGGTATGTCCCTTGAAGAAATTTTCAATTCAATTGTTACTGACACTTTACAATTTCAACAGGAGACAAAGGTCACCATTCAAAACTTGAAGAAATATATGAGTCAAATGGCGATTTTCGTAAGTAGATTAAAGGCTCAAAGGAGATTGCCTTCAGAATCAATTATTAATCCAATGCAAAATATGAGTGCAATCACCTTGAGGAGTATGAGTGACCAGAAAAATGAGAAAGCAGCTAAAAAGGAGATGGAAATTGTGAAAGATGGACAGCCTAAGAAGAAAATTTCATAACAGCCCTCCACTTTTGTCATTCAGCCCCATTTTTCGAAAAGATTAGTAAAATCCAAGAATAAAAACGAAGAGAATGATATTTTTGGTATTTTTCGCAAGGTTGAGGTAAATGTTCCTTTACTTGATGCAATTAAGTAAATACCTTAATATGCTAAATTTCTTAAAAAAAATGCATGCTAATAAGAAAAAGTTAGTTGGTAATGGAAGGGTGAGTATAGGAGAAAATTTCTTTGCTATTATTCAAAGGAAATTACCTCCAAAATGTAAAGTATTATAGGTAATGTTATGATTAAAAGAGCTATGTGTTATTTAAGAGCTTCAATAAATATTACGCCATTATCTATTTGTTCTTCTTTGTATGTTGGTCCATTAAAAGAGACAAATGTAATGTTTTAACTTGCTAATAAGTCTCTTATTTACCCTAAAAGAGTATTAGAGAATATTTTGGTAAACGTTGATGGATTAGTTTTTCTTGCTGATTTTTATGTGCTTGACATGAAAGATGATAAATCCTCAAATTCTTCAGATATTTTATTAGGAAGACCATTCCTTAGTATAGTCAAAGCAAAAATTGACATGCATGAGGGTACACTCACTTTGGAGTTTGATGGGAAAACCATTAAATTTCATATTTATGATACTAAGAAAAATTCTAGTGATGTGTCTAGTATTTTTAAAGTGGATGTTATTGAAACTTCAGTTAATGGATCTTTTGAATTGGATGGTAATTCTAACAATTTGAATTTTTCATTTTGTATGGATTCCATTTTTAGAAATTTTAACAATTTTGAGAAGAATTTGGTAATTGTTACCAATTTGCAGGAAGTAATGAATGGAATGACACTAAAATGGGATTTGAGACCAGTTTAAGAGGCATTGAAGCCCAAGAATGTCTGGCTAAAGACGTTAAAGAGTGGCACTTTTGGGAGGCAACTAACTGCTTAGACTTGAGGGTAAGCTGTTACTATTTAGATTCAATTTCAAGTATTTTAATTTTTATTTTACTGCTTTCTTCTTCCTCACTTCGCTAGTTAAAATTTATTTTTTTCTTTTGCTGTTTTACAGGTGATGTTCATGGTTAGAGGGAGTAATATGAAGGCTGAGTTTTTTTTTTTTAACTGGGTATTTATTTTATACAAGGGAGTTATAAAATTTTTTAAAGAAGTTTTACTTAAACTCCTTTATTAACTTGACAAACCCACTTTTTACCTAAGTAAAAGCACATAGAAAAGAAAAAGATAAAAAAGATTAACATAATGTCGTTCTCCTCCCTTACCATACTAGGGCAACCATTGCGATGGAGATTAGCCACTGCCGGCACCAACGTAGGTCCTGCTGCCGACACAACCACCAGCAACACACCCGCTTCCATCATCATGCTAGCGCCGCCTATCTCCCTTACTCCACCCATTATCGTGCCGTCAACAGTCGCAGCCGCTTTTATCCCAACACCCCCGTCGCGCCAGCGTTGTCAGCTCCACTCACTATCACGCCTCCAGCCCCATCTCAACCGTCGTGCCACCATTAGCCTCACCGCTTCTATCGCGCAGCCCACCGAGCCACCAGTTCTAGCAGCAAATGTAGTCGTGCCTCCAGGCTCATACGTAATAGTCACGCCTCCACTAGTAGCCGCTGCGCCAACAGTCTACTATCTACCAACACCAAGCAAGTCTGATCCACCACCATCGCAAGTGACAGTCCTTTTCTCCAACTTAGGCAAACAACAGACACAAAACTCGACCAATCTCTATGGATTCGATCCTCCTCATCACTAATTACAAGTTAGTTTTAGTTAAGAGTATGAATTTTATTTATGTTGGTTTTGACACCCACCGTTACCAAGGATCGAAAGTGTAGGGTAAGGGTTCAAGTTAGAAGTGTTTATTTTGTGATTTTGTACTGAATTTTTTATGATTTTGCCTGTGAAAGTTACTAGTTTTGTTTAAATTTTCTACATAAATTTTTTGGTTAATATTTTGGTGGATTATCGAGTTTTTAGTGATTTTTGATCGTAGGGCCCATTTTTAGTTTGGTTGGGCCACTGTAATTTGATTTTTTCTGATGCATCGACACATTTATGGATAATTTTTGTAAATTTAAGCTAAAACTATATGAATAGAATTTTAGTGGCTTGATATTAACTTATTTTTACTGCATTCATGCTATTTTCCGTTCTTTCTTGTCCCTTGGCATTTGTTAAATTACATATTCTTCTCTAGGGAAAAGTATTTGTCTAGAGATAATTGCTTAACCATTTAGTTGTTGACTTATTGAGATGCTGGGTATAATTCAGTAGTTTCCATAATTATTTACCCTTTTCCATAAAATTTTTAGTGATCTTAATTACTTCTTGAATCAAAAATACCAAAGTTTAATTTCTAAGGTGAAATATAATTTATGCTTGTTCTTAAATTGGAATCCTTGCATATTAGGGATTTGTTAAAACCATCTTGGACACTTATTCTGTGCTGTGTATTTTTGGATTGAGGAATTTGATTACTAGGAAATAAAATTTAAAAAAAAAAGAAGAGAAAAATATTAATATTTTTACTCCGTTGTCCGCTCAAAAAGCAGTTAAGAGTTGAGCTAGTAGCCGCTTGAAACTGTGTAATCTAAGTAATCGGGTGTATGCGGATCAGAATCAGGTATCCTCTCATAAACATGATTTCTACATTCTTTGTAAGAATTTTAATTCTTTCTTGGGCTAGAAAAATTGAGTGTATGCGTGTCAGAACGGGAACCTTCGCGTCCACTACAGTCTAACAAAGCATAAAAAAAGAAAAAAAAATAAGAAGAAAAATGAAATAAATTTCCTGGCTTTCCTTTTTCCTTTATCTATTGGAATATATGGTGTCTAATTTGGTTTGATGAGTTTTCTTTTATGCATTGATTTTAATCTTGAATTAAGACATAAAATTCTTGCATGCTTAATGTTAAACCTTGTTATTTTTGGTTTGAAAAGGTAGTTGAGGAACCCATACTTTGATATGAATTTGTGAAAAATTATTTTCGATTTCTATCTCTATTTTGCCTTACATTTTTATTTAGTTAAAACTTATGAGGTTGGAGTTTGCTTTTGGGTAAATGAACTTTTGGAAGGGTTGTATTTGTGATTTAATTCATGCTTGAAAACAAGTATGGGATAAGTGTGGGAAAATTCGTTAAGTGCTTAATTTTGCATATATATATTTTAAATTCTCCTACTTTTATGCATTGATTTCTACCCAATTTAAGAATTTTCACTTGTTAATGTGATTTTGACCATTACATGATTTAATTGATGAAAGGGAACAATTTGAGGACAATTGCATTGATTTGAAATGGCTAAAGACATTTGGATTAATTTTGGTTCAAAGAAGAGAAAAGTTGCAGATCTATCTCTTAGCCTTTTCCAAGACTAAGAAAGGAGTTGGCAGTGCAGGGTATGCAATTTTGAGTCTTAGCCTTGCCCAAAGTTAAGAGAAAGTCGGGCCACCATGGGAATTCTTTAGTTCTATTTTGCACGCGAGTTTCCCTAGCCACCAAAGGAGTTCCAGCCAACTTTTTAGAAATATTAGCTTTTATTTTAGGAATAGAAAGACCATACTCTTAGAAAATTTAATTTATTTTAAATATTTTTTTTTTATTTTCCTTATTTGGAGTGGATTAAAACTACCTTTCTAAATTTTAGGATTTCCTTTTATTTAAGGGAGAAAGAAACGTGAACAGTAACTTCTCCTCTTCTTCTTCGTTCTTCCAACTCTATAACAGGGAGTTTTTAGCTTTTTATTTTTATTTTATTTTTGTTCTTGGCCATGAATGGCTAAATATTTTATTCTAGTTAAAGGTTAATTCAATGGCAGGATTTGATCAATTACTATGAAATTGTTCTTACTTTATTTTTCTCTTTAATTTTATGCAATGCCCATCTTATTTACTGTGGCTTAGTAAAATTCCATCTCCGTTGTTATTTGTTTTGTGATCAATAAGGACCCATTGTTCATTTAATTAAATACCATATAACTAATTGAGAATATTAAATCTGTAATTTTTTTATAAAATCAATAATAAGTGGTAATTAGTATAACATTACTGAGAAGGGTTGTTGTATTAAGTAAATGCATGATTTGGTTTGAATCAATCTCACTAAAAGGTTGACTGGTTTAGGTCTTTCTAATTTCTAAACCTGTTAATTAAACTGAATTCTTTCGCTATTAGTTAGGAATTAGTTACAGTCTTATTTAGTTAGCCTATTTGTACGGAAAGATTGGTAGGGAGCGTTAAACCAACGATTATAACTGGTCTATTACATGATTTTAGAGTTATCTTTTCATCTATGATCAGTAAAATTGAATCCTATGCCACTAATACCTTTAACTAGAATTTCCATCATTAATTCTATTTTTAATTATTTTTTGCATTATTTTTATTATTATTATTTTAATTCTGTCTTTTAGATTCTTGACCTATAAAACCTCCCATTTATTTTAATTGTTTATTTTCTGGTTATTTGAAAAATTAAAACTCGACCAATACCTGTGAATTCAACCCTACTTATCACTAATTACAAGTTAGTTTTAGTTACGAGTATAAATTTTTTTTTTTTTTGTTTCAACACCCATCATACTATGATTTGGTTAATCCAAATTCCTTTTTCAAATTAAAATTTATTATTATTTATAGAGGAGTTACTCCAAATAATATTCTAATACTTTGATTAAATTGAGTAAGTAATTTTGTTTGTGAAAAAATCAAAATAAAGTTTTAATTATCACCATCTTGATGTTTTTCATTGGAACGTCCTTTTTGTATCTCTTACTCTTGTATTTATTTTATGCTTAAATATACTAAAATTTATAATTGTGTGTTGTATCTATATATGCTGTTATATGTTTCATTAAACTAATCTGTAATAGTTTTGTTTAGTAAGTTAAAAAATGGTGAATAATAAATAATAAAAGTATAAATAATTCCAATACTATAGTTAATTATTTGGTAAAAATATGAAACTTTTGAAAAGCTTGTTTAATTATTGTATAAAGAAATAAAACTTAAATATAAATTAATTATATTTTATAGAAATAGTTTGTCACGTGAAAAAAAAAATAGTATAATACAATTGAGAAACACATAAAATTTCTCATAATTCAATACAAAACTTGCAATCATGAGTGAAGAACAGCACAAAAAAAAATCACTAAAGAGAATAGGAAGAGCTACACAAATAGACTACAATACCAAACTTTAAATCCAAATATACCTACAATCTCACGCAAAATTCGAATGATGAGATCTTTCAAACATACACAAACTGCTCACATACTGAGATCATGGGTTGATTTCACTTATGGTCACTCAACTTATCACTTATCGCGCAAAAGTAACCGACTTTTTTTTTCTTACTTAAATGTCACTGAGCTTTTAATATTATTGCACAAAAATCATGTTGACCGGAATCCGGCGACGACTCTTGCCGGATTGATAAGTTCAACAAATAATACATTTAAATTAATTTTACTCACGGTTACTAAACTTATCATTTATCTCGCAAAAGTAATTAACTTTTTTTTTTCAACTTAAATGTTACTGAACTTTTAATATTTTTGCAAAAAAGTCATCAATCCGGCAAGGGTCGTCGCCGGATTCCGGTCAACATGACTTTTGTGCAATAATGTTAAAAGTTCAGTGACATTTAAGTAAGAAAAAAAAAGTCGGTTACTTTTGCGCGATAAGTGATAAGTTGAGTGACCATGAGTGAAATTGACCTCTGAGATCATACTATATTCCCTTTCATTTTTTTCTCAATTGCACTCACAGACAGAAACGTGACCTGGGGGCTTATATAGATTTCATGTTTTAGGTCAGTAAGAATTATGGAGAAAACAAGCTTGTTGTGCATATAGATTGAGTCAAAAAATTTATGTATGTGCTTAGCTTATGTGTTCAGGTTGTAAATTTATGTGTCATATATCCATACTATGAGCGTTGTACACCATTCAATCAGTATATTCATGCTGATTGAACGATACATGATGCATGTAATCATCGCTCTATTTATTCATCTATATTTCAATTAAATAAATAAATAAATTGTCGGTGAAAATTTTACTTTTTTTTATTGAGTTAGTAATTCGAATCACGCACATGTGAATCCTACAATCGGTAATGCGCGTATTTGATATCCATGAATCTGAATTGTGCTATTGGTGGTCCGTACAGTCAAACGATTTAACTACGTCAGTCTATCACATTTATTTTTTTGGATCCGAAATTCGTTTTGCAAATAGTTAGAAAACAAAATTAGTTAGTTAATTAAAGGCCTGTACGCATAATTCATGCCCAAGGTGGTCCCACATTTAAAGTTTGTGGTGAGTCTACGTCCAAATTTTCCAGCCCATTCACAGCCCATGCACAGCTAAACAAACGCACCTTGCTAATCTACGGTCCACTATCTGTTTTTAAAGGAAAAAGAAAAATCATTAGAACTTTGTGACCTTCAAATGCAAATATAGGGGGTAATTTATACTATACATCCTTTAATTTTATGCTTTATAACATTACAGTCACTAAATTTATATTTGTAACATTCAAATTATTTAACTTCAATTATTGTAACTAAAAACATCTAATTAATCAGTTTTTACTGTTTTTTTTTTTCAGTTAATGGATAATATGAATGTTTTTTTTTAATTTTTTATTATAATTAGAGGCCTGTTAGTGGTGTACTTTTTCCATCTCTCAAAAGACAAGGATGTCAGCTACATTTTGCTAATATTTTGAAAAAAAATATTTATTTTATTTATAAAAAATTACTCCTTTCATTTTATTTTATGTGTCACTTTTGTTAGTATTAATTAGATTCAAATTTAAAATAAAATTAAGTAACTCAATGCACAAAGTTAAATATAATTAAAAAAAATAAATTTTATTGAAAGTTTAAAACTATTATTGAAATTTAAAAATATTATATAAATAAAATTTAAATTTTATTTAAAAGTGACATATAAAATAAATAAAATGGTTAATTATCTTTTAAATATCAGTTTTTTTAACCAAATATCCAATTAAGTGGCAATTTTATAATTGCGTCATTACATAAAATACAGAACTGAGCAGAAAAAATAGATTACCAACCTCAAATACTGCCAATCTATTAAATAATAATTAATGACACAACAATCACTTCGTAAATCAAACAATTATTTTTTTTTATTTTATTAGGGTTTAAATTTCACTATTTTCCACCCGAAAATGTATTATTAAAAAAACCAATTAATAGCACAGTTACCTACTTTGGCTAATATAAAGGAAAAAGAGCACATACCTTTCTTTTAAATAATGTTAAATGTTTTGTAAGTTTTAAAATATAGAGCTAGGCTAAAAATTAAAAAGGCAACGTTAATTTTTTTGTTTATTTATATATTATAGTAAAATAAAAGTGTGTAATATATAAATAAAAAAGTTATACCTATATAGTAAAAAGCGTATAATATATAAGTTAAAAAATATTAGTAATTACACAATCTATCAGCAATATTATCCTTGAACTATTGAAAATTGGGTAATTTTATCCTTTAACTTTTTTTGAACCCATTTTATCCTCGATATCACTTAAAATATGTGTTTTTACCCTAAAGTGTACAGGTGGCTAATGGCACCAATGATGCCCAATCAAAAAGTGACATCTTAGCACACTTTCTTTCCTAATCAGCAATTCAGTTAGGAAAAAAAAAAAAAAAGAAAGTTTATGTGACAAAAAAATATTCCTCTTTCTCCCTCCTCTCCTCGTTGTTTTCTCTCTCATTTTCTCAGCAACCAAAAAGATGGTAACTGATGAAATTGGTTCCACCTTATACTCCTACAGCCTATCAAAGTTCCATCTTTCTCCCTCTATCTCCCTCAAGAACTTCCCTTTTCCACGAAGAAAAACAAAAAGATATCAAATTTATGAACTAAATTATAATACCCAGAGTACAAAATTCTGCATAACCAATAACTAGACTAAAGACCCATATTTTCAATTCATAAAATTTCTCCAACAATAATTGTCCCTTATTTAGGGTTGTTGATCTTGGAAGCATAAACTCATTTGTTTGTTCTCTATAGTGGAATGAGTATCCTAGAAGCAGGCGGTCGCAAGACTGCACTGATTTCTAAGTTTGTTGATTGGTTAAGTGTCATAAACTTGAAAAGC
Source organism: Excoecaria cochinchinensis (assembly GCA_947683425.1). Lineage (NCBI taxonomy): Eukaryota > Viridiplantae > Streptophyta > Magnoliopsida > Malpighiales > Euphorbiaceae > Excoecaria > Excoecaria cochinchinensis. Next base: position 939,252 of record CANTUQ010000033.1, on the reverse strand, counting down.
TTATAACCTTGCTCCTTGTAGTTGATAAAGCTTACGAGTTGTAGAGCTGCAATGGTTTGGTTTATCATAGAATAGATCCATGAATATAACATGCAATAATGGTTGAGTGGGTTTACTCCTTCCTACTGTTTTGAGTGGACACTCTGATCAGCCTTGATGCTATATAGGCTAGCACCTTTGCTTCTTTTCTTAGCAACACCTTATTACTCCTAGTACCTATAATCATTATCTGAAGGTTGTGCGCCCCTTGGGGGATTTTACATTAGCTTTTCTTAGTGGAATATGTGTCCTTTAGTGGGATTTTCACATAATAATATGTCTAATTTTCGACCTGTAGGGCTAATATTTCTCTTCTTTTTCCCTTATTTGGGTCTTTCTTTATAAGTTATTAGTATCAACTAGTCGCTTGGATTGCCTTTAGAGAGTAGTTAAACTACCTTGGATCTTGGTTTCTTCGCTAGTTAGAAGAATAACAACCTTCATTGCAATAGTCTTTCAAGGATAAGAAGTCCTTTTTAGCTTGGTTTGTGCCCCTATACTAAGTCTTGTTCTTTCATGGAGTAAATCCTCTCCTTAGGTGGTTTTTAACTCGATTGGCTTGATAATGAGGCTTATTCTTAACCATACTACTTCTGGACTCTTGACTTCTAGTGAGAACTATTCTTGTTGACATTTTGTTTGTAGTTATAAGGTAATTTTTCTAACCAAACTCTATGTGTCTTGACTTAATCATGGTGCTCTTTTCCTTTTTTCCTCGTTTATTTTGGCTTTCGACTTAAGTCGCTTGCTTTTACTTGAAGGTTGACCATTTCTAATTTTCCTTTAAACCAAGATGTTCTTTTTTTTCTTTTCGTTGTTTTGTTCTTTCATTCATTTTTTTTTTACATGTTTGGTTTTGCCTACAGTCTTGTTAAATAATCCTTATTGAACTTTTTATGACTAATTGAGTGATTGTGGTAGCCATATGCTTGTATTAGTGAATTGTCTTTTCTTTTGTTTGGTATCTATTCATGATCTTACATTGCTTGAAATGGCTCCCAAACTTGGATTGTTTTGGTTTGATGTCATCTGACTAGAGATTCTATTATTGCTTGCTCGATAAAGAACTTTATGCTGACCATTATGTATATGTGCCTTTTTCAAAAGCTTTTAGGTTAATCTTGGCTTGTCCTTTATGTATGTATGGATAGCATGCTTTACTTATGATTCCATGTAAATACTCTTTTTATTATTATTTTTTTATTCTCTCAAACTCACTTTCAAGAGTCATAGTTTAATACAATGAAAACCTCTTTTAGGTGTCGAGATTAAATAAAGTGTTATTTATTGAATTAATGATAATGCATGTCATGATTATCACTATGCATGATGCAATCAGATAAGACACAACAAGATAAGCAAAGTCATTAATTTCATTAAAGAAAGCATATAATATAGTTTTGAACAAAGTTTTATAATAGGTTAAACAAAGACAATTTAGAAAGAGCTGGTGAAATTAATCTGGCTGCCTTTTCTCCATATCATTGACTTCCCTAAAATTAATAAAGTCACTGTATAAATCTACTCGGTGCGTGGGCAATTATCGACCCTGAGTCGACCTAGCTTGTAGCAACTGTAACTTTCCTTCTTTTTAGAACATCTTTAAGCTCAATGAGAGAGGTTTCCCTAAATCAAAGTAACACATTTCCATGGGAGATAAATCAGCTATTTTCCTATTGTTGTTGTTGTTAAAGCCAGGATTGTAGCCCTTTCGATTCCCAAAGCCAAAGTTGGCATTGTTCTTCTTCTCTAGATTCTCATCCTCAAGATTTATGGTGATGTCCTTCAAGGATTCCTAATCCTTTAAGCCTTTTGCTTTCAACTCATTTTTCAAGTATGGGCAAGCATTATAGGTGAACATTCAAATTTGGTCCAATATTTCTGGCTTTTTTTCATTTCCATCAGCCTATTTCTCCATCAAGTTAAGTACTTTTAGAATATTCATTGGGATTTTAGTAACTCATGGTCTTTGAGAGTTACATCCATTCTAGTGCTATAATCATACTTGCTCAAGAACTCCTCAGTCAACCATATCTAGTCCTTCTTAGTCTTGCGGTCTAACCGATGGTACTAATCAATCACACAACCTACCAAGGTGAGGCTGAATTATTTAACCTTTTATTTCCCTGATAGAGTGGTCTCCTTCATGACAATCACATACTGCTTAATATGAGCCTTAAGGTTAGAAGTTTCATTAAACTTAGGCAAATCAGGCATTTTGAATCTATAAGGAAGCAGCTCTTCACAATCTATATCCATATCCTCTGAGTCAATTCCCTTGCCAAAAGAGATGACCTTCACTACAAGAAAATACAGAAATAACGATAGAAATATAGCGGCAGAAAGCATTTCATAGCTATTTAGCGACGAAAAAATAATTTTCGTACCTAAATTGAGATAGAAATTAATTAGCGACAGAAAAAAAAAAATTTCGTCGCTAAAAAAAGAGGCAAATATTCACTTTATTTTTTACCGATCGTTTTTAGCGATGGAAAAATTAAACCATTGTTAAATATGATGCCAAAAAATCGTATTTTCTACGAAAATTAGCGACGGTCGCTAAAATAAAATAAATTAATACTTTTAATTTTTTTAGCGACAGAAGTTTATTTCCGTTGCTAAAAAAATTAATTAATATTCTTAATATTTTTAGTGACGGATGTAATGCTCCAATACCCCTTGGGAGGATATCAGGTCGCCACACACGCATACACATACAAAACAATCATGCGGAAGCGGGAATAGTAATCATACATGTTACATACGCAGCGGAATAAACATGCCTCAAAACAGAATCTCAAAATCATTTACATTACATAATATTGTTGTTCTATATACAATAATAAACATTCTCTTTACTTTAACATTTACATATCATATACAAAAATGCTATACATTTACATATGCTGAACTATATAAAAGTACTTTATCACTAATACAAAAAGACTTCGACTATACTCCTAGTGGCCATGACCCGCAGATGTCCACCTTCTCACTGAACCTGAAGACCTATAAGAAAAAACACCCGTGCTAAGCGATAACGCTTAGTGGGGATATCACAAGTAATAGACTTCTGACGAAGTCACAGCATCAATCATCAAACATATCAATAATTGATATGCTATTCATTTATGGGCATATAAAAGAAATAAGCATTTCTCATACTTATAACATAATAGGCATACTATCAAACAAGCTTTGAACATATCTACAATTTCATATAACATATATCATGTTCATATTCTTCTAACTCTAACTATCAGCTCATGTAACATGTAATACCATATCATTGCACATCATGTCCATTTATATACATATGAGCATAATAGCATATCTCTAGCATATTCATGTACAACTAATAGCTTCTCATATGCACTTGTAAACTCATATAAACATCTTTGATACGATATTCATGTACTTCTATTAGCATTTCCTGTGAATTATTTACATATAGTAACACCTCGTATACTCATTGCAATAACTAAAAGCCTGACTCATAATGTAACACCCCGAAACCACCCTAGTAGAGTGAGCCTTGTGTGCGTGTAAATATGTGTGGTTTGTTTTGAGCACATGTTTATTTTTGGTTAAATTAATTTGTTATTATGCTTTAGTTGGGTTGTGTTTTAGTGTGAGTGAATGTATTAGAGTAGTGTGTGTTGTGGGCTATAGTTAGGTGTGAGTGAGTGTATGGGAATAGTGTATGATTAAGAGATTAGTCTTGAGTGTAGCTTGAAGGATGGGAGTTAGGTGCAGTTAGTATGTGGCCCAATGGGGAGTTGCCATGTGGAATGGGAGAGAGAAGAAAAGGGACAGCTGCTCTTCTCCTTTGTTCTTATCCCATTTTCTTCTTCTTTCCTTCTCTTCCCGTTACTTCTTCATCCTCTTCTTCTTTCTCTTTGTTTCTTTCTATAGTTCTTCTTTTGTTGGCATTGGGTGAGCTGTGGTGAGTTGGGGATAGCTTGAGTTGGTTAGTAAGTTTGTAATTTAGTGTCCTTCCTTCTTCTTTTCTTTGAGTGAGTTTTATACCTAAGTGTGTATGTTTGAGGTTGAATTCTGGTTTTGCTAGGTTTTGTGGTTCAGAGATTCCGCCTAAGGAGACGAAAGGAAAGGATATCGCGAGTGGTAGGGAGCTCGAGATTGAAACGCCATATTTTGAGGTTTGGGAACGTTTGTGTATTTTGTGCATTTTGTGTATTTTGATGATTTCTGTATTATGATTGGAATTGATGATATGCATTGTGTGTTTTGGCTTCTATGAGTTATGGGTATTGTTTAATTTGAGTTGAGAAGCATGGGTTGTGAAGGATGGAGTTAAAAATGTGGAAATTTTGCATGTTTTCTTAGAAATTGCTGGTTTGAGAACTTTTGGATGTTGATTTTGTGATTTGCTTGATTTGATGACAATAATGAGTTCAAAGGACATGTTTATGTTGTGTATAATGGTTTGAATGAAGGATTTTACTTAGAACTGAGTTTTGGAACCAAATGAGTGAGTGGGTGGAAGTGGAGAATGAATTTCTGCAGATTTTGGCGTTGGGAGTGGAAATCCCGACTCTGTCGCGGCTCGGTGATCTCTGTCCCATCGCGCGCGCGGAGCTGCGAGCGGCCGGGCGTGCGCAACGAGGACTCCCTATCACGAGTGCGACGTCGTCGCAATCGCGACAAAGAGCTCAGCGTTTGGCCAAGCTTCTGTCGCGAGCGCGCGCCTGGGCGCAAGCCTGCGACAGCTCTTGCGGGTACTCTCGCCGGCGCGACAGTGAGATCTATTTTTGTCTCCACGCGAGCGCGACAGGATGCCAACTTTGCCTCTGTCGCGAGTGCGACACCCTCTAGCTTTTCTTTTTGACTTCTCTTTTATGATTACAATACTTAACTTTCCAATTTATATTACTTCTAGAATTATGTATAGTATATATATATATATGAATGTATTTATATGCTTCCTACATCATGAATAAAACCTGATGCAAACATATGTTGTGAATTGAAATGTGTCTTGGATTATGCATGACCTGCTAGAGTCGAATAAGTGGATAGTTAGGCATGCCTAATAGAGCTAGTGTTGCTGCAGCTAGTGTATGATTTGGACCCCGATCAGGTCCCCCGACTGGATCTTCGTGATCCTTCTATCTTGGATCTATTTAAGATCCCACGCGAAAATGATTTTGGAACAAAATTAAAAGATGGTTTTGATACCCTCGGGTATCTACATGTTATGAGAATATTGTTAATACCTTCGGGTATCTACGCGTACTCATTATCCACTATTTTGATATAGCAGGTGCAATAGTGTTATTTGTGATTATGTGTGAATTTCTGAATTATTGCTTATTGGAAATAATATGATTATAGTGTTGTTATACATTAAGTTAATTTATGACATCTTAATAAGTAATTGTGCCATTTGCTTGTGATTATTTGTTGACGCCACTATGAGTGGTCGTTGTGCATCTTTGTTTCCCCACTAAGCGATTTTTGCTTAGCACGGGTGTTTTATCCGTGCAGGTGTGGAAGGTTTTGAAGGGTTGAACTGAGGGTTTCGCATCAGCAGGGCCAACACAACTAGTGGATAGAAGATTTTGTAATTAGGCCTTGTATTCTTTTTGTATATATCTTATAGTCTTGTACTTTTGAACCTATGTAAAGGATATTTTATAAATGATTTTGTTATTAGTATATGTAATTATTTTGTGGTGCTGAGGCACTTTTGTATCTTTTGGAATATGTAAAGCCACCGTTGTCATATTAATGAAATGTAATATTTTGCTCCATGGTCTTTTCTCAGATAAATTATGAAATTTAATTTATTCATTTGTATATGTAATTGGTGTGCAATGATTGATTCTGTTTGAGCGTCTGTGGGTGGCAACCCTTATCTACCGGGAACTTTCAGCCTCTTCGTAGGGTGAAGTTCTCTACGTATAGGTAAGGGGTGTTACATTTTGTGGTATCAGAGCAATAGGTTTAGACATTTCTGGGCTAGAATATCATAGAAAGTCTGTTCGAGTTGTGTTGGCCTGATGCGAACTGTGCTTTGTGTGTTGTAGCTATGGAGTCTGCTCGTGGATCACTTGAGGGGTCAGCAGAGAGTGCGAATCCCCAAGAGCAAGATCCATCAGTTTCGGGTCCGGCTCAACCTCCTGGGGTGCCACCAGAGACCCCTGCAGTTCTTTTTGAAGCGATGCTTAAGATATCCCAAGATACGGCCAGGGTGTTGGAGAGAGTAACCGCACCTAGGGCACCTATTGAGAATATGAGAAAGTATGGAGCTGAGGATTTCTTCGGTACCAGTTTAGATGAATTAGATAAAGCTGAGATGTGGATTAATAAAGTGAAATGGGTGTTAAGGGAAGTCAGATGTCCGCCAGATAGAGAAGTGGAATGTGTAGTGTCACTGTTGCAATGTTCTGCTTATGACTGGTGGAGGTTAGTGCTCAGTCAGCCCCAGCTTCCCGAGCCTTTGTCATGGGAGTTCTTTGAGAAGGAGTTCCAAAATAAGTATGTAACTAAGGCATTCAAAGATGCCAGATGGGCACAGTTCTTGAGTATCAGGCAGAGGGTGATGTATGTGGCAGATTATGAGAATGAGTTTAACAGACTTAGTAAGTATGCACCGCCAGGAATTCTTACTGATGAGTTTCGGTGTCAATATTTCGAGGCGGGTTTGAATGAATCTTTGAAGGCAATGCTAGTTTCTTTGATGTCTGCCCCAAATGTTAGCTATTATCAGCTGGTTCAGGCGGCTTTGAGAGCAGAGCGCTCTGAGAATGTTATGAGAGAGAAAGCTTTGAGGAAGAAGACCTCCAGAGGCAGTTCTTCCTCAGGGAAAAGATCAAGAGAATCTCTAGGGAATACTGTTGGTGAGTCTCCTGCTAGTCCGGCTACTAGAGGTTGGAGGCAGGACTCTTCTAAAGGATCAGGCACGGGTAGAGGAAGCTCTGGAGGTAGAGGTGATGGTGCGCCTCAATGCTCTCATCGTAGTAAGCGCCATTGGGGCGAATGTAAGTGTGGTAGTACGGATCATTTCCTTGTTAATTGTCCGAATCTGCGTGAGAATGCTCCAGGTCAACAAGAGGGTAGTCGAGCAGGATCTAATGCTCCCCAAGGAACCTGTGGTAGAGGTAGAGGACGGGGTCATGGTGGACGGCCTTGAGAGAGAGAACTATCTGAGTCTGTGGATCGCCCCATTCCGACAGCTGGCAGAGCTTATGCCATGAAAGCCAGGGATGAGCAGCACGCACCGGAAGTAATTGTTGGTAAGTTTTTATTGTTTGATTCTGAAGTGTATGTTTTGATAGATCCGGGTTCTACTCATTCTTACTTGTGTTCTAGTAAGTTGGGTGCTAGTTTAGGGAGTGAGGAAAGATTGGACTATGAGATTCATGTGTCTAGCCCGTTGGGTCAGAGTGTTATAGTGAACCGAGTTTGTCGGAATTGTCCCTTAAGAATTCAAGGTACAGAGTTTGCAGTTGATTTGATTCGGTTGCCATTTCATGAGTTTGATGTTATTTTGGGGATGGATTGGTTAGCTAAGCATCAAGCTATAGTGGATTGTCACAGGAAGGTTGTGATTCTCAAAGATAAAGATCAGTTACTGGTAATTGAAAAAGGTGAGGGAAGTAGTTCATTACATAATGTCATTTCAGCAATGAAGGCTATGAGGTTCATGAGGAAAGGATGTGAAACGTATTTGGCACTAGTTCTGGATTTGCGCAGAGGGCAAGTTAAGTGCAAGATATTCCGATCGTGAGGGAATTTGAAGATGTATTTCCGGAAGAGTTACCGGGGCTACCTCTAGAGAGGGAAGTAGAGTTGTCAGTGGAGATTGTACCGGGAGCATCTCCGATTTCTAAAGCCCCGTATCGGATGGCTCTAATGGAATGGAAGGAACTGAAGTGTCACAACCCGAAACAGGCCTGGTCGGAATTTGCATGCTAAGTCGGGAATTTAAGGGTATTTTGGTAATTTGTGCATGAGTGAATTTGATGATGGGGATTTAATTGCAAGGTAATTAATTAAATAAGTTAAGTGAGGAAAATTATTTGGTGTGCATGTGATGTATAGATGTAGGGTAATTGTTGTGGTTTGATCTAGTGGTTTGTGAGTATGGTACTCAGGATGTTAAGTTTATAAGAGATTATTAGGTGTGAGTGGAGTTTGGTGCCATGGAATTTAAGTCATTGGTTTGAGGGAGCAACTATGGTGCATGTATTGTATGGTGTGTTAGTGCATAAAGTCAAAGTGGGTTTGTTTGGTCCAATAGTAGGCTGCCATGTGGATTGGTTAGTAGAGCAATTAATGAAGAGGGAAAAGAAAGAGAAAAAGAGGGAAAAGAAATCTGCCTCACGTTTCTCTCCTCTCTCTCTCGATTTTCTTCTTTCTTTTCCTTATTCATTCTCTACTCCATCTCCTTTCTTCTTGGCTGGTGTTTTGCAAGATCCTTGGTTTGTTTTGGTTGAGTTTTGGGGCAAGATTGAATGTATTTTTGGGGCAAGATTGAAGAGGTAAGAGCTAGTTTTGGTTTGCATGTATTTGGGTCTTCCTCTCGTTCTGTTTTGCTTTTGTTTTGGGGAAAGTTTGGGTTTTGGATAAGTAATTTTCTGGGTTTTGGGTGTGTGTAAGCTTTGGATGGCAAGAGGAAATTCAAGGGCAAGGAAAAGAATGAGGATTAAAGCTTAAAGAGGATAGTGGGTTGTGCTTCATAGAGGTTTGGGAAACTCTCTATTATATATATGAATTTTAGTATATTCATGTGTGATATAAGTTTCTTGAATGTGTTGTTGATGATATATGATGATGGTAGTGAGTGTTAGTTTAAATTGTTCATTTGTGCATGTGAATAGGATTTTGGGTGAAAAACTGGGTTATAATGCACTTGACCTTTCTTCGGTTATTAAGATGTATTGGGAGTTGTAGAAATCGAAATAGTATGAAACTAGTACCGTTGGAAAGCTAAGATATATTCCTACAAATGTGTTAGAAATAAGTTTGAGCTAAATTTAACTCTAAGTGTCCCAAAAGTGGTAAAGAAGTAGAGCTATCTTCTCTGGCCGGGTTCAGGGGAGCACTATAAGTTTTATAGATCATATCTAAAGCTATAGATGTCTAATTGATCTGAAATTTGTTGTATTTAAAATTTAACATCTTAGGGAACAAATGTTAAGAAGGAAGTTTTTCCTAAAAATGTTGTTTAGAAGCCCGTTTAGGCTAAACAAAATGGAGTTGTGAAGCAGTCCTGAATCCTGGCTTCTGTTTTGCAAACTTTTGGTAGGTCACGGTGGCAACCAAATTCATTACCACCGTGACATATGAAAATGCTAGGCAGAATGCTTAGTTTGGACCTCATGGTAGCAACCAAATTCATTACCACCGTGACCCCTTCTGTCTTGACCATTTTATGTGTTTTTCTTCCCGAATTAAACCCGCTTTACACCGAAACTTTCTAGGATCCATTTGTTGCATGTTTAGGACTATTAAATGAGTATAAGAATAGTTATCACTTGGAAAATAAACATGAATAGGATTAAGATTAATAGCAAACTAATGAAGTAATGATGTATAATTGTATGTATTAGAATCAAGTCAAGTTTAATGACATTATTGAGTATTTTAATACTTCAATCTATATAAACCTATATGATATGAACAAGTATGCATAGTTATGAATTGAGATTTAAGTTATATACATATGAAAGACATCAAATGAAATGAGTTTGATTAATGAAATATATATATATGGGATATGAGCAGTGAATGTGTGATTGAAGTAATCGCCTAACAATATTATATGATGCATGCATTGATAATAAATGTTATTAGAATGTATTAGTATGCAAGATATCTATGATGCTATTATGGTTCATGTGGATATTTGAGTGATTATATAATATGATAATGGTAAATGTGATTTAATGCTTTTAGCTTATGAATTCCTCTTTTTAATGGAGACCCATAATGTGGCAAACCGGGTAAGTAAGTATTTATATAAATGTACAAATACTTGGTATGAATGATATGATAAAGTGTGAGGAATAGCATTCTGTTTTGGGCAGTGGGTATGTCACGGTGACAACCTAATGGGTTACCACCGTGAGGTACCCCAAGATTGCATTCTGCCGAGAGTTTTGGTATGTCACGGTGACAACCAACCTGGTTGTGACCGTGACCTACCCTATTTTTGCAATAAAATCTTATTTATTTCACATGATTTAGGGATGTTAAATTATTGATTTTAGTACACATTGTCACTTATTATGAGCTGTATACTAGTAAGATGGATGATATTTGCATGTACTAATTTATCAAAGTATGTGAATTCTTTACTTATTATAATTGAACTATGGACGTTAACTGTGTAATTTAGCCTGTGAGTCAACTAAGTGGATAGTTAGGCATGCCTAATAGAGTCTCTTAGCTGCAGCCCTCAGTTACGTTTGGACCCTGATCAGGTCCCCTGTTTGGTTCCTCACGAACCCTTTATAGTATTCGATTCGCACCCGTAAGGTGATGTCAGTATTCGATTCGCACCCGTAAGGTGATGTCAGTACTCGATTCGCACCCGTAAGGTGATTTTAGTACTCGATTCGCACCCATAAGGTGATGTCAGTATTCGATTCGTACCCGTAAGATACTGTCAGTTCATTTGTTATCCACTATTTTGAGTCAGCAGGTATCCTGTTTGTTTTATCTGATATGATTAAGAGAATGTGATATTTGGATGAGCATAATTCTGGGCATGTGAATCAGTTATGTACTCGAATGTGATTATGAATCTCTGAATGGATTGAATGTGACTCAAGCATGTGTATTGTACATGATTATCAACATATATCATATTGTGAATGTGTTCGTATACAATCAGTCATGGACATAAGTACGTGAATTGAAAGGTGTACAACTGTGATCATGATCTCTTGAATGCCATGGTTATAGTTTATTATGTTGTGCTGATGAGCATGTGAATCCGATTAGTTATGTTTATAAGCATATGAATTAATAGGTATATGAATGCAAACTTGAATTACTGAATGCTATGGTTAATAAGTATGTATATGAACGTGATTTTGGTGCTATTGACTGTTATGGTGAAGTATGTGAATCAAGATACGTATGAATGTGCTCTTGACCATGGAATGATATAAATATTGTATTATGTTACGTGTTCTCTCTCTAGCTTTTCCTATTGTAGTGATTTCGGCATGTGGTCATGTGTTTACATTTCAAGGCATGATAATTAGTAGCTATGCATGTGAAATCTCTAACATCTGATGCCCGTGAGCTCGGTAAGTGAAAGTTAATTTGTATGTGTAATTGCACGATATCACTTGTATCCTGTATGGTATTCTGTCTGCTTTGGTTGCTTTAGTATGATTATAGAAATATGGTAACCGCATAATTATGATAATGGAAAGAACAATCAGGTAATGTGTACATGAATGTGGTTATGATCTTCTGAATGCATGGCTTTTATGCAAGCATGTATATCTATCTGTTAGGACTATATGCATTTGCTATTATGAATGTGTTACGATTTGACGACCATTGTGAATGGCCATCCATGTTGCTTGTGTGTTCTCCCCACTAAGCGTTATCGCTTAGCACGGGTTCTTTTCCCGTGCAGGTGGCAGGTTTGGTTCCGTTCAAGTCACGCATCTGTAAGGTCGGCCACATATGAGTTAGAAGTTTTGTATTTTGTTCAGCTTCTATATTTGGGATTTTGTAATTCTGTAGTCCTTTGTATATGTAGTTATATGTAAGGATCTTATTGTAATTAAGTTTTCAGTTATTTCTCCGTTTTATCTTTCATCTACACTTCCGCTGAATGATTATATGTATGTGAGTTAATGTATGTTCAGCTATTGTTTCCTTAAAGTTTTAATTTCCGTTGTATCTCCGTATGTCTTTATGTATGAATGTATGCTTCCACTTAGTGTATGTGTGCATATATGCGAGTGAGCATCGGTTGTGCACCCGCGTCCTTCCAACGGGGACGTAGGGGGTGTTACATGAAGAGTCAGTTGCAAGAACTCTTGGATAAAGGATTTATCCGGCCTAGTGTGTCTCCGTGGGGTGCTCCGGTCTTGTTCGTTAAAAAGAAAGATGGAACATTGCGGATGCGTATAGACTACAGGTAGCTTAACAAGATTACGGTAAATAATAGGTATCCGTTACCGCGGATTGAGGATCTTTTTGATTAGTTGAGAGGGGCAGGAGTGTTCTCCAAGATAGACCTGAGATCGGGTTACTATCAGTTGAGGGTAAGGGATACGGATGTGGCAAAGACAGCTTTTCGGACCCGCTATGGTCACTATGAATTCTTAGTGATGCCATTTGGTTTGACCAACGCGCCTGCAGCCTTTATGGATCTAATGAACAGGGTCTTCAGGCAGTATCTGGATCGGTTTGTGGTGGTGTTCATTGACGACATCCTTGTTTATTCAAAGAATGAAAAGGAACATGAAGAACATCTCCGTTTGTTATTATAAGTGTTGAGAGATCATTAGCTTTATGCTAAACTCAGTAAGTGTGAGTTTTGGCTAAAAGAAGTGACCTTCCTTGGACATGTGGTTTCAGCTGATGGTATTCGGGTAGACCCATCCAAGTTAGAGGCGATTGTGAGTTGGTCACCGCCCAAGAATGTGCCAGAAATAAGAAGTTTTCTGGGTTTGGCTGGTTATTACAGGCGTTTTGTCAAGGGATTCTCAGTATTAGCTTCACCTTTGACTAGACTTCTCCGGAAAGAAGTGAGGTTTATGTGGTGTGATAAGTGTCAAACCAGTTTTGATCAGTTGAAAGAAATGTTGATCAAGGCTCCGGTGCTTACGCAGCCTGTGTCGGGTAAGGAATTCACTATGTATAGTGATGCTTCTGGAGTGGGCTTAGGTTGTGTTCTGATGCAAGATGGCAAGGTAATTGCCTATGCTTCCAGGCAATTGAAGCCTCACGAGCAACACTATCCGACACATGATTTAGAGTTAGCGGCAGTAGTGTTTGCACTTAAGGTGTGGCGGCACTATTTGTATGGAGAAAAGTGTAGAATCTTCACTGACCACAAGAGTTTGAAGTATTTGTTGACCCAGAAAGAGTTAAATTTGAGACAGCGAAGGTGGTTAGAACTGTTCAAGGATTATGACTGTATTATTGACTACCATCCGGGTAAAGCAAATGTGGTGGCGAATGCTCTGAGTAGAAAGTCAATTTCAGCTTTATCTGTTAGCAGAGGGAGGTGGAGATTTGATTCAGAAGGCGCATTGATTGCTTAGTTAAAAGCTAGACCGAGTTTGCGGTAAGTGATTGTGGATGCACAGTTGAATAATCCTGTTTTGCAGCGTGCTTGTCAAGCGGTGAAAAATGGTAGGCGAACTGCATTTTCAGTAGATGGGGAAAGAGTGCTTAAGTATGGGAATCGGTTATGTGTACCAGATGTGAATGAGGTAAAGAAGAAGCTTTTGCATGAGGCCCATTCATCGATTTTTACTATACATCCGGGTGGAGATAAGATGTATCGAGATCTCAAGCACCATTATTGGTGGTCGGGTATGAAGAAGGATATAGTGGATTTTGTCTCGAAGTGTTTAGTGTGTCAGCAAGTGAAAGCCGAACACCAAGTTCCATCGGGTTTGCTTAACCCCTTACCCATTCCTCAGTGAAAATGGGACGATGTTACGATGGATTTTGTGACTGGCTTGCCGTTGACGCAGCGCAAGCATGACTCAGTATGGGTTATAGTGGATAGATTGTCAAAGTCAGCGCATTTTTTGCCTATTCGGTTGGATTATTTTATGGATAAGTTGGCAGAGATATATGTAAGAGAGATAGTCAGGCTTCATGGTGTTCCGTTATCCATGGTGTCGGATCGAGATCCTCGGTTTACATCCAAGTTTTGGAAAGAACTTCAGTCAGCTTTGGGTACTCGGCTAAACTTCAGTACAGCGTTTCATCCTCGGACCGATGGTCAGTCTGAGAGAGTTAATCAAATTCTTGAAGACATGCTTCGGGGTTGTGCTTTGGAATTTTCAGGAAATTGGGATCGATATGTGCCTCTAATGGAATTCGCGTATAATAATTGTCACCAGGCAAGCATCGGAATGGCCCCTTATGAGGTATTATATGGGCAGAGATGTAGAACACCAGTGTGTTGGACTGAATTATCGGAAAGAGCTATAATAGGTCCGGAGATAGTAAGAGACACGGAAGAGAAAGTTAGAATTGTGCAACAGAATCTGAAAGTAGCCAAAGACAGACAGCGATCGTATGCTGATTTGAAGCGTAGAGATATCCAGTATGAAGTCGGTGACAAGGCCTTTCTGAAAGTCTATCCGTGGCGAAAAGTTCTTCGTTTTGGAAAGAAAAGAAAGTTGAGTCCCCGATTTATCGGACCCTATGAGATTTTAGAAAAGGTAGGTCAGGTAGCTTATCGGTTAGCATTACCGACAGAATTAGCCAAGTTACGTGATGTCTTTCATGTATCTATGCTCCGTCGCTACCGATCAGATCCAGCACATGTGCTCAAAATGCAAAATATTCGGGTTCAGTCAAATTTTTCTTTTGACGAGGAACCAAAAGAGATCTTGGCTAGAGAAGTCAGGCAGCTTCGAAATAAGCAAATACCGTTGGTAAAAGTGTTTTGGTAACATCACGGTGTTGAGGAAGCGACCTGGGAACCGGAGGAGGCAGTGAGGACTCAATATCCTCAACTATTTGGATCAGGTGAGAATTTCGAGGACGAAATTCTGTTAAGGAGGGGAGTATTGTAACACCCCGAAACCACCCTAGTAGAGTGAGCCTTGTGTGCGTGTAAATATGTGTGGTTTGTTTTGAGCATATGTTTATTTTTGGTTAAATTAATTTGTTATTATGCTTTAGTTGGGTTGTGTTTTAGTGTGAGTGAGTGTATTAGAGTAGTGTGTGTTGTGGGCTATAGTTAGGTGTGAGTGAGTGTATGAGAGTAGTGTATGATTAAGAGATTAGTCTTGAGTGTAGCTTGAAGGATGGGAGTTAGGTGCAGTTAGTATGTGGCCCAATGGGAAGTTGCCATGTGGAATGGGAGAGAGAAGAAAAGGGACAGCTGTTGTTCGCCTTTGTTCTTATCCCGTTTTCTTCTTCTTTTCCTTCTCTTCCCGTTACTTTTTCATCCTCTTCTTTTTTCTCTTTTTTTCTTTCTATAGTTCTTCTTTTGTTGGCATTGGGTGAGCTATGGTGAGTTGGGGATAGCTTGAGTTGGTTGGTAAGTTTGCAATTTAGTGTCCTTCCTTCTTTTTTTCTTTGACTGAGTTTTATACCTAAGTGTGTATGTTTGAGGTTGAATTCTGATTTTGCTGGGTTTTGTGGTTCAGAGATTCCGCCTAAGGAGACGAAAGGCAAGGATATCGCGAGTGGTAGTGGAGCTCGAGATTGAAACGCCATATTTTGAGGTTTGGGAACATTTGTGTATTTTGTGCATTTTGTGTATTTTGATGATTTCTATATTATGATTGGAATTGATGATATGGATTGTGTGTTTTGGCTTCTATGAGTTATGGGTATTGTTTAATTTGAGTTGAGAAGCATGGGTTGTGAAGGATGGAGTTAAAAATGTGGAAATTTTGCATGTTTTCTTAGAAATTGCTGGTTTGAGAACTTTTGGATTTTGATTTTGTGATTTGCTTGATTTGATGACAATAATGAGTTCAAAGGACATGTTTATGTTGTGTATAATGGTTTGAATGAAGGATTTTACTTAGAACTGAGTTTTGGAACCAAATGAGTGAGTGGGTGGAAGTGGAGAATGAATTTCTGCAGATTTTGGCATTGGGAGTGGAAATCCCGTCTCTGTCGTGAGGTCGCGACAGAGCTCGGTGATCTCTGTCCCATCGCGCGCGCCGAGCTGCGAGCGGCAGGGCGTGCGCAGCGGGGACTCCCTATCGCGAGCGCGACGTCGTCGCGATCGCGACAGAGAGCTCAGCGTTTGGCCAAGCTTATGTCGCGAGCGTGCGCCTGGGCGCCAGCCCGCGACAGTGAGATCTGTTTTTGTCTCCACGTGAGCGCGAGGCTCGCCGCGAGCGCGATAGGAGGCCAACTTCGCCTCTGTCGCGAGCGCGACACCCTCTAACTTTTATTTTTGACTTCTCTTTTATGATTACAATACTTAACTTTCCAATTTATATTACTTCTAGAATTATGTATAGTATAGTGTGTGTGTATATGTATATATATATATATACGTATATATGTATATATATATATATATATATGTATATATATATATATACGTATATATGTATATATATATATATATATATATATATATATATATATATATATATATATATATATATATATATATATATATATATAAATGTATTTATATGCTTCCTACATCATGAATAAAACCTGATGCAAACATATGTTGTGAACTAAAATGTGTCTTGGATTATGCATGACCTGTTAGAGTCGAATAAGTGGATAGTTAGGTATGCCTAATAGAGCTAGTATTGCTGCAGCTAGTGTATGATTTGGACCCCGATCAGGTCCCCCAACTGGATCTTCGTGATCCTTCTGTCTTGGATCTTATTTAAGATCCCACGCGAAAATGATTTTGGAACAAAATTAAAAGATGGTTTTGATACCCTCGGGTATCTACATGTTATGAGAATACTGTTAATACCTTCGGGTATCTACGCGTACTCGTTATTCACTGTTTTGATATAGCTGGTGCAATAGTGTTATTTGTGATTATGTGTGAATTTCTGAATTATTGCTTATTGGAAATAATATGATTATAGTGCTGTTATGCGTTAAGTTAATTTATGACATCTTAACAATTAACTGTGCCATTCGCTTGTGATTATCTGTTGACGCCACTATGAGTGGTCGTTGTGCATCTTTGTTTCCCCACTTAGCGATTTTCGCTTAGTACGGGTGTTTTATCCGTGCAGGTGTGGAAGGTTTTGAAGGGTTGAACCGAGGGTTTCGCATCAGCAAGGCCAACACAACTAGTGGATAGAAGATTTTGTAATTAGGCCTTGTATTCTTTTTGTATATATCTTATAGTCTTGTACTTTTGAACCTATGTAAAGGATATTTTATAAATGATTTTGTTATTAGTATATGTAATCATTCTGTGGTGCTGAGGCACTTTTGTATCTTTTGGAATATGTAAAGCCACTGTTGTCATATTAATGAAATGCAATATTTTGCTCCATGGTCTTTTCTCAGATAAATTATGAAATTTTAATTTATTCATTTGTATATGTAATTGGTGTGCAATGATTGATTCTGTTTGAGCATCTGTGGGTGGCAACCCTTATCTACCGGGAACCTTCAGCCTCTTCGTAGGGTGAAGTTCTCTACGTATAGGTAAGGGGTGTTACACATAACGTAAGTGGATACGGGTAAACATCTAGATACTGGTAAACAGTATCAAATATCTGGAGACAAAAGTCTCAAATCATTTGGAGACCGGAGTCTCAATTCATCTAGATACCAAAGGTATCAAACATCTAGACACCCATCGGTGCCAAACATCTAGCAGCTGCGATACATCTAACCCTTTATAGACATGCCCATCTATTCGCTTTTATGAACATCTCAAGCTTATAACAGTTATTCATGTCAAAACATATGCATATTCTCATTTACATTCTCATTCCATGTACACATGTATCTTATAGCTCAATACAACATAAAATTCATATATTATATCCACTATACATTACTAGGGCATACACATCACCTACACATCTTTATACGTATCGTTTACACATATTTATTCACATAAGCAAACATAATTCATCATGTTTAACATACTCAATTAGAAGTGTTAAACTAAATAAGAATCCCATTAACCATCATGATTAACATTTGATAAGGCTCAATAAAGAAAATCACATGTTGGAAATACCTCATGGTGGCAACCAATTGGTTGTGACCATGACATATACTGAATTACCAAAACAGAATACAATTCAAGAGTACCTCACGGTGACAACCCATTTGTTGTGACTGTGACATACCACCAGAATCCAGGCAGAATGCAAATCAGGGTACCTCACGGTGGCAACCAAAGTGCTTGTCACCGTGACATACCAAAATCATCCAGACAGAATGCAGTCTTTGCATACCTCATGGTGGCAACCAAAAGCTTGTCACCGTAACCTATACAAAAATGCCAAAACTCACAACACATTCACAATCCTCTCTACACACACATCATTAGCATGCCTCCTAAATTATCACCAACACAATCTACACTATCCACATACACTTATAACCATACAATATACACTTTCTTCATGCATTCATATGCAATCAACATGCCAATAATCACACTAGTTATGTAACACCCCTTACCCGTACTTAGGCGATCCCATCCGATAAGGAGTGAGATGCTGTATGAGTAGAGGTGCCACCACACAGATACAAAATATACATACATTCACACATAACCATACATACCGAAATACAGGGTAAATTAAAACTTTGCAGAAACAATCATGAAATAAGCTGATCATGCATTAATATAACGGAAATCATTACATTACTGTATGATCAACCCAAAGATACAAAGGATAATTACATCACCAAAATTATACATATACATATGCGGAAGCTATTACAAAATTGAAGTAAGAGAGTTCTATTACAAAAATAATCATCGATATACAACAATTAGACCCTACACTAAAGACCTAGCTGTGATGGCTTCGATGGCGGTGACTCTCCCTAGCAAACTCCTTCCGCACCTGCAAGGGTAAACACACCGTGCTAAGCGATAAACGCTTAGTGGGGAAACACACATATAGCATAAGGACAACCATTCACAACGGTCATCAAGGCAAACACATACAGATGGCATAATCAGAAATACTCAATGAACAAGAGTATGAACATATGAACATGTAAACATACAAAGTCATACCTTCGATAAAAAGTCACTGCCTTCATAACATCTCATTAGTAATCATATTCGGATCACATAATCTCATACTTAGCAAAGCAATTCAAAATGATAAAGTGCCTGCTGACTCAAAGTAGTGGATAACGAGTGAACAAACAGTACTTTACGGGTACGAGCCGGTCACAAATAGTACCTTACGGGTACGAATCGAGAAATCAATTTTTACTTTTAATTTCCACAAAACATTTTCAATAGGGATCTTAAACAAGATCCGAACACAAAGGGGTTCGCGAGGAACCAAACGGGGACCTGATCGGGGTCCAAACTGAACAAAGGGCTGCAGCTAAGAGACTCTATTAGGCATGCCTAACTATCCACTAGACTGACTCTTGCAGGCTAAAATCATATAATTAACATCCACATTTTAATTATAACAAATAAAGAATTCATATACTTTAAATAGATCAATACATGCACAAATATAGGTCATAATAAGTGATATTGAATGCTAAAAACCAGAATTTAACATTCCCAAAACGTGTAAAACAAAAGAGGTTTTATTGCAAAAACAGGGTGGGTCACGGTCACAACCAAATTGGTTGTCACCGTGACTGGTAGGTCATGGTCACAACCAAATTGGTTGTCACCGTGACATACCAAAGTGCTCTTGGCAAAATGCTGATAAGGGGTACCTCACGGTCACAACCAAAATGGTTGTCACCGTGACATACCAAGAAGAATCAACAGAACCCAAAAGCTGGACATCTCACGGTCACAACCAAAATGGTTATCACCGTGACATGTCCCCAACCCAAAACAGAAGTGAAGTTCCAGGTACCTCACGGTCACAACCAAAATGGTTGTCACCGTGACGTACCAAAGAAGCCCAACAGAAGCTAAAGTTTGGGTACCTCACGGTCACAACCAAAATGGTTGTCACCGTGACGTACCCAAAACCCAGAACAGAAACAAAATCTGGGCACCTCACGGTCACAACCAAAATGATTGTCACCGTGACCCATGCCCAGATTCCACACTGTCGAGCCAAACTCCAGATTTTTCAAGCCAAAAACCCTCAAATTCATTTCAAATCACATACCCACACCCCAATAACAACATTTAACCAAACAAACATCATTAAATCATGCCATAATTGAATCTTACTCATGAATTCAAGGAACAACATCAATTTACACAATCAATAGCATCACTATTCACATACAAATCCATCAATCTCATAAATGATTCCAAAATTCACAATCAAGGTTAAATAGACAAAGAGAACCAAAACCCATAACATAAGAACTAGTAAAAGCATCAAGAACATTAAAATTTCCAGAATTTCATTCAATTAATCCATGCTATCAAAACATAACACAAATTCCCAAACCTCAAAATTAGAAGCTCTATCACTTGGTTCCACTAGATCCAGCAACTTCCTTGCCTTTAGGATCTCTTGGAGGCTCAACTAAGCAACAAACTACAAAAATACACAAACTCAAAACCCTAACTTTAAACCCAAAACCAGAAAAAAAAATGCAAAGAAGAAGAAGAAGAACATGAATCAAAGCAAGACAAAGACATAACTTACCAAATTAGAAGTAAGAGTGACCAATCCCCACCACACAAGCTTGGACCAAGGGCAAAATGGTTAAGGGGAAACGAAGAAGAAGAAGAAGGAGGAAGAAGAAGAGGGAACGGGAAATGGGACCTAAAATTCTTAGTTTCCCCTTTTCTTCTTTCTCTTTCTTTTCTCACCCTCCACTTGTCACAATCTTGGTGGTGGAAATCACTCACTCACACACCAGATACACATGTCACTCACACACAATGAAACACTCTTATAATGCACCCTACACATGTATGAGCAACACACACAATGCTCTCTCATCTAAAACACACACACACACACAATGATATGCTCACATGCATATAATCACAACTCCACACCGGAATAAACCACAAAACATGCAATATTCTCAAAATGCACTTATGATATGCCAAACACACACAAATACATACTCACATAAATGGCTCATTCTACTAGGGGGTAAATGGGGTGTGACAAGTTATCATTCACGTCTTCTAAATTAGGGTTCATGCTTCTTCACTTTCCATGCTCATGGCTATTCCAATATTTCAAAACACATCAATTACATACCTCAACTATACCACCTATCAATAACACATAATCATACTCAATTTCTCTAACCATACATTCACACATCAATTATACCCTTTAATATCAAACTAATCAACACATACACATCACTTAAGCAAGGTTACACATAACACATATATCCCAAACCTCTCAAAATGCAGCTTGCTAAACCATCTCACTAGCTAGACCTTTTCCTTGCCTTTAGCCTTCCTCTTGTCCAATTCTTCTTGCACAATCAAACAAAACACACTCTTAGTCCATTACTCAAACCACTCAAATCCAAAAACAGAAATTGAGAAAAAAGAGATATTTACTTCCAACCACACTTACCTTCTTAGCTTACTTCTTCAAACCAATCCAAATCAAATTCCCGAATTCAATTGAAAAGAAAAGAAGCTCAATTCCATGAAATGAAGAAGAAAGAAATACAGAAATGGGAAAGGGAATGGCCGGACTCAAATGAACCACCAATACCCATTTCTGCCTCTCTCTCCATCTATATATTTCATGAAGGAGAGTTGTTGGCAAGAGGTGCATTCCACACGTGAAATGCACTCACCTCTTCACCAAACATCCACCTCAATCCTTGGTAAATAACCAACTAGTCCTTCACTTATAGTTCCATCCTTTAATTCCCAACTTTTCTTTCAATTACATCCTTATATACACTTAATCTTATACTTGTTCCAATCATATTGTACCCTATTATGCAATTAACACTATATTCCTTCTAGGATACAATTCGGGCTGTTACAACGGAAGTCCATTTTATTTAGCGACGAAAATGAGTTTCCGTCGCTAATATTTATTTTTAGCAATGGAATTTTTGTTCCATCACTAAAAACAATATAAATATTAAATATATTTTAAATTTTACTTTTAGCGACTAAAAAAATTTATATATAGAAAAAAAGAATTTCTGACTTCTTCTCTCTCTTCCTTTCCCTCCCTCTCCCCCTAGCAAATTTGGTCCCTCATCCCCCCGCCAGTTGCCACCTCCCTCACGTGCGCTGCTGCCTTCCCTTCCCTCTTGCGCGTGCTACTACCTCGCTCCCCTTTCCTCGCACCGCCGTTGCCGCCACCTCACCTGGATCTGCTCCCTGTCTTGACCCCGCTACTGCTCTCTTCTCCTTCCCTCCTCGCTTGCCGTCTCCTGTTCCGCCCCCCTTCCCCCCTCCTGCACCCTGCCGCTGTTTCTCCCTCTCTCTCTTCAGATCTACCCCACCTCCCCGTCCTTGCTGGTGTCTCCCTCTCTTTGCCCGTTTAGACCGCTGCCCCCTCCCTGCGTTGTAGTCCTCACCTTTGTCGACTGCAACAACCTGCAGGTTAGTCTTCTTCTCTCTTTTTTTTATATATAAATTTATAGATAAATTAATGAAATTATTTAAAAGAAAAATAAAAAACCCAAATTTAAGTTCGTATAGTTTGTGTTATCATTTTGCTGTACTATGAAATTGTACGTTTTATGATGATGAATTTTTCTATACTATGCATTTTCTTAGCCATTAACTTGATAATGGCAGCTTATAGAGTGTATGCTATTTTTATAATTTATTGGCCTCTGTAATTCCTACATTTATATTTTTACTTTTGAGTTTTATTTTTTATTTGCTTTCTTATCTAATTTCTACATTTGTTTGCTGCTAGTGAGGGCCATGCTCCTATTGTTGAGCTTCTTCTTCATTATAAAGCCAATCTCAAGGATCGCTGGCAATGCACTGTAAGCTCTCTTGTTTTTTTTTTTAAAAAAAAAAAATTGAATTTACAAAGCATATAAATGACAATATCTTGGTAATAAGAATTGGAAATTTGATTGTTTAGGTTCATGATATTCTTTATAACTTAAGAAATCTGTTTGATTTTGTTTTCCAAGTTCATCATTTCTAATATCAGCTTCTTCAGTTTTTGGAATTCCCTATTCTAGACTTCAATTTTTCTTTAGCTATTTATCATGTGGTAATAAATGGCCTCAAATTTTCCACGGACTTATCCTATATTAGTGAAGACTAACTTAGATGCACATATGAATTTTAACTTAGTGGAATATATTCTCGTATGAATTTTTAAAGTGATAATTTATGTCTTCCATTTTAATGTATTAACTACTACTTATTTAAACAATTGGTATAATTATCACTATCAGATAGAAACTAATGAAAAAATAATTTCTTCATTTAGGTGTTAAACCACAAAATGTGCGCTGTTATCATTCTCCAAGACTGTTATGAGCTACAAAAGAGATTCAATTCTTGTTCTTGGTTATTTACTCCACGTTTCAATACCTCTGCAACGCATTGCTTGGCTAAGCAGACTTTGTATGCTTCAAATTTTTATGATTGTATTAAGAAATCTCCTTTGTTTTTCCTCAGTCATTTATTGAAAACTTACTATTTGTAAAGCAATTTAGTTGATAATAATACATTATTGTTATATTTTTAACAAAATTTATTTATAATACATTATTGTTATGTTTTTTTTATTTTAATGAATACATTTTAAATTATATTATTTTTATCAATTATAATTTTTATACTATTGATAATTTTATCATTTAAAAATAAAAATAAATAAAATAAATAAAAAAATAAAAATTTTATAAATTTAGCATCAGAAGGCAAGTTTCCGTTGCTAAATAGCGATAGAAGTCAATTTTTGAAACTACATGTCTGTCGCTAAATAGAGACAGAAATCAATTTAGCGATGGAATCCATTTTTTCGTCGCTAAATAGAGATGAAAACTTGGCTTCCGTCACTAAAGTCTTCGTCGTTGTCTCCAAAATTAGCGACGAAAACATAAATTTCATCTCTAAAATTAGCGACGAAAAATTTTCCGTCGCTATTTTAGCAACGGACAAAATTGCGACGGACCTTCACTGTCGCTATTTACGATTAGCGACAGAATTTCATCGCTAATCTATTATTTTCTTGTAGTGCTTAGCCATGGCCTTGAGCCTAGCCTTTAACTTCTCCTCCAACTTCTTAACATCTGTATCCTAAATTCTAAATTCTTCCTTACCACTTGAGACCTAATTGGCTCATCCCCTCACTATCCATGAAATCAAACTCTGGATGACACTTTTGGCTTTCTCAGTATCTAACTCCGAAACCACTCTTGGATTGACAGCCTAAACAGTAGCAACAGGTAGTGGCACAACTATAGTAAATACATGAGTTTCCATTACTGGTATAGGATCGGCTAAAGTAGCAACAGGTGCAACAAGAGGTGCACTAAAACTAGGAGCAAGATTAGCAGACAGGTTAGTAAACATAGCCATAATCTTCCTCTCGAAATCATCAATCCTCTTATTATCCATCTTAGCATCCAACTCTTGGAGAGTAACCGAAGCTCACCGTGGAGTAGAATCTATCATGATCTCTTGATCTTGAATAATCGGGTTGGCTTTCTCATAATACAACCGATTAGACCTCTAAACCACCTTAGAGATGATTGATCTATAGTGACTATTAAAACAAAGTTGTTAGAATGATGCATGATTGCAATGCATATGCATGATCATATGATGCAACATTGACAACCACATACAAGTCCTTCCGACCTTATTCCTCTTACACACGTTGTAAAAAAGGTCTTTTCCCTAAGTGGGCTTGGCCCATGGTCAACATGAAACCTAATGGACACGATGTTGCACAGTAAAAATCCAGCAGCATAACACTTTTTATTGAAAGCACATACATAAGGTTGGCCCCAAATTTGTTTTGTAGATTCAACCAAACTAGGATGTGGAAATGGAAAATGCTTTCGAGATTGCCAGCCCTTCTAGTGAGGAAGACGGAAGGTAGGGTTACCAAAAAATGAAACACTTATCCTCATAGTCAAGTGGTTTATCTATTTCCAATCGATATTTCATTGTTTTGGTAACCTTACCTTCATCTTCCTCACCAAACGGCATACGGTCTCGATAGCATTTTCCATTTCCACATCCCATTTATGGGTTTTATTATGTATAGCATTTGTTTGAAAGTGCAATTTATGCTTATTGTATGGTCGGAAGAAGAAAACGTGAGTTAAAGAGAGAGAAAAGAAAAGAGAGAAAGAGAAAGGGACTTTTTTCTATAGATAATGTGAATTTAAGAAAATAAATAGTTATGCCATGTTCTATGCATCATTTTTATTGGCCATGAGTTAAGATCAAATCACAAAAAATTTGTCAATTTTAACCGCTGGTTAGTGTAGGACAATTGATTGAAAAAAAATTATACACATATAATTAAATGCGGAGGTAACATTAAAAATGGTACCTACCTCTTGTAGCGCAGAATCTCATTGCGGAAGCGTCTACAAGGATCTCATTTGTTTTTTGTCACCGGTCTGGCTTTTACCCACTCGGGATAAGAGCAACTTGTTCACAATCTAAATGCCCCTGAAAATTAAGACGGAAAACTGTGAGTGGGAACGAGCAGCCTTGCGGCGTATACGTTTTCTCGTTACCAAATAATGAGGACCTCACCTCTATTTATAGAGGTCCTAATAGGCTAGAGACCTAACTCTAGTTTAACTCAGACTCTTTCCGAGATAATATTTGGTAATTTGATTTAGATTAAATAACTCAATTTAATCTTGATAGGAACTCAATCCTTTATAGAGTCATGGCGTATCCCAACTCTATCATCTCCCACTCGCACATGACGGAACGCATTCCAGTCTTAATCTTCAGTTATACTGGCAAATAGATTGTGTGACCAGCATACCTCGAGAGCACTAGTGCTATACACCTGTTAGGGATATATAGCGTCTCGGAAAACAAGATCCTCTTCTTCATGTATGCCTAACCCTAGATTGCCTTCTCACATTCACTGTTTTAACTCATGATCTCATAAAACAATTTTCGTGTTCACTATTATGTTTATACTCATAGAAACTATAATAGGCTAGCCAGTGAACCACGAAACTTTATGAAAGTGATCAAAAGGCTATCTTCCCCTCTTACTATATGCCATCCATCATGATTCAACTCGCTTTTCTAGTTAGATCCGCCAGGCCTAAATTTTTCCCGGACCTCTTGGAAACTAACTAAGCTAGCCACATTGAACCATACTTCAGGGATAAGTTAAGGGTTCTAAGGGTCGAAATATAAATAGGGTCTCACAATAGGAAAAGTTGAGATCAGTAATATTATTAAATTCCCATCCCTGTGGTCACATAAGCACACACGGTATAAAACATGTGTTATGGTTTTCATTCCTTCCCTTAAAGGAGCGCATGTCTCACATTTCGATAATGTGTATATTCAACACCATACAGAAGCGTAAGGTTGCGATGCACCGAAGCACCCAACTTTAGTCCGCTTACTTAAGGACTACTTCTGGCTTTTTAGACAGAACATGGTAGTTACATATAACTTACCATCGGATTCCACATAATCCTTATTTGGATCTCAATCCAAAGCATACAACTTTATGTATGTCTTTATCTCGCACCTTAATAAGACACATCTTATAATTTCTGCAAGACGGCACTTTTATTTTGAACAGGCTCTCGAGCATTCTCATATATTCAAAAATCGCCTCATCTTAGTCTTTGCCAACTCATTGACAAAACTAAGGTAAACACCCTTGTGAGTGGGCTACTTCTCTGTCCGACATGCTCAATCTCATATCAATAATAGTAAATGTTTACACATAAACATTCACACTCATGTATTGCCAACAATGAACTTTAGTTATTATTCGCAAATAATAACGTTAAGGGATTATATAAAATATAACAGTACCAATTAAATTCTACGCAAACCTCGAGATCTAATGTATTTCTCAAAACACATCTCTCGTTACAGGTTTACTCAATGGATCTGCATACGTAGAAACGTACTGTAAGTTCACATCTCTTCTTGTGCAACAATATCTCTCGCGTATTAATACTTAATGTTGATATGCTTAGCTCTACTATAAGCTATCAACGACTGACTGTCACTAAAGACTGTCATCAATACCTCTAAGACAGTTACTCTTAAATGGCTCACAAACCATTTCAGCCAAACTGTCTCCTTTACTGCAATTGAGGAAGTGTCAAATTCAACTTCCACTATTGATAGGGCTACACAAGTTTAATTCTTGTTATTCCACGAGATGGCACTCTTGCCAAACAAGAATATGAAACCTGGAGTGGATGTCCTCTCATCCACATCCCCTGCCTAATCAACACTTTTGTATTCTCTCAATGCAGATCAATTTCTTAATAACAGAGAGAATAGATTGCAGTACTTTTAAGGTATATATGTATCCTTTCAATTGCTTCCAATGTGCTTCGCCTGGGTTAGATTGATATCTATTTACCATGCTCACTGCATAGCATATATCATGTCTTGTATACAACACTGCATACATAAGACTACCCATGGCACTGTCATATATACAACATTCCTCATACGTTCAATTTTTCTGACCTCATAGGACACACATCTTTGCTAAGAAACTAATTCTTGGCAATGGGGTAATATATGAGCTTGCAGTTTTGCATATTAAATCGCTCAAGGTCTTTGTTGATATATTTCTCTCAAGAAACAGATAACAATCTTCTTGAATGATCTCTTGAAATCTTAACTTCAAGAATGTAATATGCATGACTCATATCCTTTGTCTCAAAGTTGGACGATAACCAATCTTTGATTTCATTTACGTACCATTTATCATTTTCAGCTTTAAGTATGTCGTCTACATACAATGCCAAAATGACAAATTCACTTTCAGAGCTTTTACTATAAACACAATGATCTTCATCAATCATGCTGAACACATTCGACATGATTATATGATGAAGTCTCAAGCACCATTGTATTGAAGACTGTTTAAGGCAATAGATTGGACACATCAATCAGCAAACCTTATATTCGCTGCCTTTTCTGATGAAACCTAAAGGTTGTTCCATCCATTTCTCCATTGAGAAAAGCAGTCTTTTCATCCTTTTGATGAAGCTCTTCATTCAAGCTCACCACTATGGCTAGAATGAACCTTATGGACGTAAATTTTACAACAAATGAGAAAGTCTACTCAGTCAATCTCTTCCTGTTGTATAAACCCTTTAGCGACTAGCTGAGCCTTATATCTTTCGATACCTCTTTCAGCCTGTCGCTTTACTTTGAGAATACATTTATTCTCAATTTATGTCCTTCCAGCAGATCAACTAGTTCTCAAACATGGTTTGATCTCATGGATGCCAATTTTTCTTCTATTGCTTTAGTTCATTTTTTTTCTTTCTTATTAAGATGGGCATGAAAAAGCCTTTTGAATATTTTTATGCTCTTTCTTGTCTTGTGGGATAACTAAAAGGGCTTCGTTCAAGCCTTCAATTTTAAATTGTCGGCATGAAACACTTATCCTTTTAGATTTTTACAGTTCTGAATCTTGATGAACATGTCTCATATATTCATCGTGATTCATAATGCTCCCACTGGGACTATGTTCCATACTCCCACTGGAGTTAGGAATACTATATTCTTTCCTCCCACTGGAGTCAAGAATGCTCCCACTCAAATCAGGTCTCGAACATCCGAATCGTTTGGAGGATGAAGGTCTTAACCTTTTTCCTCTAACTCCCTCCCACTCGGATGGAGTGATCCTGATGGTCTCTTCCTGAAATATAAAGTGAAATCTTAATTCACTTCGCCCAACTTTAGAAATTCATTCTCTTAAGAATATGACGTCTAGTGATCCAAAATCTGTCATTATGCCATTTTCTTACTGACCCACGAAAATGTATCCTTTTGATACTTAAGAATATCTCACATAGACACTCTTTTAATCTCTTGGTCTCAAATTTACCAAATTGAGGCATCATGGACGCAAGCATTACAACCCAAAAGTTGTAAATGGCTTAAGTCAACTTGTCGACCGGTCCACAACTCATAAGTTATGATAATGACAGCTTTAGAGGGTTTACGGTTCAAAACATATGTGATAGTCAATAAAATATCTCCCCGATAAAAGATAGACTAATTTGCCTCTATCATCATAGATCTAACCGTATTTAGGAGAGTCTAATTTCTCCTTTCCTCAACACCGTTTTGTTGTGGATTTCAAGGAATGAACAACTGATATTCAATCCTTTTTCATCACATGAAACTTTAAGTTTATCTTGTAAGATATTACTGACCTCTGTCAGTTCTTAAAGCTTTGAACTTTTTATCTAATTGATTCTCAGCTATACTCATGTAGGTCTTGAAGCACCATAATGCTTCTGACTTGTGAGAAATCAAACAGACATGACCATACCCAGTACAGTCATATATAAATGTGATGAAATAGTAGGCCTCATGCCTTACCCTCACATTCATTTGACCACATTCGTCAGAATGAACTAACTGCAATGGAAATTTGTCTTTAGCTCCTTATTCGAATGATTTTCTAACTAGTTTTTCCTTTTCGGCAATGCTTACATGTAGGTAATTCAACCTTATTTAAATCGCCTACTAAACCTTCTTTGACTAACCGACTCATTCGGTTTTATCCAATATGGTTTATTATAGCATGCCATAATTCTACATTATTCTCATAACAATGTGAAAAATAATAAATTAAAGGAAAATAGTCATGGTCCACATCCATAACAAAGGTATGGTCCACATCCATAACAATAAAATCATTCAAGCATAAGTATACACTGTTATCCTCAAAAATAAATTGAAAACAAATTTCAATAAATCAAGAACAGAACCTAAATTTCATAACAAAGGTATCTCGATCCCTTATTATATAGTCCATTGGTTCTAAATCTATCACCCACAAAGGATGAAATTTAGAACTAGATACATAAATTCCACTCACTCTTGAGTCAGAACAGTGTATCTTTAAAGACACAATGCAGTCTCTCTGCATAGTATTCTTTTAGGCAATTGAAACATTTCACTCTTGAATTGTTTACCACCCATTTGCCTTTGGACCTTTTGTGATTCTATTCCTTTTGCTTTTCAGGCTCTCAAGCCTTTTCTTTACCCTATTGATGAGGCTTATTATCTTATTCTAATGAGAACTCATTCTATTAGAACAGGACTATGCCATATGACATTGACCTTAATCACTGTCAGACGGCCTCTTTTAAGCTTCAAATAACAAGTGACATCCTCAAATGTCTTTTTGCTTATTTTATGTGAGTTAGTTGCATCCTCACATGCTACCAACTCTTGGGTAAAGAATGGATAACAGTTTGGACCTTCTGCTTATCAATCACTTATGACTAAGTTCACTAAGCTCACTTTTCCTTTTTCATCTCTCTTAGATGTTTTCGCATCGAATAATCAGACTTTTTCTGATATATATCAAATTTGATCGTCAATGATCGGAGCTTATTCAGAGTCACATCTCTGAATTCTCCTGCAAATCGATCCACAGATCTATTGCATTTTGATACTTGCGAAATTGCTTAGTGATGTGATGCAACATAGGCATCTTAGTCCTGCTTATGCTGCGTTATAATGTCGTCCTCAGGTTCAGCCATAACCGAACTTGAGGGTTCAAGAGCCTCTTGCTCTTCAAGCACATACTGGATCTTTGTATTCCAGATTTCGTAATTATAACTTGGAAGCAGCATCCATTAAAATCCTCTGATCTCAAATGGAACAATGTTGCACATATTTAAAAGAGATAAAGCAATACATGAAATTTACTATACACCTGAAATAATAACCTAATAAAGTTTTCTATTAGACTCAAATTCGAAAAGTATACTTAGAGTACCAATTACCTTCTAAGTTCTAATGTCCAACTTTATAGGTTAAGATTTAATGTATAATAAATCTGAATTATTGGATTATTAAGTTCTCAAACTTATGAGGGGATCTTTATTAAGCCTTTACTTAATAAGCATGCAATCATTTTACTCATAAAATATCGCAAGGCAATTAACAATTAAAATAAACTCATTTATTATAAAGTTAAATGCCATCATAATAAGTAAATAAACACATTTATTTAACCAATAATTAAAATCCAATAATTCCAAAATAAGACACTCATGTCAAATATTAATAGGAAACATAAATCCCATTTAACAAAAATAAACGCTAACTCAAATTGACACTTATGTCAACTATTTTAGAAGTCCAGATTTCATAAAATCTTTCTTGATAATGGAATTATTTCTTTGACCAATTTCATCAATTCATCAGACAACTCATATGTCCATTGATGAAGTTATGGACAATGCACGCTCGTCCATTTCTCAACACCATCACAGAATTTTAGTGTTACTTCTCAACACTTTTCTTTTGGTAACTCAAACCAAAATTTTATTTTCATACTCGGACCACCAGTTCAAATGCACTCTTACATTTGATCTCACATATGTATTTTATGATACACTGTTGCATCAATATCATCAGCTCAAAACTTCCTTCGCATTTTCATGTTACTTATTGATTGCACCCTTGCAATTCTTAAAATAACCTATGTGTTTCATAAGGAAGTACCAGTGCCCTTATTTAACTTTTCTGTAACATATTACAGGTAAAATTTATACACTCATGTATAAATACACATGATTGAAACGCATTTCAATCAATAAATAAGGACAGCACCTCAAAAAAATTTTCAAAATATTTTTAAAAATTTTCGAAAGCAGAAAACACATTTTCTACAAATTTTTAATATTTTAATTTTGAAATTAAACACATTTAAATATCAAAAATTATAAAATATATTTTCTGGTCATCAAAAAATTTTGAAAACATGACCAAAAAATCAGAAATAAATTTAAAAATAAATTCGACAAAAATCGGAGCTGAAATGGTGGTCGGAAGACACCGCACGCGCCCACACGCGCCGACCAGAGGGAGATTGACGCGCCCACGCGCCTTCACGCGCCCCACGCGCGGCCTCCCACTCGACCAGACACGTGTCACAACCACGGCTTGCCACGCGTCCGCATCCAGTCACGCCACGTGTCTGAATGCCATTGGTCCACCTGGTGCCACGTGGCGATGTCTCATTGGTCCACGTGTCACGCATGACACGTCAGCATTGCCACGTGGCAGACCTCGGTCTGACACGTGGCGACCCCTGATTGGGCCACGTGTCATTGATGCCACGTCATCAATAACACATGGCATGACACGTGGCACCGCCTCATTGGTCCACGTGTCAATCCTTGGTTGGGCCACGTGTCAGCTGTATGACACGTCATCATGACACATGGCACGACCTCGGTCAGCCATGTGTCGTCCTCTAATTAGCCCACGTGTCCGCCCCAAGTTGTGCCACGTGGCATGGCCTCTGCCATCCACGTGGCGATCGGCCATTGGGCCACGTGTCAGAAGTGACGCAACACTGCTGACACGTGGCGACGCGCGTGTGGGCCACCGCCCACGCGCACGCGCCGAACGTAGTGCGGCGCGTGTAGTCCACGCGCCGCCTTGCCGATCGATTTTCGTCCTCCGATTCCGGCCGGTGGGGGGTTTTCAGGGTCTGTGAATCCAATGGTGAGGTCAAAAATAAAAAATTCCGACTTCTAGTTAGCCGTTTAGAACACTCATGTTCGTCCCCTCGGGTTTCGGTGTACACATACACGAAATCGAGCCGAAATATACACGCATATATATTTTTCACACAAAAATTAAATTTTTGTTGTGTTATATGCATCCCAGATCTAATAATTTTACACATAAAATTTTAGATCTATTTAGCCACATGCCAGGACACAAAAACTGCGGCTCTGATACCAATGATTGAAAAAAAATTATACACATATAATTAAATGCGGAGGTAACATTAAAAATGGTACCTACCTCTTGTAGCGCAGAATCTCATTGCGGAAGCGTCTACAAGGATCTCATTTGTTTTTTGTCACCGGTCTGGCTTTTACCCACTCGGGATAAGAGCAACTTGTTCACAATCTAAATGCCCCTGAAAATTAAGACAGAAAACTGTGAGTGGGAACGAGCAGCCTTGCGGCGTATACGTTTTCTCGTTACCAAATAATGAGGACCTCACCTCTATTTATAGAGGTCCTAATAGGCTAGAGACCTAATTCTAGTTTAACTCAGACTCTTTCCGAGATAATATTTGGTAATTTAATTTAGATTAAATAACTCAATTTAATCTTGATAGGAACTCAATCCTTTATAGAGTCATGGGCGTATCCCAACTCTATCAACAATATTGTTGCAGTTCTAATAGTTTGGTAGTGATACTGCTTCTAACAAAAGTAAAGGTCTGCATGTAATGGACTAATTAGGGGCAGACTCAAAACATGAATGAGGGGACCCATTTTTGAGTCCTCGTAGTTCTTATAAAATTGCCCTTTATTTCTTTATTATTATTATTATTATTATTATTATTATTATTATTATTATATAGTTTAGCGGTCCCATATTTTTCAGTTTTATATATATTATATTTTTAGCCCCTTTCTCTTCGTTCCATGGGTCACTCTTGATATCCTTAAATTAACGTTCTATCAAAAACCAAAAGTTTTAAAGAAACCATACCTGCCTACTATTGTATTTGACAATTAATTTGTTTTAGCAACCTATGAGCTTTTATTGTATAATAAAAAAATCAGAATTTATATTTTGGGATGATTGCTAACTTCTACTAGGATTTACATATTTAATTTTGACTTTTAGCAACTAAACCTAACACTAATTTTTTAATTATTTTTATTTCATTTTGCTTTCTTTCACTGTGATCCACCAAAGCTAAAAATGATAATTGAATTTTAGCTAATTAATTATAATAATTACGCTGCCATTTGATCTTCACTTTATTTGACCAAAAAAAAATTCTTCACTTTGTTTTATTTGGAGCTTCCTGTTCAATACAATTGAATAATAATAATAATAATAATAATAATAAAATGCCAATCAAAATCCAGACTATATTTTAAAGAACATAGTCAAGAACTGCAAATTTACTTGCCATCTTAAAATAAAATACAACTGGAATTTCTTAATATACTTTTTTTAAATAAATAACATTTTAATAAAAGAAGGGGCCCAGTAAATTCCCGCGTCAGAGAAGCCCAACATGATCCTTCATGTGAGCAACGGTATACGCGCCAAAGACACCGTTTCGCCTTTCTACCATTTTTAATGAGATGCTTACACGTATTTTTATGTTCTACATTTTATTATTATTTTTCCACAGATGCCCTCGTTTCTTAATGTTTTATATCATCCTATCTGATTAAGACACCAAGCCCACTCCTTCCAAGTCACCGTGACATGCACTTGCACCGAATTCTTAGTGGCATTATTGTGATTTACCTACCTAAATTATATTCTATTCGCTAGGGGTGTACACAGTTCGGTCCAGTTCGATCCTTAAAAAATCTCCGTATTTTATTAAAATTTCGGTTCTTATAAATTTCGGTACAGTTCGATTCTTATTAATTTCGGTACAGTTCAGTACGGTTCTTATAATTTTCGGTACAATTCAGTTCGGTTTTTCGGTTCTTTCGATACAAAATAAAACAAAACAATACAATATATTACTTCGGATAATTCAATATTTTTAAAAATTTACAATATAAATATACACAATAATAAATACAAATATAATTAAAATATTTTAATAGTTACTTACAATTTTGTATTCAATTTTAAGAAAATCTTTCAATTTATCCCTCTACTTCATGAAAAGAGAATATCTTTTAGCAATAGTCACTCTGGATGGAATTTAAAATTTAGGACAAATTGCTTCAATAAATTCCCTAAAACCCTCATATTCAATAAAATTAAATGGTAATTCATCTCTAATGATAAACGATAGCTATAATCGGAGGGGGCGGAGATGACAATGGCAGCAACGGGAAAGAAGAAATACAAGTATAGACTAGAACTAACTGGAAAGATAAGGAAAATTGTGAGGCAGGACATGATTTCGAGACAGAGAAGGAAAAGGCAAACACGATTTAGGTTTTTTTTTATTTTATTTTCTTATATATATATAATGAAATATAAAACCGGTCAGATTCCCTCCAAACATTTTAATTCCCCCCAAAACTTAAAATAAAAAATATTTTTACTAAAATTTTTCAAATTTTATTCTTCATTCACTCTAAAAAAATTTAATTAATAAGATAATTATCTACTCATATAATTATATTATATATTAATTAATAAAATTTTATTAATATAATAATTGTATATAATTATATTATTAAAATACATCTTCAATTACTCACATGAATATTGTGCTAAATACAAATAAGTATTAGTTGAGTAACGCTAAAAATAAAAAAATAAAATTTTATTATAAATAATTATATATAATTTCATTTTTAATTTACATATTCATATAGGTATTGTGATAAAAATAGATAAGTATTCGTTAAGTGACACCGAAATTAATTGATAAAGTGATTATATAATAAATTATTCAGTTGTATATAATTATAGTATTAAAATAAATCATCAATTATTCAAATAGATATTGTGCCAAAAATAGATAAGTACTAATTGAGTGATACTAAATATAAATGAAATTAATTGATAAGATAATTATACATACAGTTTCGACTGATTATATGGTTATAATCTATCCACATATATTATCTTGGCTCAGTTATTATACTCAATTTCACTGAATTTTGCTTAACAGTTAAAATATTATTAATTAATATTATAGTCAATAGCTATAATGGTGAATGTAAAAATAGTACTAAAAGTAAATAAAAGTAATTGGTAAAATAATTGTTTATATAAATATTTGTACAAAAAGAAAAATTAAGTAGTAGTTGAGTGGCATTAAAGTTAAATTAAATTAAATATGAATTAATAAAATTTAATTGTATATAATTAAATTATTGATTTACAACTTAATTACTCATATAAGTATTGTACCAAAATAGATAAGTATTAGTTGAGTGATACTAAAAACAAATGAAATTAATTGGTAATGTGATTATATATTTATATAATTACATGAATTGAATTGGTAAGTTTCATTATATATAATAATTATATATAATTATATTATTAATTTATATACTCAATTACTCATATAGGTATTATGCAAAAAAATATGAGTACTAGTTGAGTGATACTAAGAATAAATAAAGTTAATTAGTAAGGTGATTATATACTTATATAGTTATATTAATTAGTAAAATTTAATTATATTTAATTAAATTTTACTAATTAATATAACTATATAAGTATATAATCACCTTACTAATTAACTTTATTTATTCTTAGTATCACTCAACTAGTACTCATATTTTTTTGCATAATACCTATATGAGTAATTGAGTATATAAATTAATAATATAATTATATATAATTATTATATATAATTAAATTATTAACTTACAGCTCAATTACTTATATAAGTATTGTATCAAAATAGATAAATACTAGTTGAGTGATATAAAAGTAAATGAAATTAATTGGTAAGGTGATTATATACTCATATAATTACATTAATTAGTAAAATTTCATTGATATAATAATTATATTTGTGTGTGTATATAAATATTAGTACAAAATAAAAAATTATGTAGTAGTTGAGTGACACTAAATATAAATTAAATTAAATACAAATTATTTTAGTTGCACATTCATATAAATATGATAATTAAATTTATCTTATTAATAATCAAAATATTTATTTTAATTTATTAACTATTTATTATATTAATTTCATGCATTAAAATATTTAATACAAATAATTATGAAGTTAAATTTATATAATAACTATATAATAGAAATTATAAATAATATTTATATATAAATTACTAGTATTATATATAATAATTAATAAATATCGGTTCTTTCGGTCCAATTCAGTTCAGAACAGTTCAATACGGTTCAATACAGTTCTCGATTCGGTTCCAGTACAATTCGGTTCGGTTCTAGTCAAAAAGTCAACAGTACAATTCGGTTCAATTCTAGTAAAAAAAGTCAACGGTACAATTTGGTTCTAAATTTTTTTTTCGGTATTTCGGTTCAGTACAGAAAAATCCAGAACCGTGTACACCCCTACTATTTGCTGTATAAATTACACTTATATTTTAGAACTCCATTTATATAAATAGACATTTTAGATATAAAATTAATTTTAAAATATTAAAAGTTTTGAGGAATTTTCGCCCTCTTTCTCCTATTTAAAAATTTTTAATTTCATAAATATAAAAATTTTTAATACATTTAAATTGATGAACTTTATAAAAAAAGAAAAAAGAAAAATTACCTTTCAGTACCCCAATTTTTTCAAAAACTTAAATTATCTTAAAATGGTTGAAACCCTTAATATAATTTTTTATATAATTACTAATGTAATTTTAATATTTATAAACATATTCAAAAACTTATGGTGCATTTGGAGTTGGTTATTAAATCGATCAATTTCAATTGATTAAATTTTTTTGTAACTATTTTAAATATTTAAAGTTAAAGTTGTCATGTGGTGAAAGAAAAAAATTAAAGTTGGCATTAAGCATTAAAATAAGTTTGTTATTAAATACCATAGAAAATGTACAAAAATCTCTTTATATTTTTTTAGGATATTAAAATATTCATATTGTAGTAAAAATGCTTCCGATGATAAAAAATTCTTTTATAAGTAATTTTCGGAAACTATAAATTAATGGCACTGAGATAATATTAATATGACACTAAAATGACATTAACAGATACCAAAATTACTATTGCAATGCCATATTTTGCTAAATCATTAAAAAAATTTTAATAAATAAAATTGAAGTATCATGTTTTGCTATATAAGCACTATTTCAATACCAATATCATTAATTTAAAGTTTACAAAAGTTATTTATAAAGATATTTTTTTATCAATTTTTATTACATTAAAAACATTTTTCTCCAAAATAAATGATAAAGATATTTTTGTATGTTAAGACCCGCTTTTGTATCTTTCCCCAAATACTATAATTTTTTTTTAAAAGTCCATGAATTATAAGTTATCCTGTTGGCAAAGAAAAAGAAAAGTTAATCACTTTGGATATCAATTATTTATGTCAACAAGACAATAATAAATTAATCAATATTGACGAAAAAAATATGCTTCCCGAAAAAAAATTATAAACTTGCTAATTATATATATTTGATAATTGCAGAGCTAATTATATTTTATCACATGTACAAAAAATAGTTATATTTTTCTTATAAAATGTTAATTTGATTTTTAATTTATTATTTTTGGTCATGCATGAAGTTTAAACAAAAATTTAGAAGTTAATTACGAGACGTGATACGTCCACAATTCCAGCATGTATACCGTGATTGGAGGTGAACTGAAGAAGCGAGTAGCGCGTGTCCAGCACTCTCTTCTCTCTTTCTTTGTCCAAATCTAACCTCACTCCCTCAGTCCTGACCTCCACTTTCCCCACTCAATTCTGCTAAAAAGCTGTTCCTCTCTTTATCTTTCTATCTCTATCTCTCCGCTGCAAACTACCAGCACCGTCGCGGACGCCGCAACAGCCATGGCAAGGCCGCCGTGCTTGTTCCTTCTCCTCATTATCCTCTCATCTTTCACAGTCCTCTCAGAATCAAGACTCTCCTATAACTACTACGACAAGTCCTGTCCCAGATTCGCCCAAATCATCCAAGACACAGTCACCAACAAGCAAATCACAAGCCCCACCACCGCCGCCGGCACTCTCCGTCTCTTCTTCCACGACTGCATCCTCAACGGTTGCGACGCCTCCGTTCTCATCTCCTCCACCCCCTTCAACTCCGCCGAGCGCGACGCCGACATCAATCTCTCTCTCCCCGGCGATGCCTTCGATCTCGTCACTCGCATCAAAACCGCCCTCGAGCTCTCTTGCCCAAACACCGTCTCTTGTGCCGACATTCTCGCCTTCGCCACCCGCGATCTCGTCACGATGATGGGTGGCCCTTACTACAATGTCCTTCTCGGCCGGAAAGACTATCGTATCTCTAAGGCTTCTTATGTAGAAGGGAATTTGCCTAGACCAACCATGGCCATGTCTGATATTATTCAAATTTTTGCTTCTAAAGGTTTTAGCCTTCAAGAAATGGTGGCTTTGAGTGGGGCGCATACCATTGGATTCTCACATTGCAAGGAATTCAAGACTTTTATGTATAATGACACTCACTACAATCCAAGATTTGCTCAAGGATTGCAGAAGGCTTGTGAAAATTACCCAAAGGATCCAACTTTATCAGTTTTTAATGATATTATGACCCCAAACAAGTTTGATAATGTTTATTTCCAGAATTTGCCTAAAGGATTGGGGCTATTGAAATCAGATCATGGGTTGTATGATGATCCAAGGACTAGGCCTTTTGTTGAGATGTATGCTAAAGATGAGAACAAGTTCTTTCAGGATTTTGGTAGGGCTATGGAGAAGCTTAGTGTTTATGGGATCAAGACTGGAAGAAGAGGTGAGATTAGGCACAGGTGTGATGCTATCAACTGATAAATTTCATGGTTTTTTTTTTCTTTTTTCATTTCAATTGTTATTATTTATTTGTCGTTGTGATTGGTATGGGAATATCAAGGATAATGGGTGATGTTAGATAATTGGGGTTTTGTTCTTGTATTGATTCTTGATCTGAAATTGATATAAAATATACAGTCCTTATCAGTCACCAATCATGAGATGAATCTTAGGTTATACATTTATTGTTTACTTGGTGGATTCATGATTTTAATGTTTCTTTATGTAATTTTGGTTTGGGAGTTTTGTTCCTTGTGGTTTGGTTCAGTGGAATATATGTAGAGCTTAGCTGCAGAGCATCTGATTATGCAATTTGGTCTGCCTCAGCTTTGTAATTGAATTTGAATATATGGATTTTGAAGCAGCTTTCTGACATTTTATTTAATTTAATCACAGAGGCTGTTATCGGAAAATGTATCTAAAGAAACACGAGAAGTGATATTCATTGGTTGATTGAAAATAAATTACTAAAGTAATTGAAGGGGTAGGAGAATAAATTAATAAAAAATTTTATCTTGAATTTTGTGGATTCTTCACCGTTTATACTTGATTAATTACATACGTGATTATTGAATTTTGTAACTTATAATCAAATATTCATGATAAAATAATTTGTAATACAAAAATTATTGATTTTTATTTTATTTCAATTGAAATAAAAATAGCCGAAAACTTTTATTTTATTTCAATTGAAATAAAAATGACCAAAAATTTAATTTTTCGTCACCAAGGCCCGCAAGCATGCTATATTTTCAGTGATTTTTTATAATGTGTTCAGTCAGAATGCTATATAGCCTGTTTACATGAAGTCATTGACACATCAGCAATTACTTGTGTCATTCAAAGCTATACAAAAAAATAAAAAATAAGTTTTGCTGGCATGTAATTGTTGACGTGTCAATTTCTACATGTAAGTAGTCCATATCGCATGCTAACTGGGTGTATTCTAAAAAATTATTGATAACGTGACATATTTGCGTGGTCCTCTGGTGACGAAAAATTAATTTTTCGGTCATTTTTACTTTAATTAAAATAAAATAAAAATTTAATAATTTTTATGTTACAAATTATTTTATTATGACCATTTGATTATAATTCCTAAAATTTGATGACCACATACGTAATTAACCCTTTTATGCTTTATGTTTAGAACTTTTAAATTGTGATAGGAAATGCGAATCTAACATGCATAATTCATATTTAAATACGATTCAATTTATAAATAATTCAAACACGACATGTATAATTTATATTTAAATTCGATTTGATTCGATTCATAAATAATTCAAATATGATCCGACTTATAATCCAACTTATATGATTTGAAAAACTAAGATCGGATTAGAATCAATATGTCGGTCAACCATTTTGATCCGTACGGGTCGGATAAGATGATGGATTGAACTGTGTGATCATATAAATTTCACTGTACAGGAGCTTTTATCAGCTATTCTATGGTTGCATTTGGCCCCAGAAAATGATGTTTCAAGATAGAACAAAGCTGAATACACTAAATTAGCCTCTGTCAATTTTCTTCTCATGTTTATTTTTTTTTCCTTGGAATTTATTGTGAAAAATGAACTGAATGCATAAGTTTTTATTTTTTTGTTAATTTTTAATGTTAGTATGCAGTTTCCAAGTATATATAAAACTTTATTTTACTAGAATTTCATTTTAAAATCCTAAATTCCCGTCTGGGTTTCATTGGGATGTGGAAGAATTCCACTTGTGTATGATTAAATTTAATTTTTTGTGGGAATTAATACCCATTTTAATTTTTAAGCTTCACATATTATGAACACTTTATTTAATAGCATTTCTTGTTAATTCTCTATTAGTTGTATACGATAATCTAAATTACTACGGTTAGTTAAAAATCTTGCTAACTGAAATTTTAATTTTTGACTACTCTCATTATCATGAAATGCTTGGATGAAAATTGACATATTGGATTGCCAAATCAGTGCTGGAAATTAAAGTCTAATATCATATTAGGAAGTGGATTAACTTCACATAGTTAAAAAAAACAAATGGTCCACCCGTAACCCGTTTTAGTTCACATGTAACCTAATCCGTCAACAATTTGATTTATTTATAATTCAATTCATTTTTGACCTGATACTGTTCGATCCATTTGTAAGTCTATTTATATCTCCTTTCAATGCTTGTTTTAGTTTTATTGGTAGTAATTTTTATATTATTGCGCTGAAATCTACTTCTCAAGTTTTCATGCTTGCCAAATTTACTTTTATAAGTCCACCAGAGTTGTTTTGTTGGGATTTTTCTTTTCTAATTATTGGGATGGGTAAAAAAAAGGTTAAAACATTTTAAAATGGCTAGAAAATGCTATTTGTTGTAAATAAATTGAAAGATAAAAAAAATAGAACAAAAAATAAAGAATGAAAAAAAACTGTTATTTTTTTCTTATTATTGTATGTTTATAAAAATCACAATGGTCATATATATATATATATATATATATATATATATATATATACAAAATTTTGGTCTATAAAGGATAGGGGTGAGCAAAAAAACCGATAGACTTGGTTAACCGAAAAAAAATCCGAAACCGAACCGATGTACTGGTTAACCAATTGTAATGGATTGGTTAATGGTTAGTGTTTTGAAAAAATCGATATTAATGGACTGGTTAATGGTTTTTGACTCATGTGACTGGTTAACCGAACCGAAACCGAATTTTTAATTAATTTATTAATTTTTTAATAATTTATAACAATTTATCCTAATTAAATGTGATCATGTATTTTTTTTTCATTATACTAATTATTTTAAAGTTTTTAAGTTTTTAATTGGTTATTAGTAAGCATAACAATTTATCTAATTAAAAGTGATTATGGACAGATTAATATATTTACTTATTAAATATTAATTTTTTTAAAAAAATTTGCTTATATCTACCAAATATTTTTATTTTAACAACAATAATGTTATATTATAGTGAAAAAAATTTAATTTTTAAGCATTTTGAACATTTTAATTTTATTTATGAATATATTTATAATTATAGTGGTTAACCGAAAAATATTGGGTAACCGATCCAAAATCCGAAACCGATACACTGGTTAATCGATAGTAATGGACTGATTAATGGACTGGAGTTTCAAAAAACCAATATTAATGGACTGGTTAATGAACTGGAGCTCATGGACTGGTTAACCGACCATGCTCACCCCTAATAAAGGATGTAAATACATTTAGAAACAATTTAGATTAAATCAACCAATAATTAGGAATAAAAATAATTATCCACAATAGAAATGTTACATAACACTATTGAATTTTTTTTATTGTTTTTGCTATTAAAATTTCGAAAAAGATATCAATTTAAAAAAAAAAATCTTAACTTAAATAATAATAATAATAATAATAATAATAATAATAAGCATACCAATTTTGGCTGACCCAAAATTTTCAAAGTCATATGTGCTTAATGAATTTATCGGCTAAAAATAAGATTTTTTAAATCGTGGATTTTACACCAATTCTAATTAATATTTATATTTGTATATTTGAGATAACATATTCTTAATGATTTATTTTATTTATTTATTATTTTTTTTGGTGGGGGAGGGGGGGCAGCGAGAGTGAAAAGCTTTTTAAGTTAGACTTTGCCATCACCATCCAAATCTAATGTTCGGTCTGGGTGGGGTTGGGGGAAGAAAGTGAAAGGAAGTTACAGACTTTGCCAGCACCATCCAAATCTAATGTTGATATGAAAAAAAAAAAAAAAATCAACAATTATAGGGATGTCATTTCTTAAGTCTCGTTCTGGTGCTTTCAACTAATAACATTAATTCAACCCATCCAACTCTTGAGTTCCTCTTGGACTTTAAAAATTCAATACAGCAATCAAATTTATGTGAAATTATTTAAATAAGCTTGTGAGCATAACGTAACTCAGGACCATGAAATTGTCAATCCCTGGATAAAAAAGCTCACAGTTGCCTTCCAATTACTGAAATGGAATTTTTTATTTTTTGTTCTTTCATAGTTTGAATTCCTCAAGTTCCCAGACTTTGTAAATAATTGTACTTGAAGTGGGAAGATTGTTTGAATTGTGTTTAAAGAAGGTGGAATTGATTTAGCTACCCATTTGGGCCTCCACAAATAAGAGATATGAACCGACATTTTGATTTGCTGCTTTTCGTTATAGTTATACAGTACATTCGAATTTCTCACCGTTTTGAATTTTGGAAAGCCTTTGTCCCCTCCGCTTCATTGTACCATTAGATTTAGAATTGAAAAAGTCTTTCATCTTTTAACTATATGCTACTTTTTTATTTTTTACTGTTCAGATCAATTACTGAGATATATGCTAGCAAGGCCGAATTTTATGAATTTTGTTAGTCATATCTGAATTTTGTTAACGCTATATGGTACCACTAAAAAAATTTCTAAGAGTGATGTGTCACCCAGGCGTGGTGCCTGTTGCGAGAGATAACTACTTGTATGAAAATGGCAACCAGTATGCTAGTTTATGTCAAATTTGACATAGCTCTCATAGAAATCGGTACCGCTTGTGCCCATTCTTGGAGGTCAGAAATTGACAATATCAGTGTCAGTGTCAATTTTTATCTGACACATGTGTGATTTAACCAGAATTTTTTAATATTTTTAAATAAAAAATTTGTAATTTTATAGTCGGTTTTCGGCAAGTGTACCGAATCGACAAATAATATAACACATATAATTAAAGATCCGTGAATATCAAATCCAAGAAAAAATAGATTGTTAAGCTAAATATCTAAAGTTGAATGGAATTAACATGAGATATCCTCAAGTTTGATGGAGAGAAGTTCTAAACTAAGCAAAAAATTAAAATTATAAAATAATAATTAAATAAAAACATGTTCATTTAGAAATCAAACAATGGTGAATTGAATGCTTAAGAAATTCTATCCTCATAATTGAAAATAGGTAAAACAAAATAAACATTTAATTCTGGACAACCCATTTAAATCCAAGCCTATCAAATCTGCATTCAGTTATTCTAATCAATAAACATACCA
The DNA here is from genome assembly GCA_947683425.1 of Excoecaria cochinchinensis. Lineage (NCBI taxonomy): Eukaryota > Viridiplantae > Streptophyta > Magnoliopsida > Malpighiales > Euphorbiaceae > Excoecaria > Excoecaria cochinchinensis. Next base: position 894,767 of record CANTUQ010000033.1, on the reverse strand, counting down.
AATCTGGACTCAATTTATTGATTAGCATCAGTTTGAGTTACTAAATTCTAAATCTGAGATAACCTACCAAATCTGGATTCATCTACCTCAAACTCATATATTCCTAACTATTATAAACTTAATAAAATCAACAGACATAAATCCAACCTACCAAATCTGGACCCAGCTAGAAAAATAAATGCAGATCTTAAAAGAACATAGCATTTACACATACAACAATTTTCGGATTTAGCTTCAATCATCATTATAAATGCATATATAACAAGAAAAATAAAAAGAAACTATGAAAATATTCATTAAACCCAAATATCAAAATACAAAATATGATTCAATAATTGCTAAGCATGAAAAACTACTCTAACATCAAAAATATAATTATTAAATATAAAAACAAAATTAATGTTTAGAATACATCATTGATGAGAGAGAAAATAGATCTTAAAGTTCATTTTTTTTCAACCTTGAAATCTCATTGAATCCCAAAATATAAATCTAAATTAATTTAATCTAAATTATTTACAAACAAAACTGAAATTTAACTTAAATCTAGTCTAAAAACAGTACTTAAAGCAAGAAAATAAAATCTAAAAAAATAAAAATAAAAGTCTACTTCTTTAATTCTAAATTTAGTCTATCTACTACTCTCTATCCCCTTTGAAAGATGAAACAGCACCTATTTATATTCTATAGAAAAGCACGGCTGTATTTTGTAAAACACAGTTGTGTTCTTGAATAAAATGCGTAGAGTTAGGGCTGTTCGTCGCGTGCACAAATTGGTGAAAACTGGAATGCATAGCTGTATTTTTAGCGAAAACATAGCTGTGTTTTGGGCGAGAAAATGCGCGTCGCTGGACCTCTTCGTGCGTGCCTCTGATTGGAAAGCACAGTTGTGCTCTGGCGAAAACACAACTGTGTCCTGAGCTGTCCTCGTAGCGCTGGACGCTGGATGACACAGCTGTATTCTATGAAAGCACATCTGTGCTTTAGGCAAAAATCTACTTTCTTCATCAATTTCTTCTAATATCAGCCCCGCACCTCCAAATTAGCCCCGGACTGAAATAAAACGCCTGAAAACATCCAAAACTTATTAAAAATTATAAAAACATTAAAAACTAATAAAATAACATAAACTAACTAATTAAGACTAAAAACAATTAAAGAAAACACATAATTATACTAAAAAATAACCCAAAATATAAGGATAATTGCAACTTATCACTTTACAAGTGGTATAGTGGATCCGTGAACACTGAAAAAAAATAAATATTGAATCTTTGAATTTTTTTTTGAAATATCTGTACAGTTTTTTTTCAGTTTACTCCAAATCCAACTCTCCGTAAAATCTACTACACTTATTATTTTTCATATTTTATGTTTTGATTATATCCATTATACACTTTCCTTATAAACACAATTTTTCTCTATACATCTCTCTTATAAATTATAAAACCTGTTTTTATTTTCTTCTCTTATAAATCACAAATCACATCTAATCTTTACAAATTTCATATTATTGCTATAAAAAAGGCAATGCCATTTTTTTTGTTTGCTTTTATTTTTATAATAGATTTATGTAGTAAGTTTTATAATAACATTATTTTTTATTAATGTGCATATTGTTTTATGGTTAATTCAGAGAATATATAATTTAGAAGATTTGTGGAGCAATTAGTGCAAGGAATTTATTTATATTATTTTAATTTTATTTTGTGATGTTTTGATTTTTAAGAAAATATGGGAGTAAAATGATATAAATTTATTGAATGTACATGATTTTATAAGTAAATTAAAATTAAAATTAAAATTTAGAAGATCAATAGAGTAATTAATGTAAGAAGTTCATATATATATATATATATATATATATATAAAATCCTATGTTATTTAGAAAAATGGTACAATAAAACAATAAAAATATATATAATTTGCATGAGTTAATAAGTGAGTTCAAATTTTAATTTAGAGGATTAGTGGACTAATTAGCACAAAAAATTTATATAACCGTTTTTTTAGAAAAATGATGAAATTTATTAAATCTCCATGGATTTGATGTTTGAGTTAAAATTATAATTTAGTTGACTAACTAATTTAAGAAATTTATATATTTTTTTATGATGTTCTATTTTTAGGAAAATAGTCGAATGAAGTGATAAAATTTATTAAATTTTCAATATGACACTTCAAACGCCTCAATAAGATCAACGAGATTGAAGATTAGGAGCAGACCAACATTTGTAGAACTTGTTCAGAAGATATCAGTTAAATTGGATTTAACTGTGGATGTGAAGATTAACGATGTGATATATAAGTATCTTGTAAACAATCAGGGGTTAAGTTTTTGGGTGCCTATGAATTTAATTGATGACGATGACATTAGTCAAATTGATGAAAATTTTGATACATTTGTTGGATACACTTTTGTGGAGCTAATTGTTGATACCAAAAAAAATTTAATTGGAGATGGACAAAATGTATTGAATAATATTAATCAAATGACCAATGCTGGAGATAGAGAGTTTATACCAACTGTGGACGAAACAAATCTATTTGGTGACAGTTCGTATAATTTAAGAGTAACTCGGTTCGATTTTGGTCACAGTTTGAGGGTCCAACACAAATTGAAAGCGTTGATAATTTGGAAACAATATGATGCGAGTACAACCATGGGACATCATAATAGGACCAAGGATAAGCTAGTAATGTCAAATGAACCAATGATAAGAGTAAGAACTAAGAAGTTCAAGGAAGTACTAAAAACATACATGGGTCGAATTGTGAAAGTTATGGACAAACAAGGAGGAATGGGGCCGAATGGATAAAAAAAAACTCAAATGGGCTTGATTAATTATTTGAAGTTAGTAGAGCGATTGGTCAGCCCATACACATGTGTTTATTATATTTGGTGTATGAACGTATTTTAATAATGTGGGCTACTTTTTATTATGTTAAGTTGGGCCACAATCTAGCTTAATAGACTTATTTGTAAGTGATACGGGTTTTAACTAGTTTGGACTCATTTAATTATTTTTTCTAAGCTTGTGGGTTGTATTTAGAATCATTAGAGTGGGATTAAGTTATTTTGGTGGGAGGTCTATGTTTAAAGGCCTATTTATCTTAATTAGGTTTAGGGTTTTCTAATGGGTATAAATACCACATATGACCTATTGTAATTCAGATTTTTTTTAAGATTATTATTTTTGTTTGACCGAATTCTTCACTGGAGAGGATTGCTTGTCTTTCTTATTTTGCATCAAGAACTTCATTCTTATTAAGGTAATTTATTTTGTGGCGAATTTCGTTCTTATTTTTAAAATCAACCTAATTATATGCGTTTCCATTCATATTATTGATTGGGGGTTCATTAGGGTTAGAGATTGATTCTTGTTCATGTTCATGCCAAAGTGTGTGTTTCAGGAGTTTCGGCTTCTTTAGCCTGGGGGTTCCGCATCACAATATATGCAAGTCCTATTTGAGAGTTTAATTAATGGTCAAAATCAAATCAATTTTGCCTTATGTTCTACTTTTGAAGGTAGAGATGTTGTATGTGATTATATGTTAAGACATCAAGATAATGTTTCCAATAATGGGTATATTTCTCCAAATTATAATTCGAATGAAGATGATCAAAAAACATATTTGAATGATGCTGGCCCAGAAACTGCTATTGGAAGAGATGATCCCTTTGTTCCAAGTAATTCCATCCATATGACAGAAGGCCTTCAGAATTTGAATATGTATAAGGTTCAAGATCAACTTGGGGGACAAACCAATATTTCACAATTTCACTTTCCATCTGTGCACCACACATCTCTTAATTTTGTTAAGCTGAGATTCACATGTCTAATGATTTACCGATGCTAAGATATGATGGTATTTATGAGTTACGTGGAGGCTTAGCCTTCACATTTAAGAATGAAGTCAAGGCTTGTGTAAAGAAAATTTTCATTTAGAATATTATTTCTTACAAAGTTGTTGAGTTAAAGGCGTCATACTGGGTGGTGTGTTGCACACGTACCGATATAGGCTGCTCATGGAGAGTACGGGCTATGACATAAGGATCTCGCCTTGTTGGATTATTAATGTGTATAAGGAACTCCATAACTATACTGCATCACTGGTATCCCAATACCATAGACAAATAGATCGCAAATAATTTGTGATTGCATATTGGAAATAGTTAGTGTTGCTCATGATCTTAATGTTAGTGTTATAATAGGAAACATTAGGAATCGTGTCAAGCATGATGTAATATATAGTAAGGCCTGGCATGCAAAGACTAAAGCATTGGAGGAGATATTCGGTAACTATGAGGTTTCACATGCAAAGTTGCTAAGATACCTGAAAGCTATGGAGATATACAATTTTGGAATGGTATATGACTTTATTGTTGAAGATAGTCGATAGTCACAATACAAGCAATGCAAAAGGCTTTTGGATATTCAAGCCATATATAGATGGACTATCTCATTGTAAGCCAATATTGCTTATTGAGGGAATGTTTATAATAGAAAAGTTTCATCAAACTCTATTGATTGCAAGTTCTATTGATGGTAATAATTTCCTGTATCCAGTAGCATTTGTTGTTATTGAAAGTCATGACATGTATTAAGCGTTGTGTCATTAAGCGGTCAGGTATAATTGTTATTCTGAATGGCATGCGTGTATAATGGCATTGTTTTGTGATGATACAAATGGTTAGAAGGAACCATTATCTTACCATCATTATTGTCTTTGGCACTTTGTTAGCAACTACAACACCATGTATAAAAATTGTAAAATCAAAGACATGCCATATAAGCCAGTATTGTTGAGGAGGAATATCCATTACATTAAAAGGCCATGACATGGGCGTTAGAATTTGCATGACATTTGGATCATAATAAATTTGTGGAACAGTTGATCGTTTTTCAGACATTTCAGTCCTATTTCATCGAGATCAAAAGTCTACAAATTGAGTTTCCATATGTGCAACATTGAAAGGATTTGGATTTGGTTATCTTAGATACTCAGTTGATATCTGATTCTCAAAACCAACTGCAGCCAAAATGCTTTCCATTATTCGTCGCTTATTCAAAGACGTATAATAACTTGATTCATCACGTTCATGATATAATCTTTCAACACCACCTGCTTGAAATAATAAAATTTAGAATTAATCCCAAACTTTTAATATGAATAAATTTTATTCTAGTTATTATGCAAAATAAACTAAGTGAAATACTTACGGTTGCTTCACTGGATCTGGCAATTGGGGTTATCCATTATCTAGTGCGTTGCACATTTATGCATTCAAATCGATTATTCAATGGTTGACTTAAATGTTGGCCTCTCACAAGATGAGTATAACGGATGTTCCATGCACTTATGATTAATGCAAATTTAGTGAGCCAATCCATCTGTTTAGCCTACGTAAGTCAATTATATGCAAATTGTCTTGGATAAGGGGTTGGGATGGAATTGGCTGGTTAAATCCAAATTGGTGCATGACTCTATCAGAATGGTGTCACTCAATAATATAGAAGCAAATGAGTGGAACAATAAACATCCAACTTGCCAATCCACTTATACAAATGGATGACGTTGTTGTTAGGTTCCCACTTAAACTACATTACAAAAGAAAAAGAAAATTTCAATTTTTATAGTGTGAATAATTCATAATTTTTATGTAAATAAATCATGTCAGTATATAAATGAAATGAATTTTTATACAAGTCTCTTCAATTGCTTATGTATCTAATATTTCTCAATATGTATATATATCCCTTTGCTAATGTTCTTTATATCCAATGGTTCTGTCCACCTAAGTTAACATAATGCTCAAATGTACAAACAAATTGCCTTATCATGAGGTAACATTTAAAAATTGATCTATATTAAATATGTTATGTACATGAATCCGTAAGGCATGATTCGGTTTAACATATATGGTCATAAAAGTTGAGGCCTAAATTGGAAAAGTCTTTTCTATACCCATATTTGTACGAGCTGTAGATGTCCTATAACTCCTTTTGCTTCAGGATGCATGGCCCTGCATAAATCTCTATACAATCAAGCAAGACAAGCTAACCTCTAACTATATTCCCCAATCCTTTCCAAATCTTTTAGAACAGGTAGAAACATCAAATGGACCATGCTCAATGACTCGGTGCAAATAATAATCCCTTAAAACATATTACTATCCAACCACGAGCGTACTATCGTAAAACCTCAGCTGTTGCATTATCAAGTATTTCACTAAATCCAGCATCCAACCATGTCATCCTTACTTTACCTCCACGTAAATCAATGATAGGAGGAAATGCTCTAAAGTATATTTGAAAAACTAGTCATCCAATTAAGGTTTGTTCTCCTAGTTACGTGTTGACCCTCAATTGGTAATCTTATCAAAATTCTTACATCTTGAAGTGTGATCGTGGTACCGTACGTGAGATGAAACGTATGCTTTTCTGATCGCCACCTTTCAATAAGTGATGTTATTAAATTGCAATCCATATTTATCACTCCAATTTTTGCAATTCCTAAGAAACTAGCTGAACTTATATATGGTAAGATTCTTGGATCAATATTGCTATAGTGCTTATCCACGCTGCTACTGCTTGTTCTCCCCTTTTAACCTTTTAGTATAAATTAAAACGACAATGATATAAATAATGTGTTTTTAGAAACAATTTACAAATCTGGGGTGTTTTTCAAACTAATTACTGGGTTGGAGTTTAGTTTGAAACTGTAGCTTCAAACTTCATATTTTCCTTTTTTTTTTCAAAAGGTGCAGACTCTACAGCTTTTTCTATGTTTTTATTTTTTTTAGGAAAAGCGGCCGATCTGCTAGACCGGCAGCTTTTCCATTTTTTTTCTTTTGCTTCTAAACAGACACTACAAGAAATTGTAGTTTTCGTGACGAAAATTTAGCGACGGATGAAAGTAAAAAAATTTCGTCGCTAAAAATGGCGAGAATAATTTTCCTCCAGTTTTAACGACCGAAATTACGACGAAAATTAAATTTCGTCACTAAGAAATTAAATTCCGTCGCTAAATTTAGCGATGGAATTTAATTTTCGTCACTAAAATTGTTAAAAAAATAATATCTTTTATTAGCGACGGAAATTGAAATTCCGTCGCTAAATTTAATTTTCGTCGCTAAAATTATTAAAAAAAAATAATATCTTTTATTAGCGACAGAAATTGAAATTCTGTCGCTAAAATTATTAAAAAAATAATATACTTTTATTAGCGACGGAATTTCAATTTTCGTCGCTAATTTTAGTGACGGAAAATCATTTTTCGTTGCTAAAATTTTCCTATAAATTCTATTTTTTCTCTCTCCTTCCCCTCCCTCCCAATCCCCCCTCCTCTGCATCTCTACCCACCGTCGCCCTCCTCCGGCGTGCCTCCATCGGTAGATCCTGCCTTCCTACCGACGTCCGCCGCCGATTCGACCTGGACCACCCACCTCCGGCCTCCTCCTCTCCCTCCCCTCCCACCCCTCCCTCTCCCCTCTCTCTTCACCTCCCTCCTCTCTCTGCCCAGCCTTCTTTCCCGTGGCTGTGCCGCCGTTGCCCTCCTTCCGGCTCCCCCTCCCCTCCCCGGCACCGATCTCGCCTCCCCCTCCCCTCCGGCGCCGGTTTCCCCTTCCCCCCTCCCCCTTTTCCTTCCCTTCCTCCCCCGCTCCCCTCTCAAGTGTCCCCCCCCCCCCCCCCCCCCCCGATCTCCCTCGCCGGCGAGCTGCGGTCCGCGACGCGTAGATCTCCGCCTCCCCCTGCCGTGCCGTTGCATGTGGTGCCTCCGGTGGCCTCCTGCTGTGGTGACCGGCGATTTGGGTAAGTTTGGTTTATTTCTTTTTTTTCTTTATTTATTAATTATAAATTTAATTATTATTATTAACATTATTAGTATAATTATTATTATTATGTTAATTTGTATTGTTAATTAAATATTTATCTTAATTATTATTATGATTATTGTAATGTTGTGTTAATTATTATTATTATTATTATTATTATTATTATGTAATGGGTAGGTTAATTAGTATTATTAATAGTTTTATTAAATAATTATCTTAATTATTATTATTGTTATTATTTTTATTAAGAAGTTGTGTTAATTTTAGTTATTATTATTATTATTATTATTATTGTTAATTGGGTATGCTAATTGGTATTGTTATTAGTATTATTAAATATTTATCCTAATTATTATTATGATTATTATAATTTTTATTAAGTAGTTGTGTTAATTATTATTGTTATTATTTAATGTGTATGTGAAGTAGATATATTATTAGTATTGTTATTATTTTTATTAAGAAGTTGTGTTAATTTTAGTTATTATTATTATTATTATTATTATTATTATTCAACATGTTATTATTATTAAATTGAAATCAGTAAAATTTGTACATTAATTAATATTAATATTATTATTAATATTATTATTATTATTATTATTATGTTAATTTGTATTGTTATTATTATTATTTATTTATGTTAATTTGTATTGTAGTTATTATTATTATTTTTTTAATTTGTAAAAATTCCCGACCGAAATTCAATTTCCGTCGGGAAATTTGCCGACGAAAATTCATTTTTTGTCGGGAATTCCAGACGAAAATTCATTTTTCGTCGGCAATTCCCGACGGAAATTCATTTTCCATCGGAAATTTTGCTTACAACTAATATGCCAACGGAATGAATTTTCGTCGGCAATTTCGTTTCCCGACGGAAATTCCTTATTTTTCGTCGGGAAATCATTTTTTTCTTGTAGTGAGAACTAATAAGAAAAAAAGACAAATTGTAAAATAAGAAAATGTGGGTAAGTGAGGGTAAGTAACATAAAGTTCTTTGAGATGAGTCCTATATTTTTATTTTATTTAATTTCTTAAATTACTTTTTTTAGGAAATTTTTTTAACCTGTATTACTATCAAAGGCCGCAAGACCTTATTTGAAATTTTACTTTTTTTTTTTTAAATTGTTAATCTTTATATAAAGCTGTTAGACCTACAACTTTTACAGAAATAAAAGAGATGACCAGTTGCAAAAATGGAAGACAATAAAATAAAAAAAATATACATTAGTCTGGTCAAATATATATACAAGCTAACTGAATAGTAATTTTATGAATTGCAAATGATCATGGAGCTCTCTAGTCCTAACCCTAGTTGTCCTTCCTTGGAGGAGAAGGACCTCCTTGAGCGAAGTAATAAGAAGGTTAGGCGTGATCAGATTGATGAGTCTCAGGTGCCTGAGACGCCTATGGATATTGAAGGGCAAATGAATGGTATGCAGAAACAGGTGCGTTCATTCAAAGATACTTTAACTGGATCGGCAAACAGGAGAGATGATTTTTTCCTTGATGAGATATCTGAAGATGAGGAGGATAATGATATTGCAGATGAATTGGACGATGATGAATGTCCTGTTATTAGAGTTTCAAAAGAGGAAAAGTATAGGTTACGTAAACCTTGGGCTCAAACTCTTATTGTTAAAGTGCTTGGGAGGACTTTTGGGTTTAAATTTTTTGAACGAAAGCTTCGAATATTATGGAAATCGAAGTCAGCAATGGAGGTGGTGACGATTGAAAATGATTTTTATCTGGTCAAGTTTGCATCGATAGAGGATTATAACTTTGCTCTTTTTGAAGGACCATGGATGATTTTTGATCATTATGTGAATGTTAGACGTTGGAGTCCAAATTTTGATCCTGAAGAAGCAACCATTGACACAATAGTTGCTTGGGTGAGGTTCCCGTGCTTGCCCATAGAATATTATGATAATGACTTTTTGATGAAAGTGGGAAAGAAAATTGGTAATCCAGTCAAAGTGGATGATAATACATGTGAGCAAGCTAGAGGGAAATTTGCCAGGATGTGCATCGAAATTGACTTGAATAGACCTCTTTTGTCTAAATTTAAGCTACGTAAAAGGGTGCGAAGGATCGAATATGAAGGAGTTCATCTGATGTGTTTTGAATGCGGTAGGCTTGGCCATAAGAAAGATAAGTGTCCGGTAGGGGGCATGGCGACAGAGGCTAGTCGGGATGAAGTTCATAGAGAGGAAAGCATAGAGGGACATGAAGGGAATCACAATAGGAAAGCTGAGGTGTTTAAGGCGGAGATTACTGAGAAATATCGGAATTGGATGATTGTTCAGCATAAACAAAGGAAGTCTTCCTTTTTTGATAGTAAGAAACAGGATGGAAATAAGAAAGGAGAAACTTCAGGCGTGGACAAAGGAAGGATATTTGGGATTAGAAAGGAAGCTGCTGTTAGTAAGTCTAAGTTCTCGGCGTTAGCAATTGAGGAATACGAAGAAGATGATGTGAGAATGGAGGCTAATACCGATAATGAGGTGGGCTTAATTGTCAAGCAAGCCCATAAGGCTGATAGGCAGGCTAGTGGGAGAGGGGGCCGTGGAAGAGCACGTGGGAATAGGCCCAATGTTTAGGTCCAGAAGCCTTCTTATAAGGGAAAGGAAATTATTAATGTGACTAATACAGATAAGGAGAAGTCTATCCCTATGAATACTGGTAAGCAGAGTAAGAACAAGGTTATGTCTGTGTCCAAGCAAGCGGCAGCTCAAGCAGAGCACACGGTGGTTTTGGTGATAAAAATGGGGAAACGTCTAAATTAGTGATAAGCAACGTGAATCATAGTGAGGGAATAGATCCTTTTAAAGCAGGTTTGAATTCGGTGGTTGGCAAGAGTGTTGAGACTCGGCAACTTTCTTTCAAATCAGATCCTCCAGATAAATTAGTTCTCATGGATGAAGATGGGGTGAATGATGAGGATGGCATTAACACTGATTCTGAAGGGGAGGAGAGCTGGGATGAAGAGGACATCGCAGAAGGCTGTGAGGTGGGCAGGGATGGTGTGGCTGGCGAGCACATAATGTAACGTGTGTCTCGAGTGATTGTCTCATTTATTATTGGTTAAAAGGATTTTGCTTTATTTGGGGTTTCTTTCTTCTCTTCTCTTTTTTGTTTTATGTTAGTAATTGTGTGGAATTGTCAAGGTGCGGCTTCGAAGGAATTTAAACGCACTTTGAATCTTATGATTGATGTTTATAAACCTATGATTTTGGGTTTGGTTGAGACTAAGATCAGTGGTCAGAATGCAGATTCTTTTTGTAAAGGATCAGGATTTGATAAATGGGTTCGAGTGGAGGCTTTGGGTTTTAGTGGTGGGATATGGCTTCTTTGGAAGAATGAAGTTGAGGTGACCGTCCTCAAGACTCATCCACAATTCATTCATTGCCAGGTTTTGAATGTAACGGCTGGTGGGGTACCGACCGAGGGCTATCCCCGGAACATATCCCGTCGTACCTTCCCTGCGCGTCGCTCAATAGCCACCGCGCCGTACTCACGGTCTTTACACTTCCCCTTGTGCATTTTTGCCTTTCGTGGGATTCGAACGAAGGACCTGGGGATAAGTCCTTAATTCATAGAATCCCACTACCATTAGGCTAGGCCCGACGGGATATGTTCCAGGGATAGCCCTCGGTCGGTACCCCACCAGCCGTTACAAAAAGGCGCCTTTTTTGTAACGGCTGGTGGGGTACCGACCGAGGGCTATCCCCGGAACATATCCCGTTGGGCCTTCCCTGCGCGTCGCTCAATAGCCACTGCGCCGTACTCACGGTCTTTACACTTCCCCTTGTGCATTTTTGCCTTTCGTGGGATTCGAACCAAGGACCTAGGGATAAGTCCTTAATTCATAGAATCCCACTACCATTAGGCTATCTACCGGTGGGTCCATCCCCGGAACATATCCCGTCGGGAGTCGGTTCACCGCAGGAGTTGGTTCACCGCGCCGTACTCACGGTCTTTACACTTCCCCTTGTGCATTTTTTCCTTTCGTGGGATTCGAACCAAGGACCTAGGGATAAGTCCTTAATTCATAGAATCCCACTACCATTAGGCTATCTACCGGTGGGTCCATCCCCGGAACATATCCCGTCGGGAGTCGGTTCACCGCAAGAGTTGGTTCACCGCGCCGTACTAACGGTCTTTACACTTCCCCTTGTGCATTTTTGCCTTTCGTGGGATTCGAACCAAGGACCTAGGGAATAAGTCCTTAATTCATAGAATACCACTACCATTAGGCTAGATAGCCTAATGGTAGTTGACGGGTCCTCGGCAAGTGTACCGAATCGACAAGTAATAAAGTGGGGTATAGTTAGGACCCCGAGTTATCGTACCCAAGGGAAAAAGGATTGTTCAGTTAAATATCTATGGTTGAGTGAATTTGAGATGTCCCCGGTGTGATTGGTGGAGAAGATTAAACTAAACCAGAAAATAAATTAACAATTGAAAATAAAATTGTTCATCAAGAAATTATTCAAAGATGAAATTAAATACTTGGGAAATTCTATCCTCATATATGTAACTGAAAATTGGTAAAATAATATAACATGAAATTCTGGATAACCTATCTAAACCCAAGCCTACCTTTCGGATTCAGCTATTCTAATTAATGAACCTACCTTTCGGATTCAGCACATATATTAGCATTATCACATGTTTGTAAGTTCTAAGTCAGATAATCCTACCAGTTCGGATTCAGATATCAAACTCATTTATCTTCCACCATTCTGAACCTATTAAAATAAACATTCACAGATTTAAATACCAATTCGGATTCATCAAACCAATGAAAGTTGATTAAAATAGAACAAAGCATATGTATGTATTTATGAACTGATTACAATCAAAGTTTATCCTGGTAGATCTCCCCTTAACTTGCATTCAATTCAGCAACAACAGATAATTTCAGAGAAGATAAAACTGAACTATATGTATAATATGACCAATTCCTAGATCTAAGACAACCTACCATCCCGGATTCAGTTATCTAAAACCTATTTATTCCTCACAATTTTTAATCTAATAACATTAACACCCACAAACCAACCTACCATATCCATGGATTAAGCTGGAAAGATAAATATCAATATTAAAAGAACAGAGCATTTGCACAAACAATAATTTTCGGATTTAGCTCCAATCATCATTATAATTGCAAAACAATATATAACAAGAGGAATAAAAGAAAACATGAAAATATTTCTTAAATCCAAATATCCAAAATACACATACGATTCAAGAACTCCCAAGTATGAACAACTACCTTAACATCAAGAATATAAATATAAAAGATGAAAAATTAAGTTTAGAATACACCCTTGATGAAAAGAGAAAATGGATCTTGAAGTTCTTGTTCATCCACCGTTGAATTTCCTTAAATCCCAAAATACAAAATTTAAAATAAAAATAATCTAAATTAAATTGGAATAAAAGTGCAATTTGAAATGAAATCTAAGCTAAAACAAAGTTTAAAAGAAGAATTAAAACATGGAAATTAAATAAAATATTGCTGGAATTTAATGGAAAATAAATCTAAGTCTACCCTAAGGAGAGAGAGAAAAATAAAGGAAAACCAAAACTAACACTAAAACTAAAACTAAGCTGCCTTTGATTTCAGCGGCGTTATTTTCTTTTTATACTGGAGAAAAGCACAGCTGTGCTTTGAGAAGCACAGCTGTGTTTTAGGCTAGGGCGTCGTGGTTCACAGCGTGGCACAGCTGTGCTTTACACGAAAGCACGGCTGTGCTTCTGGGCGTCGCTCCTCATCCGCGCATCTCCAGCTGCGGGACACAGCTGTGCTTTGCGAGAAAGCACAGCTGTGTCGTCGAGTCTCTTCGTCCGCGCGCGCGTCTCCGGCGTGACACAGCCGTGCCTTGCACCTGCATAGCTGTGCAATCCGAAAGCACAGCTGTGCAATTCGAAAGCACGGCTGTGCAATAGGCAAATCTGCCTCTTTTTGCCTTAATTCTTCTAAATTCACCCCACAACCTCCAATTTAGCTCCGATTAATAATATAACACCTGAAAACATTCCAAACTTATTAAAAATTATAAAAATACTATAAATTAATAAAAATACAAAAACTCATTAATTATTATTAAAATTAAATAAATAAAACATATAATTAGGCCAATAATTAATCTAAAATATTAATATAATTGCAACTTATCAACTACCCCAAACTCAAACCTTTACTCGTCCTCGAGTAAACTGAATGAACCACATTCTCAATCATCTCAATCTCAACAAAAGAAAATAAGGAGTCATTCTCAATTAAGGGACAAGAAAATAGGTTTGCAAATACCAATGCTCACTAAATAACAAATAAACACAAGAACATACTAAACAATTTCTGTGTGTGTGTGCAAAAGGCCAAAACATAATTTTTATCATTTAAAAACAAAACTTCTAGATACAATGTTGGGAAAAGGAATCAACTCGAATGCATGAATGCACTCATGGCTTTTCACTCAAAGCTCAAGAAACACCATATGCCTCTTCTTACGTACCAAACCTTACTAGAAGGTCATCTCCACTAAATAGAACAAGACAAAACAAAGAATCAAGAGGTCTTACATTTTGGTTGTAACGTTAGGCTTAGGTAAATTGGCTAACAAAGAAAGATCAAGTCACTAGAGAAAAATAGCCATTACCTAAACAAAACACAATCACCCAACTGTACTAATAAATATTCCCAACTCAATCACATATAATCAAAATAAAATTGGTCTAAAAGACACCTTAGCATCATCAAACTCAACTCATAATAACAAATGCCACATAATATTCAACACCGATTTTCACAAGGCACTAGTTCAAGTCTCACTAATTTTTGTACCCCAAACTCACATTTTGCCCAATTAGCTAGGAAAAACTTACAATGCTTCTTATTTTTCAAATTATTTTTTTTTTTTTTTAATTTATTTATTTATTTATTTATTTATTTTTTTATTAAGAAGCATAAAAACCAACTAGCCATTAATAAATAAAGTACTTAATTCGTCTATAAATCCCAGCAAGAACTACAATTGAGCTTTAATTTTTACAAGACCAATAAACCACTTAAATCACATTCCTCTTTATCAACCCCAAACTCATTTTTTTAAATGGGCTCAACTCTCCATTACACACACCAATCAATTCTCAAACAGAAATTTACACCAAGAATTGACAAAATCTAAACTTCTTTTTACCCAAAATAGAAACCCAACCTTACTAGAGTGGCCACTCTTCAAAGGGAGGCAAAAATCATTTAAGGCTAAAGGTAGTTTTAATATGTGTAACAATAAAATAAGCACGCATTTAGCATACTAGATTGATAGGCTCAACGGGCTAACAAGAGACAATGAAATTAAGGTAGGAAAAGTCATTTAAAGTAGCTGTACAAAGAATGGTTGCCTAAATCATTTTCTAAGTTGTGTCTCATCTGAGGTCGCTTCGATGGGTAATCAGAAAGGTTCTAGTGCTCTTAGTGAGTTTTCATCTAATCCCCTAATTGCAACTAGACTTTTCTCAATTTTTGAAAACAGGCCCAAAGTGCTCAAAATTTAGAAATTGCCAAGTATGATTAAGGTTTACATGCAGTCTAACAAACAAAGATATAAACATAACTATTTCTCGCTCAACTTAATATTGAATGAAACACAAATTTCTAAACCTGAGATCAAAATCATTCACAATTGAGAACTATTAGGACGAAATAAAAATTTAAATCGAAGGAAAATCAAAAAGAAACAACCATAAAAATATTTAGACACAAACTTGGCACAAACACGCCACAAACAAAACAAAAATTAATTAAAAACTACTAAAAATTTAAAATGTTACCCTAAACACACAACAATTAAAAAGACACAATAACCTTTCGGATTCAGCACATATATTAGCATTATCACATGTTTGTAAGTTCTAAGTCAGATAATCCTACCAGTTCGGATTCAGATATCAAACTCATTTATCTTCCACCATTCTGAACCTATTAAAATAAACATTCACAGATTTAAATACCAATTCGGATTCATCAAACCAATGAAAGTTGATTAAAATAGAACAAAGCATATGTATGTATTTATGAACTGATTACAATCAAAGTTTATCCTGGTAGATCTCCCCTTAACTTGCATTCAATTCAGCAACAACAGATAATTTCAGAGAAGATAAAACTGAACTATATGTATAATATGACCAATTCCTAGATCTAAGACAACCTACCATCCCGGATTCAGTTATCTAAAACCTATTTATTCCTCACAATTTTTAATCTAATAACATTAACACCCACAAACCAACCTACCATATCCATGGATTAAGCTGGAAAGATAAATATCAATATTAAAAGAACAGAGCATTTGCACAAACAATAATTTTCGGATTTAGCTCCAATCATCATTATAATTGCAAAACAATATATAACAAGAGGAATAAAAGAAAACATGAAAATATTTCTTAAATCCAAATATCCAAAATACACATACGATTCAAGAACTCCCAAGTATGAACAACTACCTTAACATCAAGAATATAAATATAAAAGATGAAAAATTAAGTTTAGAATACACCCTTGATGAAAAGAGAAAATGGATCTTGAAGTTCTTGTTCATCCACCGTTGAATTTCCTTAAATCCCAAAATACAAAATTTAAAATAAAAATAATCTAAATTAAATTGGAATAAAAGTGCAATTTGAAATGAAATCTAAGCTAAAACAAAGTTTAAAAGAAGAATTAAAACATGGAAATTAAATAAAATATTGCTGGAATTTAATGGAAAATAAATCTAAGTCTACCCTAAGGAGAGAGAGAAAAATAAAGGAAAACCAAAACTAACACTAAAACTAAAACTAAGCTGCCTTTGATTTCAGCGGCGTTATTTTCTTTTTATACTGGAGAAAAGCACAGCTGTGCTTTGAGAAGCACAGCTGTGTTTTAGGCTAGGGCGTCGTGGTTCACAGCGTGGCACAGCTGTGCTTTACACGAAAGCACGGCTGTGCTTCTGGGCGTCGCTCCTCATCCGCGCATCTCCAGCTGCGGGACACAGCTGTGCTTTGCGAGAAAGCACAGCTGTGTCGTCGAGTCTCTTCGTCCGCGCGCGCGTCTCCGGCGTGACACAGCCGTGCCTTGCACCTGCATAGCTGTGCAATCCGAAAGCACAGCTGTGCAATTCGAAAGCACGGCTGTGCAATAGGCAAATCTGCCTCTTTTTGCCTTAATTCTTCTAAATTCACCCCACAACCTCCAATTTAGCTCCGATTAATAATATAACACCTGAAAACATTCCAAACTTATTAAAAATTATAAAAATACTATAAATTAATAAAAATACAAAAACTCATTAATTATTATTAAAATTAAATAAATAAAACATATAATTAGGCCAATAATTAATCTAAAATATTAATATAATTGCAACTTATCAGTAGTGGTATTCTATGAATTAAGGACTTATTCCCTAGATCCTTGGTTCGAATCCCACGAAAGGCAAAAATGCACAAGGGGAAGTGTAAAGACCGTGAGTACGGCGCGGTGAACCGACTCCCGATGAGATATGTTCCGGGGATGGACCCACCGGTCGTTACAAAAATGTGACACGCCTTATCCGCACTCAGGCGATCCCATCCCATGAGGAGTAAGATGCCGTACGAGTCAGGGTGCAACCAAACAAAGCAGAGAACAATGCATAGATAAACATACACAAATGCAGGATAATTAAAAACTTTTGCGAAGATAAGCAAACGAAAGCTGATCATGCATTAATATAACGGAGGCATTACATTATTGTTCTGATCAACTAAGAGATACAACAATTAATTACAAACCCAAATTACATAAACAAAAGCGGAAGCTATTACAAAACCAATACAAGAGAGTTCTATACAAAAGAATCTCAAAATACAAAACTCAGTCCTATTCTAAACCCTGCTGCGTTGGCTTCGACTGCGGCGACTCTCTCAAAGCACCTCCTTCCGCACCTGCACGGGTAAACACACCGTGCTAAGCGATAAACGCTTAGTGGGGAACCACACATATATAAGAGGACAACCATTCACAACGGTCGTCAAGGAAAAACACAAGCGTACGTCATAATATACCATACACATAGCATATCAATTGCATAAGCATGCATATAAACTAAAGCAATACATTCAGAAGCTCATAACAATATTCATATTCCCAACAGATTATGCTTTTCACTTATGAGTTCGCACATGTGTCACATACATTTCCTCGTAACACAATTCATACAAGGCACCTGCTGACCCGAGGGAGTGGATAGCGAGTGTACGGACAGTATTTTACGGGTACGAGCCGATCACAAATAGTACCTTACGGGTACGAATCGATAAATCAAGATACTTTTAACTTTCACAAAATATTTTCAAAAGGGATCTTAAATAAGATCCGAACACATAGGGGTTCGCGAGGAACCAAACGGGGACCTGATCAGGGTCCAAACGAAACAAAGGGCTACAGCTATAAGACTCTATTAGGCATGCCTAACTATCCACTTTCTAGACTCTAGCAGGTCATGCATAAACCATTCAATTAATTTCATAACATTCCAAAATTATCATTATACATGTACATAGTTGTATTATGGATCCGCATTCATATAATTCATAAAACATCAAGCATAAATCTCATAGACATTAAAGGAAACTAGAGTTCAAAAATCGCACACAACAAAAGAAAACTCATTCAGCATACAGGGATCTGTCGCGCTCGCGACAGAGACCGAAGTCTCTTCGCTGCGCGTACGCGACGGATTTCACGATCGTGAGGAGGACGGAGGGGCCAGGCTCTGTCGCGCTCGCGACAGAGAGCAAATATTGCTGTCGCGGGCTCGCGATGAATCGCGTGCTCGCGATAGCACTTGGCCAGCATCACGCTCTGTCACGATCGCGACGGATGGCGCACTCGCGACAGAGGGTGCTCATCGCTTCGGCTATCGCGGGCTTGCGACGGATGTCGCGTGCTCGCGACAGCGAAGCTCCAAAATGCCGATCTCTGTCGCGCTCACGACATCGTAGCGATCGCGACAGCATCGAGTTTTCCAAAATCTGCAGAATTCTGCAGATTTTCTTCCTCCCTCTCTCAACCACAAACACACACAAAACTCGTCCAAGAACCTCTTACCTCAAACCCAGCCATCCATTAGCATCAACAACCATAATATAACATTAATCAACAAGATATTTCACACAATTCATTAATTTAAACCTCCAATTCCAAGAATCATCCAAAACCCCAATTTATGCACAAAACCTCATCAACTCCAACATTATCACAATTAATTCATGCTCTTACAAGATTCACATTCCAAAACAAAAACCCATAACATATACATCAAAATAAAGAACATATAACAACCTAATTCTAAGAAACCATCAAATCTCATACATAAACATATATATACATGAAAACCAAGAAATTCCCAAACCTTAAAATCCTTAGCTCCTATTGCTTGGATCCACTAGTTCCAGCCTTCTCTTTGCCCTTAGGCTCACGCGGAGGCTCAACTAAGCACAAACAAGGACCCAAACACCAAAAACACAAACCCTAACTTAGATCCAACCCAAGAAGAAGAAAAAGAAAATACATGAATAACACAAAGAAAAAGCAAGAACTTACCAAGGAAGATGTAAGGGAGTAATTAATTCCACCACTTGAGCTTGAATCTAAGTACAACACTTAGGGTCCGATTGAAATAAATGAATTCAATTTGTAGAATTCATTTACAAATGAATTCCATATGGAATTCATTTGTAAATGAATTTCTATGTTTGGAATAAAATTATTAAAATATAAAATTGAAAATGAATTACTTATTTTTATACTTGGAATAAATGAATAAATGAATTCATTTCTATTTTATTTACTAAAATATTCTTAATACCAATTTTGATATTTTCTTTCAATTACTTCCAATAAAAAAAAATTAACAACTATTAATCATCATTTTAAAATTTTCAATAAATATTAAATCAATAATAATATAATTTAAAAAAAAAAGTAATATCCATATTAACATTCAGTGTAAACAACCAATATAATATTATGTCTATGGAAATTATACCAAATAAAATACTAATATTATGTCTATGGAAATTCTATTTCGTCTTTTCTAAATTTTGTATTAACAGTTTCAATTATTTAAATCTTTCATGATCACTAACATAAATTACCAAGTTTTAAGTTTTATAGAACATAAACAATTCAGAAATTTGATTTCAACAATAATATTATTAAAAAAAATCATACATACCGAATGAAATTAGTCAGTAAAAATCAAACGGCAATGAGTCAAAATCCGATGATGGTGGCTTTGGGTGACAGAAAAATAGTGATAGGAGAGGGAAAAGAATAGTGATAGAGAAAAAAGAATAACAGATTACGTTAACTTCATAAAAGTAATTTATTTATAACAAATGATAAAAAGGGTATTATAGTTTTTTCAATTTTGACTCTTAAAAATATGGAATTCATTTGCAAATTCCACCTATTTTGATAGAATTTGGTTAAGGTATGATGAATTCCATGGAATTGAATTCTCAATTCCTATTTTTTTTGCATTCCAAGCATAAAAAATAGGAATTACAAATGAATTACATAAAATTTTATGAAATTCATTTATTCCAAGCGGAGCTTTAGGAGAGTGCAAAGGAGGAAGAAGAAGAAGAAGGAGGAGAGAAAACGGGAAATGGGTTACAAAATCTGATTTTTCCCTTTTTCATTTTCTCTTTCCCCTCTTTCTTTCCCCTTTACACATGTCAACCATCTAGTGGAGGAGATTACTTACTCACACCCTAACTAAATGTATCACATGCACACAATGAAACACCCTAATAATACACCCTACACATGTATGAGCAACACACACAATGATTTCTCAAGTACACACCCTACAAATGTATGAATGCATACGCACCACAATAACTCACTAGTGCACATCCTACTATGGTGCACTCAACCACATGTAATGCAACTCCCATGAACACACTACAATGGTGCACTCATGCACACACAAACCTGTCCCAACTAATTCACACCATAGTGCTACACATGCACACACGTACCAGAAAAATCCCAAATCATACAATATTCCCAAAATGCCCTTATGATCATGCCAAAATACATACAAATACATACACACACATGGCTCGTTCTACTAGGAGGCAAACGGGGTGTGATATTGAATGCTGGGATTAATTACTGGTTTTTTTCGATTGTGTATGGGAGCCCAAATTTCTCTCTTCGTAAGAGACTTTGGAATGAGTTAACGGCTCGTAAGGCTCAAGTGACTGGTCCCTGGATGATTGCAGGGGATTTTAATTCTGTACTTGATTCTACTGAAGTCAGCGATGGCTCTACTTTCTCTAGTGCCAGAAGTGCTGGTTTTAGGAAGTGGATGTTTAGAGAAGGTTTGATTGATTTGGGTTTCTCTGGTCCATGCTTCACATGGTCGCGTAGAGGTAATATACAGGGATTTAAAGCTGCTCGTCTTGACAGAGCAGTATGTAATTCTGATTGGCAAGTTTCTTTTCATGAAGCGTCTGTTACTCATCTTGCTAAGAACAGGTCAGACCATCACCCTGTGCTCATCTCTTTGAAGAGTCGACTGGCTAGCAAAATTGATAGGCCATTTCGGTTTGAAGCTGCCTGGCTCACTCATCATGATTTTGAGAAAGTTATTTCTGCTAAATGGGATTCTACTAAAACTATTCATAAAAATGTAGAAGACCTGGCTAGTTATCTGAGACAGTGGAATGCAAATACTTTTGGTAATATTTTTAAAAGGAAGAGGAGTATGTTGGCGAGGCTAGCATGTATTCAAAAGATTCTTGCTGCAAATCCCAATCACTGTATTGTTCATTTAGAGAGAAAACATCGGAAAGAACTGGAAACTGTGTTAGAACAGGAAGAGATTCTCTGGTTTCAAAAGTCAAGGGAAGACTGGATTCACTCTGGGGATAGAAATACTAAGTTTTTTCATACTTCTACCATTGTTAGAAGACAAAGGACTTTTATTAATAGGCTGAAGGATGATACAGGTGCTTGGATTATGGATCAAGAGACTCTTAAATCTAATGCTTTTTTATACTTTAAGAATCTGTATTTGGATAGTAATGAGTGTCTGGATGAAGTTGACAGTTTCCCTACTGGTCGTTTCCCTAGACTTTCTAAATGGCATGTTGAGCATCTGGCCATGTCGTTTAATGCTAAAGATGTGAGAAAGGCTATCTTTGATATGGCTCCTTTTAAGTCCCCAGGACCTAATGGATTTTCGGCTGCTTTTTATCAGAGAATGTGGTCTATTATTGGGCCTTCGGTGAGTCAAATTGTGCTGGATTTTTTAAATGGTGGTGACCTTCACAGCTCTATAAATGAGACCTTACTGGTTTTGATCCCAAAAATCCCGAATCCTAAAAATTTGAAGCAGTTCAGGCCAATTAGTCTCTATAATGTGATTTATAAGGCCATCACAAAGACTTTGACTAATCGCTTGAAACCTATATTACCTGATATTATAGAACCTACTCAATGTAGCTTTGTTCCTGGAAGACAGATTGTTGACAATATAGTGATCTTTCAAGAAGCTATTCACTCTATGCATTCTAAAAGGTCGGGTAAAGGTGTTATGGCCATTAAAATTGATCTTGAGAAAGCTTATGACCGGGTCTCTTGGAATTTCCTCAGGAATACTCTTAAGGATGTGGGGTTGTCTAGTTCTTGGGTGCGAAATATCATGACTTGTATTGAGTCTGCTTCTATGTCGGTTTTATGGAACGGATCACAGGCTGATTATTTCTCTCCTAAATGTGGGGTGCGTCAAGGTGACCCTATATCACCTTATCTGTTTGTGATGTGTATTGAGCGCCTTTCTCAGGCGATTAATGAATGTGTTAATACGAACCAGTGGAGACCTTTCAAAGTTTCCATATCAAGCCCTGCTATTTCCCATTTACTTTTTGCAGATGATATGGTGCTCTTTGGAGAGGCTGATACTTGGATCGTTTTTGCAAAGCTTCGGGGCAGCGTATTAATTTTGCTAAATCTAGTTTATTTGTCTCTAAGAATGTGGATCATGGTATTGCTGAGCAGTTATCTACTTTCTCTAGCATCCCTTTGGTGACTAACTTGGGACGATATCTAGGAGTTCAAGCAATTCATGGACGTTTATCTTCAGGATCCTTTCAGCACATTTTAGATAGAATTTACAAGAGGCTAGTGGGATGGAGATCCAAATCGTTATCCTTGGCGGGTAGAATTGTTCTTGTTAAATCAGTGTTGTTGTCTATACCTTGTTATGCTATGCAAACTGCTAGTATTCTAGTTTCAGTGTGTAAAGAAATTGAAAAAGTGGCATGTCGATTTCTTTGGGGAGGAAGTGCGATCGATCACAAAACTACGAGCTTGGTTCGATGGTCTAAAGTTACGACTCATTCTGATTATGGTGGGCTGGGAATTAAAAATATTTATCAGCATAACATGGCCTTTCTTGCTAAACTGGGCTGGCGGCTTGTTATGGAAAAGGATCAATTGTGGGCCAAGGTTTTAAGAGCCAAGTATATGGGGATTGATAAGTCTGTGAAAGGGATTCAGAGCAAAAGAAATGCTTCTTCTGTTTGGAGAGGTATTGTCAAAGCTTCCAATTTAATTGCTCAAGGAACAAGAATGAGGATTGGCAACGGTAAGAATACTCTTTTTTGGTTGGATTCTTTGCTGTGTGATAAGCCTTTATTATTCTTTGTTTTGCATCCTATCTCTTTTGTGGAAAAATACCGGTCTGTTGCTAGTTACTGGGCTCCTACTTTGGGTTGGGATTATGATAATCTTCAAGGGCTTCTTCCTTTACACATTCTTACAAGGCTGGCAGTGATCTTTGTTAGAAACAATGTTGATGAGGATGATGGTGTTTACTGGAAGCCGGCGGCTAATGGGTTTTTTTCGGTCAAATCGGCTTATGAAATGCAACAGTTGTCTAGCTCCACGAACAGTAAAATATGGAGGGTTGTTTGGATTTTGAATGTCCCTCAGCGTGTTAGATCTTTTATTTGGCTCATTATTCATGGAAAGGTTATGTGCAATGTGGAGAGGGTTAAGAGAGGTTTTACGGGCAACCCTTTTTGTCATAAGTGAGTTGGGAAAGAAGAAGATATTCTTCATATTTTTAGAGATTGTCCTAAGGCTAATTCTATTTGGCCTTCCATGGTTCCGTTCTCTTACAGTGATTTTAAAAGGCATCAAAATGGTTTAAAGTGGATGATTTTTAATTTGCTTCTGGTGAAGGATAACAAAGGTATGTTTGGGTGGAAGGAAAGGTTTGCAATTAGTTTATGGTGGTTGTGGAAGTGGCGATGTAATGAAGTGTTCCGTAGTTGTTCTATGCCTAGGGATTTAAAGATTCAATTTCTGAAGAATTATTGTAATCAAGTGCAGGAGGCTATTGTGCAAAAGAAGTTTCTATTTAAACCTGTGATGTTTGAAAATAAATTTATTAAGTGGGATTTGCCACCAGATGGATGGGTTAAAGTGAATGTAGATGGGTGTAGTAAAGGAAGTGCTAGAAAAGCAGGTGGTGGTGGACTTATATGAGACAAACATGGGGCTTGGGTGAGGGGTTTTATAGTGAATATTGGTTTCTGCAGTACTATTGGAGCCGAGCTATGGGCTATGTTGCAGGGCCTTGATTTAGCTTGGAAGTTGGGCTTTCGCAAGGTGATAGTGGAGAGCGATTCTCAAGTGGTAGTTAACTGGATAAGAAAGATCACCGAATATAATGGAGAGCATAGGAATCTCATTGAAGCTTGCAGAGAATTTGTTAACAGAAATTGGGAAGTGAGGATTAATCATGTCTTTAGAGAAAGTAATTATGTGGCTGATTTTTTGGCTAATATTGCTTTGGAGAATGGGTTGGGCATTCATGAGATTATGGTTCCGAACGAAAAGATGAAAGCGTTGATTCACCGTGACATTATGGGTACATACAAACTTAGGCATATTCGAGCTGTTTAGCTTGGAGTTTTTTTGTTTTGCTTTGGCTTAGTCCGTCCTATGTATCTAATATATATATATATATATATATATATATATATATATACAAGCTAAATGAGTTAGTTTTTGCCAATCCAAGTTCTTGAAAAATCCAATTTTACCCTTCAACATTTAAATTTATTAATTATATTATACTCTAATATATATATTAAGAAATAATATATTGTTAAATTAATTATAAATGGATTAAATTGCATGAGTAAAATGGATTTTATTATAGAAGAATAAGGAACGAATGAGACATTTTTATA
Organism: Excoecaria cochinchinensis; assembly: GCA_947683425.1. NCBI lineage: Eukaryota > Viridiplantae > Streptophyta > Magnoliopsida > Malpighiales > Euphorbiaceae > Excoecaria > Excoecaria cochinchinensis. The sequence continues at coordinate 869,608 of CANTUQ010000033.1, read as the reverse complement.
GTTGAGTTAATTTAGATAAAAATTTACAGTCTCTTATAGTAAAACAAGTTAAGAAGTTTTCCTAAAAAAAAGTAATTTAAGAAATTAAATAAAATAAAAATGTGGGACCCATCTCAAAGAAATTCATGTTACTTAACCCCACTCGTAGGGGTGAGCAAATTTCGGTTAAAACCGAAAAATCGAATCAAACTGATCGATTTTTTTAATTTGGTTCGATTTTATGGTTTTTCGGTTCGGTTTCGATTTTGAAAATATATAAATTTCGGTTATTTTGGTTCGGTTCGGTTTTGAAAGGCAAAAACTGACAAATAACCGAACCGACGGAAATATGGTTAATATATGTTTTTTTTTCAATTTTTACAAAAATTAACTTTATTTTTATATTTTTAATTCAATTTAAGGGGTTTGAATCCAAATTAAATATATGTATATTTTTTAATTTGAATGTTTTTATTTTTTATGATTTGTAATTTTTAGATATGTTTTTTAATTATAATTTTGAAATTTCGGTTTATCGGTTAACCGAACCAAACCGACTGAAAATATCGGTTTGGTTTGAATTCGGTTATTATATAATTTCTGTTCGGTTCGGTTTGTTTAAATCCTAAAAATTCGATTTTCGGTTATTTCAGTTCGATTATTGACCGAACCGACCGTTGAACACCCCTACCCACTCGTCTACATTTTCTTGTTTTACATTTTGCTTCTTTTTATTATTATTAATTTTGTTTAGAAGCAAAAAAAAAAAAAAAGGAAAAAGCTGCCAGTTTGGAAGATCTATAAAAATAAAAACATTAAAAAAACTGTCGAGTCTGCAGCTTTTCAAAAGAAAAAAGAGAAGAAAATATCAGGTCTAAAATCGTAACTGTCCCGTAATTAGTGTGAAAAACACTCCAAAATTGTAAATTATTCTTAAAAATACATTATTTATATCATTGTTCCTAAATTAAATAGGTCAAATCAAATAAAAACAAACTATTAATACACAGTATATATATAAAAAAGTTACCGAATTATTTCATATTATCTTAGATTGATGTTTCCTTAAATTGTTAATAACTTTCCATTAATAGAATCTGGATTAATTTATGCAGCTCCTGTATGATAACGATGAAAACTTGCATTTAATTTCGCATCATACATGTTAAACAAAACTTTAAATTTAGCTTTTAACAAAATTAGTTTTTATTTTTTATTTTTTTAATAATTTATTCAACACGTGGTCAATTATAACATCATGTCATACAAAATTAATTATATTGATTCATACATTTTTTGGTTCAACCGTTTAGTTCAAAGGTTTCAAAGCGTTTATTTCCAATTCGTAGTTGATCGGGTTGAATTGGTCCGTCTGTTCCGATTTTTACAATTGATAATTTTTATTATTCTAGGTTGTTAAATTATAGTGCATTATATGCAAATTATTTTATGATTTTTATTTAAATTTTATATTATAATTCCTCTAATTAGCTACGTGTTATTAGAATAATTTAAATAAAAGTTAAATAGTCTTTAAATTGAAAAATAATTATCAGGTAAAATCTAATTAAATATTTTAAGTTTTCATAACTTATTGATAATTTATAGAAATAAATAATTTTTTATGATTTGATAAATTCTTCATCATATATTATTATTGTAACTTTTGCATCAATATTATATTGTCCTTCGTACTTATTGCTAGAAAACACTTAAATGAAAATGAAATATAAATTAATACGTAATATATTTACATTCATTGATATAGCCCGACAAGTTTTTAGTTATGTACTAATGAATATAATGTTTAGACTATTTATTACAATTATATCACTTATAATAAATTATTTTGTCCAAATTGGCATTTTATTTCTATTTTTAAAAAAATTTTCTACACTAATTTTTATTATACTTTTCACAAATGCCAGAATTAATTGCTCATATTTTGTTATATGCTCACTATTTCAAATTTTTATTATAGACTTCAAATAAAATATTGGTAATATCATGCAAAAGCTTTTCACCATCTTTATTTCAGTCATTGGATATCCGCTTATTATAATGCCTTGTAATTTTTTATTTATTGTAATAATTTAATTAACATTGTTATGCCATTTTCAATTTAGCAATTGTACAGATAATCCCATTCTTAGGTGATGATTTTCCTGATAATGTCACTCATTATAGTTCTTGAAACTAAGTAAATAAAATTTATATTAAAATAAAATTTATACATTTTCTTTTATTTATCATATTATTTTATCAAATTAAAATTTATCATATTATTTTTCTATTACGAAGTTACAATTTATGGCATCTAGACTTATAAATATCAATATAAAAATAGACAGAGTCAAATTGTGAATTATCAATTTTAGATATAAGCTATGCGAACACAATTTTTTAACTCAGTCATATAGCATAAATCAAACTTAATAATCTATTTTTCTTATATTTTAGTTAGCATTTTATCTTTTCATACCAATTAAGAATAGCTTTATATAGTTCAAAAATTTAAGCAATCAACTAAATCAAGTCGCATGCAAATTAATCATCTCGACATAAATTAAAGTTATTTTTCTAAACATGAAAAAAATAATAATAACTTACCTTTGATGTTGTAGATAGTTATATTTTTGTTGTAATTAGCTATATTTCAAAAATATCACCACCTATAAATTAAAAATGAAAATAATGTTAATAATACATAAATCTTGTTTAAAAAAATTAAATTATACTTATTGATAGAATTTGGGTACGCCCATAATTCTAATTTGGATAAAAATCAAATTCAGATAAAATTAAGTAATTCAATCTGATTAAGATTATCAAATCCTATCTCAGAAATAGTCTGAGTTAAACTACAGTTAGGTCTCTAGCTTTTAGGATATCTATAAATAGATGGGACATCTCAGAATTTGGTAACGAGAAAACATATACGCCGCAAGACTGCTCATTCCCACTCACAGTTTTTTGTCTTAATCTTTCAGGTGTTTTTAGATTGTAGAACAGCTGCTATTATCACACATGTGGATAAAGAGCCAGGCCAGTGACAAAAAATAAACGGGATCCTTGTAGACGCTCCCGCAATGAGTTTCTGCGTTACAAGAGATAGGTACCATTTATTATGATACCTCCAATTAATTTATATTTGTTATAATTTTCGTATCCATCATTGGTATCAGAGCCGTTGTTTTTGTGTCCTGACATGTGGCTAAATAAATCTAAAATTTTATTTGTAAAATTATTAGATCTGGGATGCAATGAACACTACAAAAATTTAATTTTTATATGAAAAATATATATGCGTGTATATTTAGGCTCAATTTCGTGTATGTGTACACCGAAACTCGAGGAGACGAACATGAGTGTTCAAAACGGCTAACTAGAAGTCGGAATTTTTAATTTTTGACCTCATCATTGGATTCACAGATCCTGAAAACCCCCCACCGGCCGGAACTGGAGCGCTAGAATTCGCCGGGAAGGCGGCGCGTGGAACACACGCGCCACAATACGTTCGGCGCGTGCGCGTGGGCGGTGGCTCACACGCGTGTCACCACGTGTCACCAGTATTGCGTCACTACTGACACGTGGCCCAATGGCCGAGCACCACGTGGATGGCAGAGGCCATGCCATGTGGCACATGCGGGGTAGGACACGTGGATGACTGTGGTCATGCCACGTGTCATGATGATAACGTGGACCACTGAGTTAGTGCCACGTGTCATTGATGACGTGGTATCAATGACACATGGCCTAATAGTACCACGCCACGTGTTGTCCATGTGTCATTGGTGACGTGTCACTAGATGCGAGTTGTTTGACACTTGGACTAATAGTATTCAGACACGTGGCATGACTGGATGTGGACACGTGGCACTATGCGGTGTTGCCACGTGGCAGAACGAAGGGGGAGGCGCGTCTTCTCTCCCCCAGCCGGCGCGTGTAGGCGCGTGCGGCCTTCTCCGGCCATCAAATCAGCTCTAATTTTTTGCAAATTGATTTTTCAAATTATTTTTGATTTTTTGGTCAATTTTTCAAAAATTTTTAATGACCAGAAAATAAATTGTGTGTTTTTTGATATTTAAATGTGTTTAATTTCAAAATAAAATATTAAAAATGTGTAGAAAATGTGTTTTCTGCTTTCGAAAATTTTAAAAATATTTTAAATTTTTTTTTGAGGTTCTATCCTTATTTATTGATTGAAATGTGTTTCAATCATGTGTATTTATACATGAGTGTATAAAAATTTTCTGTATTATGTTACAGAAATGTTGTATAAGGACACTAGTTCTTCCTTAAATTGCGCATAGGTTATTTTGAGAAATGCAAAAGTGCAATCAATAAGCAACATGAGAATGCGAAGAAAGATTTGAGCTGATGACATTGATGCAATAGTGCATCATAAAATACATGTGTAAGAACAAATGCAAGAGTGCATTTGGATTGGTGGTCTGAGTATGAAAATAAAATTTTGGCCAGAGTTGCCAAAAGGGCAAGTGTTGAGAAGCAACACTAAAATCTGTGATGGTATTGAGAAATGGACGGAGCGAGCATCGTCCATGGTTTCATCATTTGACTTATGAGTTATTTGATGAATTGATAAAATCGGTCAAAGAAATAATCATAATAACTAAAAAGAATATATGAAATCTGGACTTCAATAATAGTTGACATAAGTGTCAATTTGAGTTGGTGTTTGTTGTTATTAAAATAGGATTTATGTTTTCTATTAAGATTTGACATGAGTGTCTTATTTTTGGGATTATTGGATTTTATTTATTGGTTAAATAAATATTTTTATTTATTATGGTGGCATTTAACTTTATAATAAATGTGTTTATCTTAATTGTTAATTGCCTTTCAATATTTTATGAGTAAAATGATTGCATGTTTATTAAGTAGAGGCTTAATAAAATTCCCTCATAAGTTTGAAAACTTAATAATCCAATAATTTAGATTTATTATGCATGAAATTTTAACCTGTAAGGTTGGACATTAGGTCTTAGAGGGTAATTGGATACTACAAGTAGCTTTTTCGAATTTGAGCCTAATAGAAAATTTTACTAGGTTATTATTTTAGATGCATAGTAAATTGCATGTATAGCCTTATCTCCTTTAAAATGTGCAATATTATTCCATTTGAGATCAGAGGATCCTAATGTATACTGCTTTCAAGTCAATTGTCGCCCTTAATATAGATATTAAGATGAACGTTGACAATTATGAAATCTGGAATACGAAGATCCAGTATGTGCTTGAAGAGCAAGAGGCTTTTGAACCCTCAAGTTCGGTTATGACTGAACCTGAGGATGGCACTATAGCCCAGCATAAGTAGGACCGGGATGCCTATGTCGCATCACATCACTAAGCAATTTCGCAAGTATCAAAATGCAATAGATCTGTGGATCGCTTTGCAGGAGAAGTTCAGAGATGTGACTCTGAATAAGCTCCGATCAATGATGATTAAATTTTATACATATCAGAAAAAGTCTGATTATTCGATGCGGAAACATCTAAAAGAGATGGAAAAGAATAAGTAAGCTTAGTGAACTTAGTCATAAGTTGACTAACGAGTAGTAGGTCTAAACTGTTATGAAATCCTTACCCAAGAGAGTTGGAAGCATGTGAAGATGCAAATAACTCACATGATTAAGCACAAAGACATTTGAGGATGTCGCTTGTCATCTGAAACTTAAAAGGGACCGTCTGGCAATGATTAAGGTCAATGCCATAGTGCATATGGCACAGTCCCGTTCTGATAGAATGAGTTCTAATTAGAACAACAAAATAAGCTTCAATAATAGGGATAAGGAAAAGGCTCGAGAGCCTGAAAAGCAAAAGGAATAGAATCACGAAAGGTCCAAAGGCAAAAAGGAGGTAAACTTTTCAAGAGTGAAATATTTCAATTGCCAACAGAAAGGACACTATGCAAGAGATTGCATTGTGCCCAAAACGATATATTATTCTCAAGAGTGAGTGGAATTTATGTATCAAGTTCTAAATTTCATCTTTTGTGGATGATAAATTCAGAACCAATGGACCATGTAACAAGGGATCGAGATGCCTTTGTTATGAAATTTAGGTTATTTTCTCGCCTTATTGAAATTTATTTTCAATTTACGTTTTGAGAATGACAGTGCACGCTTATACTTGAATGATTTTATTGTTATGGATGTGTACCATAATTATTCGAGTAAAACTAATTTTTCCTTTAATTTCTTATTTTTCACATTATTATGAGAATAATGTGAAATTATAGCATGTTATATTAAACCATATTGGACAAGACCGAATGAGTCGGTTAGTTAAAATAGGTTTAATAAGTTATTCAAATAAGGTTGAATTGCCTACGTGCGAGCATTGCCTAAAAGGAAAAACTAGTTAGAAAATCACTCGAAAAGGTACTAGAGCCAAATTTCCATTGCGGTTAGTCCATTCTGACGAATGTGGTCAAATGAATGTGAGGATAAGGCATGGGACCTACAATTTTATCACATTTATATATGACTGTACTAGGTATGGTCATGTCTATTTGATTTCTCACAAGTCAGAAGCATCAAGTTACTTCAAGACTTATATGAGTTTAGTTGAGAATTAATTAGACAGTGAGATCAAAGCTTTAAGAACTGACAGAGGTCGGTGATATCTTACAGATAAATTTAAAGCTTCATGTGATGAAAAATGATTGAATATTAGTTATTCATTCCTATAAATCCACAACAAATGGTGTTGAGAAAAAAAGAAATAAGACTCTCCTATATATGATTAGATCTATGGAGGCAGAGGCAAATTTGCCTATCTCCTATTGGGGAGATACTTTATTGACTGCCACATATGTTCTAAATCGAGTGCCCTCTGAATCTGTCACTTTCACAATTTATGAGTTGTTGACTGGTTGACAAGCTGACCTAAGCCATTTATAACTCTTGGGTTGTAATGCTTGCATCCATGATAACTCAATTTGGTAAATTTGAGACCAAGAGGTAAAAAGAGTACCTATGTGAGATATTCTGAAGTATCAAAAAGATACATTTTCATGGATAAGCAAAGAAAATGCCATAATGACAGAATTTGAATCACTAGACGTCATATTCTTAAGAGGATGAATTTTCAAAGTTGGGCGAAGTGAATTAAGATTTCACTTTCGATTAATATCAGGAAGAGAAACTATCAGGATCACTCCATCCGAGTGGGAGGGATTTAGAGTAAGAAGGTTAAGACCCTCATTCTCCAAAAGATCCGGATATTGGAGACCCTGATTCAAGTGGGAGTATTCTTGATTCCAGTGGGAGTAAAGAATATAATATTTCTAACTCCAGTGGGAATGTGGAACATGGTCCTAGTGGGAGCATTGTGAATCACAATGAATATATGAGACATATTTATCAAGATTCAGAACTGCAAAAATCTAAAAGGATAAGTGTTTGATGCCGATGATTTAAAAATCGAAAGCTTGAACGAAACCCTTTTCGTTACCCCACAAGACAACGAAAGAGCATAAAATATTTAAAAAGCTTTTTCATGCCCATTTAAGAAAAAAATTGGATTAAAGCAATGGAAGAAGATATGGCATCCATGAGATCAAACCATATTTGAGAACTAGTTGATCTCCTGGAAGGACACAAATTGAGAATAAATGTATTTTCAAAGTAAAGCAAAAGGCTGACAGGGGTATCAAAAGATATAAGACTCGACTAGTCGCTAAGGGGTTCACATAATAGGAAGAGATTGACTATGAGTAGACTTTCTCATTTGTTGTAAGATTTACGTCCATAAGATTGATTCTGGCTATAGTGGCGAGTTTGGACCTAGAGTTTCATCAAATGGATGGAAAGATTGCTTTTCTCAATGGAGAATTGGATGGAACAAACTAAATATTTCATTAAAAAAGGCAGCGAACATAAAGTTTGCTAATTGATGAGTTAAATCTATGGCCTTAAACAGTCTTCAACATAATGGTACTTGAGACTTCATCATACAATCATATCAAATGTGTTCAATATGACTGATAAAGATCATTGTGTTTATAGTAAAAGCTCTAAAAATGAATTTATCATTTTGGCATTGTATGTAAACGACATACTTAAAGCTGAAAATGATAAATGCTACGTAAATGAAATCAAAGATTGGTTATCGTCCAACTTTGAGACAAAGGATATGAGTCACGCATTTTACATTCTTGAAGTTAAGATTTCAAGAGATCATTCGAGAAGATTGTTGTCTGTTTCTTGAGAGAAATATATCAACAAAGACCTTGAGCGATTTTATATGCAAAACTGCAAACTCATAGATTATCCCATTGCCAATAATTAGTTTCTTAGCAAAAATGTGTGTCCCAAAATGCCAGCAAAAAGAACGTATGAGGAACGTTCTATATGCCAGTGCCGTGGGTAGTCTTATATATGCAGTGTTGTATACAAGACATGATATATGGTATGCAGTGAGCATGGTAAATATATATCAATCTAATCCAACCAAAGTACATTGGAAGCAATTGAAAGGATACTTATTATGACGCGCGCCGAACCCCGGGGCACCCCGAACTGCCCGCCTTCAGGGCGATCGGGATGAGGTTCATGAAAACTTGTAGGAAGTTACAAGTGCATCTATTTTAGGCAACAAGGAGGTTTCTTGGGGTTGCCACCTAATAGAACATTGAAAAAGGTCGTCTAGCCTCAGTGAGCCTAAGACAGCGCTGCTATGTCCAACATAGGCAAGCCGGAGGTGTCTTGGAGGTCTCCACCCTAATGATAGAGTGGTCTTCTACCCTCACGCTTGGGCAAACCAGAGGTGTCTTAGAGGTATCACCTTAATAGAATATTAAGATGGCCCTCTTGCCTCATGGCGCCTAGGACTGTGCAAGTTTGAGCCTTTTTTACGGGTCACAAGAGGTGTCTTGGAGGTTTCCACCCCAACAAATTGCCGAGGTGGCCCTCTCGCCTCATTGAGCCCAAAGACCAGAGAAGGTTCGGGACTTCCCATTTATTCATACCTTGGTTAATTTATAATTGAGCTTTGAATTTAGCGTTTCATCCCTTTTCTCATTCAATTCGGTGCAGTTTAATTAAAGCGCAAGTTATTCATTCAAAGGAAGCGATGAATAAAACAGGATTAAAATAAAGTACATGAAAATAAGTACAACAAAACTAGGGGCGGAATACAACCCTCATTATAAATAAAATACAAATCATACATAAATCGGGATATTGATTAAGAATGAGAACATTGATTCTCGCATACATACTTAAAAAAAAGTGTTAAAGGTGATGGTTTATTTGGTTATGAAAAAGTAGGACATTGGTCCCATTTTTATTTAGAAAAAATGCAAAATTAATTAATAGAAATATTTTTGTCGTTTTCTTTTTAGCGTGCCTAAAATAAATAATTTTATTAAAGATTACATGGCAAAATAAATGAAAAAGCCAAATAAATGAAATATTACAAATAAAGCAATTAAATATCTAACCCAAATGAGCCCTCCGGATCTCCTCGGGTGCTCGTAAAAAATGCCCAAGCGAAAAATAAGTTTTAATATAAACAAACAAAACACAAATGAAATAATGTTAGTGATTAAATCAATTAAATAATAATAAATGAATGACAAACTAAAATAAAATAAGGTGACGTGAAAGAATGATAATTGAATTAAAATGTTAACAAATCAAAATAAATGAAAATATACATTAAATGATAAAAGAATTAAATGATTTAACTGGAATAAATAAAACACGTTAATGAGTTAATATGTAAAAATATGAATACGATAATAATAATGATGAATAATGAAAATAAATAAATGAATGAATAAATAGCAATGGCAATGATAAAAGAATGATAAAAAATGAATAACAAAATAATGATAGCAATTAAATGAATGACATGGTTAATCAATATAATCACAATTAATATAAAACATTTACATGATAAAAATATCAATTAAAATGAATTTATTTAATTATATGTTAAAAATAATGATGAATTAAAGTAAAATAAATTAATTACATGTTAAAAATAATAAACAATCAATATTTACATGAATAAGAATAAAATATTATATGAACATATTAAATAAAACAAACAAAATAAATAAATGAATGAAAGTAATAAAAACATATATGAATAAATTAAATATGAACAGAAATAAAATAAAATAAAAGCGTCAAATCCAGAATATTTACCCTCAGAGTTTCGGATTCGATGAAAGTGAAAATGATATTGATTTTCTTGTTTGTGGTTTGCAAGATTAGACTTGAATGATAAAATGTTGGAATTTTATTCCAAGAAAAAATAGAAAAAATGATCAAAAATTCTTTAAGAATAAAGAATTAATTTCTTTATCTAAAAAATGATTTTTATTGATAAAAATAAAAATAATCTCAAGAATAAACAATCCTTTTGTTTGTCTCAAAAAACAAAACATATGAAAAAAAATCTTATTTTTAGAAAATCAAATGAAAAAAATTAGATTTTGATAACAAACAATTATTTTGTTTGTCTCAAAATTAACTTTTCATCAAAAAGAGATTCAAAAGAAAAATCAATGGAAAAAAGTTTAATTGAACAAAAATAAAAAGTTAAAAAAAGAATTTTGAGAGCAAATAATTGTTGTGTTTGTCTCAAAATTGAAATCAATCAATAAAACTATTTCTAAATATATGTTTAGAAAAAATTCTATTGAAAAAAGATGAAAAAAATCAACTAATTTTTTTGTTCTTTTTGGTGAGGAAAATATGGAATTTTTAGAGAGAAATTGAGAGGAAGAAGAAGAGAAAACCTAAAAAAAACCCTAAGAAAAATTCCCCCCTTTTGATTTTTTTATCTTTTTCTTTTTATATGAAGAAAATAGAAAATAAAATTAATTAAGAATAAAAAATCCAATTAAATCAAATCTGATTTCATTTGAATTTTAAAAAAGGAAAAAAACCTTTAAAAACAAAAAAAAATGGGATAAAAAACGGATTTTTGGGTGAAATCACCACTTTCAACCTTTTTGCCTGTGATAAGGCATCTTATTATCATTGGGTAACTCTGATCTGGACTGTTTCAGGACCCGGTGTCTACACTTATATACTTTAAAGATACTGCAGACTATTCTCTCTATTATCAAGAAAATGATCTGCATTGAGAGAATACAGAGATGTTGATTGGGTAGGAGATGTGGATGAGAGGAAATCCACTTCAGGTTTCATATTCTTGTTTGGCAAGCGTGCCATTTCGTGGAGTAACAAGAAATAAACCTGTGTAGCCCATCAATAGTTGAAGTTAAACTAGTCACTTCCTCAATTGCAGTACAGGAGATAGTTTGGCTGAAATGGTTTGTGAGCTATTTAAGAGTAACTGTCTCAGAGGTATCAGTGACAGTCTATAGTGACAGTCAATCGTTGATAGTTTATAGTGGAGCTAAGCATATCAACATTAAGTATCTATATACGGGAGATATTGTTGCACGAGGAGAAGTGAACTTACAGTACATTTCTACTCGTGCAGATCCATTGAGTAAACCTATAACGAGAAATGTGTTTTGAGAAATACATCAGATCTCGAGGTTTGCGTAGAATTTAATTGGTACTGTTATATTTTATATAATCCCTTAATGTTATTATTTGTGAATAATAACCAAAGTTCATTGTTGGCAATACATGAGTGTGAATGTTTATGTGTAAACATTTACTATTATTGATATGAGATTGAGCATGTCGGACAGAGAAGCAGCCCACTCACAAGGGTATTTACCTTAGTTTTGTCAATGAGTTGGCAAAAACTAAGATGAGACGATTTTTGAACATATGAGAATGCTCGAGAGCCTGTTCAAAATAAAAGTGCCGTCTCGCAGAAATTACAAGATGAGTCTTGTTAAGGTGCGAGATAAAGACATACATAAAATTGTATGCTTTGGATTGAGATCCAAATAAGGATTGTGTGAAATCTGATGGTAAGTTATATGTAACTATCATGTTCTATTTAAAAAGCCAGAAATAGTCCTTAAGTAAGCGGACTAAAGTTGGGTGTTTCGGTACATCGCAACCTTATGCTTCTGTATGGTGTTTGATATACACATTATCGAAATGTGAGACATGCGCTCCTTTAAGGGAAGGAAAGAACACCATAACACATGTTTTATACTGTGTGTGCTTATGTGACCACAAGGATGGGAATTTAATAAGATTAATGATCTCAACTTTTCCTATTGTGAGACCCTATTTATATTTCGACCATTAGAACCCTTAACTTATCCCTGAAATATGGTTCAATGTGGCTAGCTTAGTTAGTTTCCAAGAGGTCCGAGAAAAATTTAGGCTTGAAAAATCTAACTAAAAAAGCGAGTTGAATAATGATGGATGGCATACAGTAAGAGGGGAAGATAGTTTTTTGATCACTTTCATAAGGTTTCGTGGTTTACTGGCTAGCCTATTATAGTTTCTATGAGTAGAAACATAATAGTGAACACGAAAATTATTTTATGAGATCATGAGTTAAAACAATGAATGTGAGAAGGCAATTTAGGATTAGGCATACATGAAGAAGATGATCTTGTTTTCCGAGACGCTATATATCCCTAACAGGTGTATAGCACTAGTGCTTTCGAGGTATGCTGGTCACACAATTTATCTGCCAGTATAACTGAAGATTAAGACTGAAATGCGTTCCGTCATGTGCGAGTGGGAGATGATAGAGTTTGGATACGCTCATGACTCTAATTTGGATAAAGATCCAATCTAGATAAAATTATGTAATTCAATCTGATTAAAATTACCAAATCCTATCTTAGAAAGAGTCTGAGTTAAATTAGAGTTAGGTGTCTAGTTTTTAGGATCTCTATAAATAGATGGGAGATCTCAGAATTTGGTAACGAGAAAACGTATACGCCGCAAGGCTGCTCGTTCCCACTCACAGTTTTTTGTCTTAATTTTTCAGGGGTTTTTAGATTGTGAAACAGCTGCTATTATCCCATATGTGGATAAAGAGTCAGGCCAGTGACAAAAAATAAACGGGATCCTTATAGACGCTTCCGCAACGAGTTTCTATGTTACAAGAGGTAGGTACCATTTATTATGATACCTCCAATTAAATTATATTTGTTATAATTTCCGTATCCATCACTTACCTTTTCTTCAACTTGATATAAATATTTTCAAAAAAATTTGAAAAAAAATGGTATCAACTAGTTATAATTAGATTTTATGGAAATGGAAGGGAATAAATGTGGAAATGGAAGGAAAGATAGAAATGACATGGAAAATGAAAGAGAATGATTTTAAAGGGGAAAAAGTAAAAAATAAAAAAATTACATCATTTCCGAATAACAAATGAAGGCAGAGTTCATGGATTTTACTTTGGCGTAACAGTGCCCAAAGTAAACCCTGTGAGCTTGCACAATTTTTTTTTTTATATATAAAAATTGACTGGTCAATTGACGCTGCACAGACAGAAACCGACAATACTTGTGCCGGTTTCTGATATCCAAAAACCGGTATAGGTATTGCCGGTTTTTATTAGTGCTGTGTCATATTTGATAGAAACCGGCATTGCCGATTTTCATACAAACGGTTTTCTCTTACACTGGGCCACACGTAGTCAGAGAATAGCGATTCTACTGCCAATTTTTGATACACTATTTTTCAAATTTTTTTTACCATAACACTAGAAAGCTAATTTTTTTTTATAAATTACATTATTTTTAAAAAAACCCTAATCATTTTCAGGTTTAGGAAATTTCTGAATTTTCTTTTGTGACCTCTTTCACAGTCCTAAATTATTAAATGCCTAGCATGCGTGCTTATCAGGAGCTGATTGCATCTTTCTCTCAAAAGGGATAACATGTTCGCAGACAGGCCCATGCATTTCCTTGTCCATGTTCGGTGCCACAAAATCAAATAAATTATCCATGAGATAAAAATTCACAATATTAATAAAGCTGATTCTTACTTTCATGGAATTCAAATTTGGTATGTCTTGTGCGCTGTTGATTGAAATGCACGCGAAAAAAGGCTTTTCTCCTTTTAGCACTTCACCTAAAATCAGTTGAAAACTCTGATGGATTTAGTTTTTAATTCGGTTATTTTATTTTGTTTGGACAATTCAATTTATCTTTTATCATTTCAGTTCAGTTTTTGATCAACTAATCGAACTTTATTATTATATATAATAGATCATTATTTTATTATAATTATTTAATATTCTAATTATATTTAATTTATACACAATATTTAAGTGTTGCATTAAAATTTTGAATTTGTTTTAAAATGGATGTTCAACTATGTTATATTGAAAATTATTGGATTTTATTATAATTTCTTGTTCAAAATATTCATAATAGCATGAAAATAAAAAAGAATAGCCAAATTGTCCAAACCAAAAATAATTGAATCAACTAAAATAATCAATTATATCAGTCATTTTTTTTATTCAACCCTATATAAATATAATTAATTGGTTATGTGAGTTTGGCTTCCTTTCAAACTTCTAGCCCTTTTTTTTTTGTCATAAAAAAGTTTATTTTATTATTGCTAAGTAGGAAAGGGATTCTAAATGATTCATAATACTTGAATCTCTTTGGAATAGGAATCTAAATAAAATTAGGATTTCAAGCCCTATTGACTTGATTACACCCAAAAACCTTTAATTTACTTTAATAAGTTATTTACTACTTGATAACGCAGCAAATATCATCTGCTTTTAGGTTCATGAAGTCGGCCCAAACATTGGCAAGGCCCAAGGTCCACAAGGCGAAACAAATAGGCACGAGCCCCAAGGAGGACCGATCGGATGACGTGACATCCCGTCCCATCAGCCGCCTGACATAAGGTAGTGCTCACCTCAATCTCCTGCTCGCAGTTACTTCGCCGGATACCTACTCTGACAGCCAGAGATCACTCCCCTAGGCACTCAAGTGCCCCTCAACATCTCTTATAAATAGCCCAGCCAGCGATGGCCTCAGGTATTGAACCTCGAGCACTCTCTCTCTACAAGCTTTCTCTCTCTAAAAGTTACTGACTTAAGATTCGGAGTGCTTACGTCCGGTCCGACCGGGCATTCTTCCTTACAGGTCGCTCTCACCTGATCGGTCGTTTCCTCCCTTTCCAGATAAAGATAATTCAGGCTTTATCATTTGGTACTCTCATTGAGAGGCATGGCGAGCTCCAAATCAAACGAAGACGCGACCCCCATGAATTTCGACCATGATAATGATGACCGTGCCAACCCAGGCACCTCCCAAGGCGGGGAAAGGCCTATTGGCTTCCCAATGGAGACCACCCCCCTTCCCGAAGCGAGCGATGCTGCCTTCGAGTATTCAGAGGACTCGCTTGTTACTGTCCGCGACATGCACGCGATACTTGACGATTTCACCAAGAATATAGTTCAAAAGCTTCAAAAAGGCGAAATGCCTGAGGTTTACGAAAGAGTCCGCGGGGATTACCCCATGGACGAAGACTTCGGACAAAGAAGAAATAAGGGAATCACCATCGGTGAGCCAAGAGCTCGAAGCGGAGAAAAACGCCGCATAGAGATGATAGGGCGCTACGACAAAGGTAAAGGAGTAGCGTCCTCGGGAAAAGACTCTTCTCACCACCCCTCAGAGTCCTCCATTTCCAGCAATGAGGACGATTCATCTTTTTTGCGTACACCTGGTCGCTCTGCTCCCAAGAGTTCCCGTTAGGACCTCAGCTCAGCCCTCCTGAACAAGGGAGACAAGTGGCTAAAATGGAAGCTGGAGCAGTTTGGGTTTATGGGTCCTAAAAGGAGCGAGCCCGAAGGAAGGGCCCCCAAAAGCAAGGCCTCCCCATTCTGCAAAGAAATCATGGAGTTCGAGATGCCCCCCAAATGGAGAAAGTTCCGCATGGGTAAGTATACAGGTAACACCGACCCCACCGTCCACATAACTAAATTTTTGCTAAAAGCGCAGGCATGTAGCCGCGATGAAAGGGCTGTGTGCCGAATCTTCCCCAACACACTTGGGGGGAGAGCAGCGAGATGGTTCTGGCAGCTCCCAGAGGGGTCGGTCACCTCTATATGGCAGATTAAAGAGCTTATGGCCGCGTAATTTGGGACTGCCGCGCGCGCATCCGAGCTGGCTATCGGCGGGGACGGCTCTCACAGACGAGCCGATGAGAGCTTGAAAGGCTATGTGGATCGGCTCCAGGCCGCTGTCACGGAAATGAGGAGTTTAAGCGAGTGAGTGGCAATGACCTCCCGTGAGAAATGGTCCCCTGAGCGCCCCTCACCTTAGCGTGCACCAACACCAACTCCATTGGATTTCTGTGACCTGATGGATTGGGCCGAGCGGAACGCCCGAAAGAAGGAAGCCAGGAGAACAGGCAGAGCCAGACCAGTCAGTATAATGAGCAGGCTCTAGTATCCGGAAGGACGCCCGTTTACAAGAGGGAGAGTAGCTGATCGGCTTGGAAGTCCGCGATGCGGAAGCGGGGGGGAAGAGAACAGAAAGCGGATCTTCAGGAAGGACGAGGGATCTAACACCTCAAGGCTTCACCCCGCTAAATACAAGGCCCTCCTGAGTGCTGGCGTGGATGGAAAAGAACCACCACACAATTAACTGGCCCAGGAAGATGTCAAACCGGAGCAGATACAGGAGAAACGAAAGTATGTACTGTGAATTCCACAAAGACGTTGGTCATCCCACCGACGAGTGTAACTCACTGCTAAAAGAAATCGAGTACCTGATATAAAAAGGCACTCTTTAGAGATTCGTCTGACCGGTCAGAGGGGCAAGTCCCTGTAGATGACCGAATCCCGAGCCCCGATATAGCTCAGATGAGGATGAGGACGAGGAACGACGGAACCCCCGAAGCGCCGGCCCGAGTAGGACGAATGCAGGTACGATATTCATTATTTCAGGAGGATCAGCCTACACGGAGGAGCTCCATAAAAAGAAGAGGGGGAGGGGAGTATACCTCTCCCAGGTAGCTGAGCAGTCCATGCCCGTTACGGTGTCCAGCGAGGATGCCAGGGACGTTGTGCTTCCCCACGAGGATGCACTCGTCATCAGGGCACGCATCAACAACTTTGATGTTAGGCGGATCCTGGTAGACAACGGCAGCGCCGTGAACGTGCTCACCCTGTAAGCATACAAGGCCATGGGACTGCCAACCGAAGAGCTAAAGCCGAATGCCATGCCGCTGATCGGTTTAGGCAACGCCACCGTCCCTGTAGTTGGATTGGTCGAGTTCTTCGTTGAGCTCGGATAGGAGGTGACGGTCCACACTTGCAAGGTAAACTTTATAGTAATTGATTTAATATTTGCCTATAATGCCATCTTTGGCAGGCCCTTGCTCGCGCAAACAGGAGCCGTCACCAGTGTTCGATACATGGTGATGAAGATCCCATCAGGGAATGGTGTTGCCATCGTGAGAGGGGACCAAAAAGCGTCCCGAGAAGCCTACGTCACGATGATCAGGCAGCAAAAAGAAGCTTGTTAATCAAGCCTTAGGGGTTAGAGGGCCGATGCGCCCCTAGACGACCCAAAGAGGATAAGCGCTATATAAGCGCGTACCCCCGGATAGACATAGCCTAAAGGCACACGTCTCCGGCTGCGGGAGCCCTCTCAGTCTTTGTAATATTATACCGGTCTCTCTCTTCATCAATAAAAGAATTCTTTAATGGAATCTTCTTATTGCAAAGGCATCATATGCCGCGACTATTACGCTAGCCTCGATGCACATTCCGAGCTGAAAATGTGAAAGTCGAACTGTCCTAATCGAATTCGATATGTGTTAACACCTCAGAGTAGTAAGTTCATTGCGCACCCCAACGACCCATCCGATCTGGATTGCTGAAATGGTCGATCGGGGGCACACGGATCGATGAGATTCCGATCCGGCGTCGCTAATCTGGTCAATGGCAGACCACTTGCTTCCCGTTCGGATCCTTCGACTGGCACAGCAACGCTCGATCTTCTCCCAAGCTTACACACTATGTCTAGCCAAAGGCAGGCCACGGCCCCCGTTCGGATCTATCGACGGGTACGACAACACTACGCGAGGCGCATACTCACGCAGCGACCCCAGGCCACCATGCAATTTTATGCAAAGGCCACGGTCAGACCACTATGCAATTTTATGCAAAGGCCATGGGTCAACACGCAGTACTCACGCAGCGACCCCAGGCCACCATGCAATTTTATACAAAGGCCACGGTCAGGCCACTATGCAATTTTATGCAAAGGCCATGGGTCAACACGCAGTACTCAAGCAGCGGTCCCAGGCTAATATTCAATTTTATGTAGCAGCCACGGACCAGTATGCGACTGAAGACCAAGGCATCGGACCTCGGGATTCCTGATCGATTCGCCGACTGCCTGACCCTTCCAGATTCAGGAAGTATACAAGGCTAGATTCTGGCCTCTTACAATTCAGGAAGTATGTGCCAATTACGCAAGTTATTTCCAAATTAATGCCCTTAAGTCTATGTGCTTGATTATACTAACCATTCGGACATGCCATGATTGCAAAAAAAAAAAAAAACAACAAACACAAATGAGCACAGGAAGAAGAAAGAGGGGGAGAGACTCTATTGAAAAAAGCTTCAAGTATATATATACAATTTACAAAAGTAATTACAGGAAGAGTTGTGAAGAAAAGAAAAAACTAGCAAGAAACTCCTACGTCTCTATGTCTACAAAATCTTCGCGGCCAGGAGGATCGGCAATCTGTACAACGTCGCGCTTGGCGGCGGCTTGAGAAGGGTCAGAGGCAGGGACAGCAGCTCCCACTCCCCCTTCAGAGACAGGCCCCCCTGAAGGAAGGATCGTCGGATCGGAGGCAGGCCCCTCGGAAGGAAGCTCACCATACTCATCCCCGGGCGACGGCGGGATAAAAGGATCAGTCTCGGGTGGAGGAGGGACCTCTGAACTAGCCCCAGGAGGAGAGAGCCCCGTGCTTGGGCCTTCGGAGGCTACACCCTCTTCAGGAGCATCGTCCTCTTCGTCACTTACTGGCGGATCGTGCAGTGCAGCTGGGTTGTTCATCCATCCAAAGTCGACGTCCGAAAAATGCCTCTCAGCCTCATAAACTAGACGCCCGAGCACCTGCGCCTGAGCCTCAGCAAGTTTGTCAAGTAGACGCTCCCTCTGATTGGCAACTTCCTCTTCAAGCTTTTTAGCCCAGGAATTCTCTTTCTCCCCTAAGGAAAGCTTCAAAGACTCCACCTCCCCACGTGCCTGAGCGGCCTCTGATTCCAACCTGGTGTTCTTGGCAGCCAGATCCTTGCACTCAGCATCTAATCTGGTTGCGTCCGCCTCGAAGCGCCGGTATTGAGCAACCTCAGCAGTCAGGCGTGCCGTCTCCCCCTTCAGTTTGTCCACCTCCCCCTCACGAACCTTCAGCTCTTGGGACTTCTGGTGGACCTCCTTCTTCAAGGCCACCGTCTCTGAGTGGGAAGCTTCAGACCGTTTCCTCACCTCCAGCACCTCATCACGGAGGGAGGAGACCTCTTCTTGGGCAACCCGAGCCGCCTCACGTTGGGCAAGAGCCTCCGCCCTAGCATTGGCTCCCTCCTCAGCTTTCGCCCGCCAAGTGTCGGCCATCAGGGCGACCCGTTGGGACCTCTTGGCTACCTGGAAAGAGGGAATGAGAGGAAATATAAGGGACGCTGAGAAAAGATGAGATTCGAAAAGACAGAAGAGGAGAAAGGCGAGATCTTACGTCCATTAGCTGGTGGCTTATGGCCTGCGTCTCTCGGTAAAGTTAGCGGACATCCCTAACCTCCCTGCGGTCTTCATCCCGAAGGAGACCCCGGCAAATGGGACCGGCCACTTGGTTGAGCGACCAATCGTCGCCAAAGTTTTCCCTCAGGAAGTCCCCCACGAGAGCAGACCGTCTGCCGGACCGCCTGGACACGTCCCCTTATTGGGCGCCCTTCTCCCTGGATGCCGCTCGAGTGTCCGTTTTTGCCACCAGCACAGTCACCCTCAGCCTGGCCCTCTCCTGCAGCTGCTGCTGAGCAATCATGTCTAGGTGCGTCGCCCTCTCCTGAGACATCTGCGTCAATGCTTGAATATCGGGAGGGCTTACTCCTCCAGGCACCTCCTCCTCCTCCTCGGGCTCATCCCCCACTACGTGCTCCCTACGAGAAACCCGAGCTGAAGGCCTTGGAAAGACCGGAGTTTGGCTGGGCAACGAAGCAGGAGGAGTGTGAGCCGATCCAGCAAGAGCAGCATGCATAGACGCGGTGGCGAGCGGTAGTAGCAGGAGCTATGGCCTCCCTCCGGGCCTCGATCTCGGCCTTTCTCTTTGGCTGCGGCCTCCTTATGGGCTTGTGTCATGAGCTTCCTCCTCTTGTAACCCGCCTTTGCCCCCTGAGCGTCCACCTGGGCCAACCTCTTAGAAGAGACCCGATCGGCTAGCTCCTGCGCGGCACTGTTTCCTCCAGGCATTTCGGCTGCAGCAAAAATACAAAAGATAAGTGCTCTTATTAAATAACTATTTTCAAATGATTAAATAAAATGCTTCATGCTTATAAAATTGTGGCCAGGCCAGTCCTAACGCTCACATTCGGCAGCTGCCCCTGCCTCGGCTCGAATCCCCTGGAGCGATTCCAGCAGCTCCCTGGACTCGTAAGGACCTCCCTTCCGAGCCCCCGCATCCATCAGCTTCTGGATGTCAGCATCGTAAAGTGATTGCCCAACGGCTTGGTCCTTCAAAAGCCTCATCCCAGCCGACCGGGCGAGACTTACCCCGAAGCCGCCCTTCCTCCCCACCAAGAAGTACCTTTCACGGAAACCCTTCATCGAGGTGGGGATGTTGATCAGCTTTTTCTTTGGTTGGCTGGTGAAGAAGTACTCTGACCCGTCGCTCCGGCAGGAGATGTAAAAGAAATGTGTGAAAATGTCACACCCCATATCAGGCCTGGTCGGAATCGGCACGTTAAGTCGGGAATTCAAGGGTATTTCAGTAATTTATGCTTGGGTGAAATTGGACAATAAGGATTTTATGGCAAGTAATTAATTAAATAAGTAAGTGGAGAGATGTTAGTGTGTGCTTGAGGTGTATGGAAGTAGGATATAAGTGGGCTAAGAGTTTTTATTGTGTGGTTATGTGTATATGGTGCCTTGGATGTAAGTGATTTATTGGAGATTATTAGGTGTGAGTGGTGTATGGTGCAAGAAGTGATTAAGTCTTAAGTGGATTGTTGGGTCCTATAGTGACTTGACACATGGAAGGGGTAGGTAGGGGCATTGATTGAAGAGTGAGGAAAAGAGAGAGGAAAGAAAAGGGCAGATTTTCTACTCTTTCCTCACGTCTCTCCCTTCTCTCTTTTCCCTTTTCTTTCATTTTTCTGCTCTAGTTACTCTCTTGTGTGTGCTCAACATGGGTTTTCAAGATTGGAGTTGGATTTCTAAGTTGTGAGCTGAGTTCAAGAGGTAAGATCATGGGTATATGCATAATATAGTGTGAATGTATGGTATGCCAACGGTTGTGAATATAGGTACGGGAATTAAGATGTGCGTGACTGTGACCATGATCTTTTGAATGCCATGAATTCGGTTAGTTATGTCTATAAGAATATGAATTAATAGGTTTTGAATGCTATGATTAGTAAGCATGTGCAAACATGATTTTGTACTTTTGACGGTTATAGTGAATTATATGAATCAAGATACGTAATGAATGTGCTCTTGACCTTGAAATGTATATATATATTGTGTTATGTTACGTGCCTCCTCTCTCTAGTTTTCCTATTGTAGTGATTTCAGTGTGTGGTCATGTATTTACATTTCAAGGCATAATAAAAGTATGTTTAGTTAACTAGCGTTCTCGGTATGATAGTTGGGTACGTATTGCCTGATAATTGTATTGCATGTGAATGGGTTTTCCGTTAATGCATGAGTACTTGGCAAGATAGTCATATGTGTATTATCTCTCGTGACTGTGCACGGTAGGGTACTGACACTTGATGCCCCGGTAACTATATGCATAAGAGTCTGTATGTATTCTTACATGAATATTTGTATCTACTGTGATCCCTTGTCTGCTTGGGGCTTTGTTTAATATGATATAAGAGTGTAGTTTTCGGACAAATATGATATTGAGATGAGCACTCAGGTAATATGTATAAGTATGTGTATATGAACTTCTGAATGTAGGGCTTTCTTATGCAGGCTTGCATATCCATCTGTTGTGATTATTTGCATATGCCATTTGTGTATGTGTTATGCCTTGACGATCATTGTGAATGGTCGTCCATATTGCTTGTGTGTTCTCCCCACTAAGCGTTTATCGCTTAGCACGGGCTCTTTTCCCGTGCAGGTGGCAGGTTTGGTTCTGTTCGAGTCGTGCGTCTGCAAGGTCGGCCACATGGGAGTTAGAAGTGTTATGTTATTCTGTTCAGCTTCTGTATTTTTATTTCTGTAATTTGTAGCCCTTTGATTATGTAAGGATCTTATTGTAATTAAGTTTCAGTTATTTCTCTGCTTTATGCTTCCGCTGAATGATCATATGTATGCATGTGTATATGTTTCGGCTTAGTGCCTGCGTGTGTGTGAGTTAATGTATATCCAGTTTTGCTTCTCAAGATAAGTTTTTAATTTCTCTTGTTTCTGCATGAACGTATGCTTTCGCTTAGCATATGTGTGCATGTATGTGAGTGAGCGTCGGTAGCGTACCCGCGTCCTTCCAACGGGGACGTAGGGGGTGTTACAGTTAGTGGTATCAGAGCGCCGGTTTGGCGGTTCTGGGTGTGTTGTTTGTTATGTGTCGTGTCTTTGCATGTGAGTCGGTTTGTGTCGTGGCCTAATGCAGATGTGTCGAGTCTTGTGTCATGTTTAGATGGAGTCTGATCCTGGTGAGAATGTGGGCGAGACAACAGAATGTATGAACCCAGTTAGTACTGATCAGAGTGTTTCTGAGTATCCTTTGGTTGAAGATTCTGGTCCTGCTTCTGATGATAGGACGTTAGTATAAGGGTCTTTGGATTTTGTAAGGATTTGGTAGTACTCGGTATACCTGTTAGCTATCTCCAGAAATTTTTTTTGAATGAAAGCATATTAAATCATGGGGATGGGACAAAGCGCATCATTATAGCATCAATTGCATCACTCTGCATACATGAGTCATTGCACTTTCATTACATCATCATCCCTTTGACCATACATGAGAAGTATAGCATATGTGTTTTGACTGAGGGAAAGCTGACAGGGTGTACATGGAGTATTTGGTATTAAGGTTAAGAGTGGTGATGGTAACCATAGCAGCTGTTAAGGAAAGTGTTCTGTGTTTGATTTAAGTGGAGTAGAAAGAGTATTTCGGAATCTTGTGTGAGTGAAGGTGATATGATCTTGTATGGACATCTTTGAAGTATCGGTGAATGACGGGTGGTTTTTACGTGAAGTGTTTGTGCTTTGGTTTTTGATGTACAGTTGAGTAAGGATTATTTGGCTGAACGTGTTTGATTCGGATGTAAGGAAGTGATTTAAGAGTATAGCAATGGCGATAAGTGTAAGCAAGTGAATAGTTTGGAAGTGAAATGCATGAGTTAATGGTGGCTTGGAGTGTTGTGTTGGGAATTCTTCCTTGTGTAAGTGAATTTCGAGGACGAAATTCTTTTAGGAGGGAAGAGTTGTCACACCCCATATCAGGCCTGGTCAGAATCGACACGTTAAGTCGGGAATTCAAGGGTATTTCAGTAATTTATGCTTGGGGAAAATTGGACAATAAGGATTTTATGGCAAGTAATTAATTAAATAAGTAAGTGGAGAGATGTTAGTGTGTGCTTGAGGTGTATGAAAGTAGGATATAAGTGGGCTAAGAGTTTTTATTGTGTGTTTATGTGTATATGGTGCCTTGGATGTAAGTGATTTATTGGAGATTATTAGGTGTGAGTAGTGTATGGTGCAAGAAGTAATTAAGTCTTAAGTGGATTGTTGGGTCCTATAGTGACTTGACACATGGAAGGGGTAGGTAGGGGCATTGATTGAAGAGTGAGGAAAGGAGAGAGGAAAGAAAAGAGTAGATTTTCTACTCTTTCCTCACGTCTCTCCCTTCTCTCTTTTCCCTTTTCTTTCATTTTTCTGCTCTAGTTACTCTCTTGTGTGTGCTCAACGTGGGTTTTCAAGATTGGAGTTGGATTTCTAAGTTGTGTGCTGAGTTCAAGAGGTAAGATCATGGGTATATGCATAACATAGTGTGAATGTATGGTATGCCAACGGTTGTGAATATAGGTACGGGAATTAAGATGTGCGTGACTGTGACCATGATCTTTTGAATGCCATGAATTCGATTAGTTATGTCTATAAGAATATGAATTAATAGGTTTTGAATGCTATGATTAGTAAGCATGTGCAAATATGATTTTGTACTTTTGACGGTTATAGTGAATTATATGAATCAAGATACGCAATGAATGTGCTCTTGACCTTGGAATGTATATATATATTGTGTTATGTTACGTGCCTCCTCTCTCTAGTTTTCCTATTGTAGTGATTTCAGCGTGTGGTCATGTATTTACATTTCAAGGCATGATAAAAGTATGTTTAGTTAACTAGCGTTCTCGGCATGATAGTTGGGTGCGTATTGCCTGATAATTGTATTGCATGTGAATGGGTTTTCCGTTAATGCATGAGTACTTGGCAGGATAGTCATATGTGTATTATCTCTCGTGACTGTGCACGATAGGGTACTGACACTTGATGCCCCGGTAACTATATGCATAAGAGTCTGTATGTATTCTTACATGAATATTTGTATCTACTGTGATCCCTTGTCTGCTTGGGGCTTTGCTTAATATGATATAAGAGTGTAGTTTTCGGACGAATATGATATTGAGATGAGCACTCAGGTAATATGTATAAGTATGTGTTTATGAACTTCTGAATGCAGGGCTTTCTTATGCAGGCTTGCATATCCATCTGTTGTGATTATTTGCATATGCCATTTGTGTATGCGTTATGCCTTGACGATCATTGTGAATGGTCGTCCATATTGCTTGTGTGTTCTCCCCACTAAGCGTTTATCGCTTAGCACGGGCTCTTTTCCCGTGCAGGTGGCAGGTTTGGTTCGGTTCGAGTCGCGCGTCTGCAGGGTCGGCCACATAGGAGTTAGAAGTGTTATGTTATTTTGTTTAGCTTCTGTATTTTGATTTCTGTAATTTGTAGCCTTTTGATTATGTAAGGATCTTATTGTAATTAAGTTTCAGTTATTTCTCCGCTTTATGCTTCCGCTGAATGATCATATGTATGCATGTGTATATGTTTCGGCTTAGTGCCTGCGTGTGTGTGAGTTAATGTATGTCCAGTTTTGCTTCTCAAGATAAGTTTTTAATTTCCCGTGTTTCTGCATGAACGTATGCTTTCGCTTAGCGTATGTGTGCATGTATGTGAGTGAGCGTCGGTAGCGCACCCGCGTCCTTCCAACGGGGACGTAGGGGGTGTTACAGAAAAGGTCGAGGGTCGGAGCCACTCCCTCCAGGAGGCACAGCACCTTAAAGCAACTCACCGACCACCAGCCGTTTGGGTGAAGCTCGTAGGGGGCGAGACCGTATCCTTCCATTACAGCGATCTCAAAGGGAAGTCGCATCCCGGCGTCGAGGCTCCATAAGTGGCAGATGAACCACTCGCTGTCATCTTCTATGAACGACCCCTCCCATACCGACATAGAATCTGGACAAGGTACCACCGATACATCCGATGGAAAAGCATACTTAGAAGGAACCTCGGCCACCTCTTCCGCCGTCAAGCGGGAGCACTACTCAACCACAGATTGGTTTTGGTACTCGTCTAAGAAGGCTCTGCTCGGTATACTACTGCTGTTAGAAGCCATTTGGAGGAAAGGGAATGCAAGACAGTGAATAATAGAAGAATGGATGTGAAAAAACTGATGGTAGAAGGCAAAGGAGGAAGAAGGAACTTACTTACTTAGCGATGAAAGGTGTTTATGCAAAAAAGAAACTAAAAAGGGGGTTCGCTACAGCTCAATGGAAAATGAGAGGAAATTTTGGCAGAACTTCGTTAAAAATTGTGAAAAGTGGGAAGAGAGAGGCTCAGAGAGAGCCTATTTATAGGCCTAGACCTCTGGAATGTGCTGACGACCTCGCCACTAAAACATTGCCACGTGCCAAATGTATTATGGCCCTGTAGAGAACAAAGCGTCGCCCTCGGTGCACGCAAAGTATTTAATGGGAAGACAGCTGTACGAACAAGCGCGTCCTTTCGACTGACCGCCCTTTCAAATTTCAAAGTCCCGCTAACGGACACTCTCGAGTCGGAATGACTCAAGTGGCGTTTCACCTGAACGGGACGGCAAAGGCAACCTAATGCCCGATTGGACCTGTTGAGAGGGTGGACAAGTGATAACGTAGCAAATATCATCTGCCTTTAGGTCCATGAAGTCGGCCTAAACATTGGCAAGGCCCAAGGTCCACAAGGCAAAGCAAATAGGCACGAGCCCCAAGGAGGACCGATCGGACGACGTGATATCCCATCCCATCAGCCGCCTGACACAAGGCAGTGCTCACCTCAATCTCCTGCTCGCTGTCACTTCGCCGGATACCTACTCTGACAGCCAGAGATCACTCCCCTAGGCACTCAAGTGCCCCTCAACATCTCTTATAAATAGCCTAGCCAGCGATGGTCTCAGGTATTGAACCTCGAGCACTCTCTCTCTACAAGCTTTCTCTCTCTAAAAGTTACTGACTTAAGCTTCGGAGTGCTTACGCCCGGTCCGACCGGGCATTCTTGCTTTCAGGTCGCTCTCACCCAATCGGTCGTTTCCTCCCTTTCCAGATAAAGATAATTCAGGCTTTATCACTACCCAACAATTGATTTAAGCGTCAGAGTTCGAATTTTTGATATACTGGGATAAGCTTCTAATTGTGTTTATTTTATAGATCAGATCCACTCATTGCTATTAGGTTAGCCGATCGGCTAAGAAAACTTTGTCAGGTATTTGGTTTTGCGCCGTCTGTGGGAAGGATAACAGGGAATGATCAAAGTCCTAACAACAGCCAGAAAAACCTCGCTTGGAGAACAATTCCCTATTTTCGAAAATAAATAGATCAATGAACCACCTAGTAATTCCTAAGAGCCTATAAGCTTCGAAGTTCTCCATAAAGTGTTCGATAATTTTGGCAGGAGATGGACGAAAGAATGGAAAAATTGTGCCAAACCACAAATTGAAAAATGCCCGAGAGGAGCATGCTGATATAAATCACCGCTCCGACCATGCCAAATCAACAAAAGGAAAGAACTTCCTGAAGCACAAAACAAATTGTTGTAGGGGTGATATGGAACAGTGGAAGGCCAATATTAAAGTAGAATTTAATGAGCTGTTTGTTGAAGTAGTCAAAAGGTTTAGATTCAAACATCCAAGAAAGCCAGGCAATGACAGTGATTTTAACTCATTGTTCGTTCAAGCCATTAGAGATTTCCTTTCCCTTCACCTTGAAGGAAATTGGAAATAAGGAAGTACAAGGGAAAGCTTGATCTGCGGAAGCACTTGGCTGAATAACGAACGATTGTGAACATGCAAACATTCAATATTGCGGGATATGTAAGGCGTTCCTATGATGTGCGCCGAACCCGCTACGTATTTTTTTCGGAAGGCTCACTTTTAGACTTTGAAAGGTTTCGCGTCTAAATTTTGGGTAATATAAAATATTTTGAAATCTCTACCCAATAAAATATTGAAGAAATTTATCTAATCACATAAAACTTTTAGGCATTTTTGAAATATTTTGGAGTTGCTACCTAATTTACAAAAATTGAAAAAATTCATCTAATCTCGGAGATCTAAACCAGAAAGTGTTTCGAAACTTCACTTTTATTAATGTCTTGGTTAAATTCTAAATGAGCCTTTAACAATTAATTTTTCATTTCTCTCTCACACGCCATGTAATTTAATTAACGCGCATATCAAGCATCGAAAAAGTGAGAAAAATAATAAATAAATAAAATTAAAATAAATTACAAGATAAAAATTAGGACAAAAATACAATCACCCAAAAAACTAGAAAGCAAAAATAAATAAATAAATAACAAGCATAAAACGGAATATTAATTATGATAACAATATTGGTTCCTTCATGTACACTTAAAAATTGAAGAGTTATTTTTAGATATTATTGAGAAAACCGGGATAAATTATCACGTTTTATGAAAATTAACTCTCATTTTAAAAATGAGATTTTATGAGCTAAAATTTGGACATTGGTCCTATTTTACAATAAAAAATTCAATTTATTAATATAAATATTCTTGTGATTTTCAATTGAACGTGCATAAAATAAATAATTTTATAACAAATTACATGACAAATAAATAAAAGGCAAAATAAAGAAAAATAATAAAAAGCAATGAAAATAATAAATCTAGCCAAATGAATTTTCTGGATCTCCTCATTCGACTGCGAGAGTGCTCAAACAAGAAAAAATAAATATTGAAACTAAAACAAATAAAAATGAAACTAATGCTAGTAATTAAATCAAAAATCAATTAAAAACACATAAAATAAATAAAAAAATGAATTAAAATAAATAGAATGAAATAAAGTGCATTATGAATTACAAATAAATTAATAGATTAATAAATTAACTCACATAAGAACATAAATAATAATAATAATAATAATAATAATAATAATAATAATAATAATAATAATAATAATAATAATAATAATAATAATAATAATAAATAACAAAAATAAAGGATGAACAATCAAGTAAATAAATAGAAGAAAAAAAAATAAACAAATGCTACACAATGTTAAATCTATGACTAAAATTACATAAAACAAATAGATAATCAATGGATCCAAAGATCTACATGGTCATTAATTGATTATAAATAAAAAAATATAAAATATAAAATCGAATTCAGAATATTTACTCTCAGAATTTGAATTCGATGGAAGGAAAAAGATGGTTGATTTCCTTATCTAAATCCGCAAAAATAGAATTAAAAATAATAAAAATTAGAATTTTATCTCTCAAGAAAGAAAAATTAAAGAGAAAGCTTGTTAAAAAAAAACAATGAAAGAAAATTGAGATTCCTAAGAACAAATTATTTTTTTTTGTCTCACGAATAATTTTTCATTAAAAAGAAATTTTAAAGCCTTAAAAATTCTCTTGAAGAAGAAGTAAATTAATAAAATGTAGCCAAAAACTATCTTGGAGAAAAAAGAAAAGAAATTGCAACCAAAATGTCTCCCTTTTCTCTTTCTTTCTTTTTCCATTTATATGACATTAGGAAAAAAACCTAGTTAATTTAAGAAAAAAAAAATTGAATTTTAATCAAATTCTACCTTAATCAGACGTAAAAAATAGAAATTATGGTAAAAAATCCCGAAAAATACGATTTGGAATCAAATTTGGGCTAAAAATCCCGATTTTTGGGTGAAAAATGCGGTTTCAGCAGCTTGAAGGTAAGGGACGCCCACCCCAAGGGGCGGGCAGGGCGCACGAGGGCTGCTTGCCCCTGCGCGCTGGCGGACTCAAACCTCCGATTTTTTTTTTAAAAGCAATTTTGATAAGAATATCATCACTTCCAATTTTCTTTTTTATTTTTCTTTTTTATTACATTTTTTTATTTTTAAAATATGATTTTGACAAGAAAACCATCATTTTCAACCTTTTTGCCTGTGAACAAGCATTAATTTCATCATTGGGTAACCCTGGTCTGGACTGTCTCGGAACCCGGTATCTACAGTTGCCCCTAGTTTTGGGAAAACTAGTGCAAGGGTGCCTAGCTGACCCAAAACTCTTAGAAAGAAGGAAAGAGACATGTACCTGAGGTTGTCACATTCCTGCTTCTGACAGAGTCATTCTGAAAACTGCCATTGGTTTAGCTTATCATTAATGCCACGGATGGTTCTGAAGACCATCGGTGTGGCTTATCATTAACACCACTTATTCTTTCTGAAAACTGCCGTCAGTGTGCCTTATCATTAACGCCACTAATTCGTTCTGAAGACTACCGTCAGTGTGGCTTATCATTAACGCCACTTAGTCGTTCTGAAGATTGCCGTCGGTGTGACTTATCATTAACGCCATTGAGTCATTCTAAAAACTGCTGTCGGTATGGCTTATCATTAAGGCCACTGAGTCATTCTAAAACTGCCGTCGGTGTGGCTTATCATTAGCGCCATTGAGTCATTCTAAAAACTACCGTCGGTGTGGCTTATCATTAATGCCACGGAGTCATTCTGAAGACTGTTGTCGGTATGGCTTATCATTAACGCCACGGAGTTGTTCTAAAGACTACCGTCAGTGTGGCTTATCATTAACGCGACTGAGTCATTCTGAAGACTGCCATCATCTTTGCTGGCGCTCATCCCGAATCTCTTGTCCTACAAAAATTGGCAAAACGAATATGCAGGGCATAGGAAAGAGACGTGTACCTGTGGTAGCACGTACCTATTGGGTTAAAGTCAGATGGGTGTCCCTTAAAAGACGGTTGGTTGTTCCCTGGAAAACGGTTATCCCCTAAAGGGCGGTTGTTTGTTTTTCCCTAGAGAATGGTTGCCCCCTGAAGGACGGTTGATTGTTTTTCCCTGAAGAACGATTGCCCGTTCTTTATGGGTTTGCATGATTTGAATTTTTGTGGACTTCATCTTGACCTAGTTGTCCAGCATGGGTGAGTATTAATGTTGTCCCTTAGTTAGGCCTTTTCTTGTAAAGTTATTGGCACAAGAATATGTACAAAGATGGTGTGTGCATGTGGAATTATGTACACAAAGCTATATACATGAAACATATGCAAAGGATTATGTTTATGAAATGTGCGAATATTTATCATGTAAAAAGTATTGCTGGAAGCGAGGCCCATGCAATGTGCATTCAAAAAATATGTGCAAGGGCGTTTTGTCATGCAAAAGGAAATATGGATGCAGGACACATGCCATGTGCATGCAAAAAATATGTGTAGGAAAGTTTATTGCACGTAGAGATACAAGGACCACGTCTGTAGACACCGGATCCTAAGGCAGCTCAGACTGAAGTTACCCAATGACGAAAATGATGCCTGTTCATTCGCAAAAGAGACAAATGGAAGGGATGGTTTACTCGAAAATGCTTTTCGTTTTAAAAAAAAAATATATGCAGATTTGAGGGTTTGCTGGGGGCCTTTGGTGTGAGGCCCATCTCTCCCATGTGAGATGAAGCCTCACGTTTGTGCGGCCTATCTCACGTTGGTGAGATGCAGCCTCACTACGTGAGGCCCATTTCACAGGTGAGATGAAAATCTCATCTGCCTCACGCGCCCCATGCTCCAGCACGTCCCTTCTCCGTTTTTTCGAGAGGATTTGGTTTGAAATCGTGGATTATGGCTGGATTTGGTGAAAAACAACCTAACCTTCTTTGAGATATAAAAAGGAAAAGTTAATAAACTAAAAAAGAGAAAGAGAATTATTAGAGAGAGCTGAACTGAAAAGAGAGAAAACGTAGAGAGAAAAGCTTGGAGAGGAAGAAAGGAACGGAAAAGAAAGGAAAGAAAAAAAAATTCTGAGATTTGTTTTGAGAAAAAGAAACAAGTTCTTAACGTTTGAAAAGTCCATTGTTTTGGTTTTTCATCAATGTAATTTTCATTAAAAAGTTTTTGGGTCTCTGTTTTAATCACCATCTCAAGAAGAGCAAAGAGGGAAACAAGAAACCTTTCATTTGCAGATCAAAGATCAATATCTAAGGGTAAATACTGAATAGCCCTCTCTCTATTTCTTTTCTTTCTTTCTTATTTCTTTTCTTCGTTTTGCAGTACCTATTACTTCTCCTCATTGTATATATTATTTTTTAGTTGTTGTTTGATTTTATTAACTTGTTCATCGCGTTTGTTGTTGTTATGATTCATTAAGCATGTTCATTGCTTTATTACGCATGTTTTGATTGCATGATGTAGTGTTTGTTGTCTGTTATTAGTCCTCTGTTCATCCCTATTTTCACGTTGTCTGTTCGTGTCTTCGTTCTTCACGAGTCGTGCTCTTGCTTTATCTTCCTTTCCTTTCCGATGGAGCCGTTTTCAGTTCTTTTTGTTTATTTCCCGATCGGACCTTAATCTCCCGGTCAGATTGTATTACTGGTTCCCCGATCGGACGGCGTCTTGGACTTTGTTCGCTCAGTCGCGTACGCATTTCCCCGATCGGATTGAATGACTCGTGCAATGCATGCACGAGTCATGAATGCATTGCACGACTCGTGCAATACATGCACGTCGTGCATGCCCAATCTCTTCCCCCTTCTATTTTTTTTGCTCCCCTATTTTGTCCGACCGTCCGAGCGTAATGTATGAAATATAATATGATTTGCTTTGTTTTTATGTTGTGTGTTTCAGTCTCGGTTCTCTTTGTTAATCTCTGGTTTTTTTAACTGGTTGTGTTTTGGTCATTGTTTAATCTTTCTTTTTAGTTTATTTAATTCTTTCTTTTTACTGGTTTCTATCCAAATGTTTGTTCATGTTGTGTTCATTTAATTTAATTAGTAAATGCATGCCATTTGGTCTAGTTTTGTTGATTGTAGTGTTTTAAAATTAATACCCATATTTTCCTATGGAATAGTGAGTTTTTGCTTGGCAGAGCAAAAACACAGCTGTGTTTTGCAGGAAACACAGCTGTGTTCCTGCATTGCCCGACGATTTGCTGAGAAAACACAGTTGTGTTTCGGAAGAACTGTCCCGTTCTTTTGTTTTCCTTCATTTTCTGCATGCTGCCTTTGCTTTTTTTATTTTTTTTTTATCTCTTTTTACTGCAATTGTTTTATGTTTAATTATTTCTATTTAATTAAGTGTTTATATTTGATTAGTTTAACTGATTATTTATTTGATTGATCTATTAATCGTTTTAATTAATTATTTTATTCAATCAATTTATTTGTTCATTAATTATTTAATTTGCTTTACTAATATTTTATTCATTTTGTTTTGTTGTCCCAAAAATTATTTATTTTTGCGAGTTACATTCGTGCTCGGGTAGGAGAATCGGAGAATTAAAAGCCATCCAATTTGGGGTTTGCATTTTAATTGTCATTTTTCTTTTCTTTTTTTATTATATTATATTTATGTTGTATGTAAAAATGTATTTTATATTCTTCGTATTATAGAAAATCACATTTTTTTTACAATAATTAATAACTTGGGACTTTTCTTAATAAATTAGACCAATGTCTTATTTTAGCCAATAAAATCTCACTTTCAAATGGAGAACTGATTTTCATAAAATGGGATCACTCATCCCAGCTTTCTTAATTAATACCCAAAAAATAGTTTTCTAATTTTTTAAGTTAATAAAAAGGAATCAATATTCCTAAAATTTAATAAATGACCCGATTTACATATGGTATATTCTAATTATTTTGTATGTGTTATTTATTTTATTTTGGAGCCCTTGTAATTAATTTTGGGGCAAGTTTTATTTATACTTTCTTATTTTGGGGGATTGTTCTGTCCCATTTCTTTGTTTTGTAATTTATTTTTGGGGGATTGTTCTGTCCCAATTTTTATTCGTAATTTATTTATTTACTTACTGCTTTATATATCGCTTTCAATATGCTTGCAAATGCGTTTTAAATTCAATGCACAATCGCGTGAGATGAGAGATGGAATTATGATTTCTTAAAAACTCATTTATAGACTTAAGTCATTAATAAGAGTGAAGTTCCGAATACCTTCTCTGGTTTAGACTAATAGAGATTAGAGACCTTTCCCAATTTTTAGTAAATTGGGTGGCGACTCTAAAATACCTCAAAGGTGCCTAAAGGCATTGTGAGGCTAGATGATCCTTTCCAATATTCTATTGGGAAGGAGGCATCCAAAATGACTCATGATGCCCAAGATCAAAAAGACGCGAACCAATCCCTCGAGCCCTAAAAGCTGGTCCAGCGATGGCCTTTGCTAGGTTGGGCGCGCACCACAGTGGCGACTCCACTAGGTATAATTGAAACTTCGTTTTGAAAGTGACTTAAGTTAAAATTATAATTGAGTTATTAAGAATCAAAAATTCCATTTCTAATCAAAATTGCATTACATATATTAGAGCCTTAGAATTATGTTAGTTGGTCCCCTATTTATCCCGGTGCATTCCTAAAACACGACCCCATTTTCACTCATTGTAGGAAAGTGCTCGGGATAATCACCAGCCCAAGCCTCGTACCATCAAATGGTATATTAAATGGAGACTCGATTGGTCATTATGCTCGTGATGAGCTAGACCCGTTGGCAAGGACCATGCTTGGGTGGACCTAAAGTAATACCACCTTTGACCGAAGCTCATGTAACGGTAATAGATATTTTCATTAGGTGAAATGTACCATAATACCATGCTTGCTATTTGGGTTGTCATATATTGAACAAAATCAATTAAATTAAATGGTCTTTATCAAAGGCTTTCATGTCCCGGTGGGCCCATCTTAATTTAGTTGAATTGTTTAAATACATACCAAACACCCATACGAATGTAAATTAGTTAAAAGTTGTTATGCTGCCGATTTTTTGCTGTGCATTATACGTGTCCAATAGGTTCTCTGTTAATCCTTGGATAAAGCCCACCTAGGAGAGAGACCGCACGGCCCCGTGTGTGGGAGAAATAAGGTTGGAAGGATCTATCTACTTGTACGTGTTTGTCTATGCTGCACCAGCATGACCATGCATTGCACTTCAAGTCATGCATCATCCTAACAAAGGTATGTTTTGCAGCCATCATAGATTCGTCCAGGTGGTTTAGAGGTCTCGACGGTCAGTTAAAAAAGATTTCACTCTTGGGATTATCAGAGCTAGTTTCAGATCAGGGTTCAGATTCTCTCTCAGAAGGCAATGAGATATTTTCTTCAGAATCATCAATAGAGACAAGTATGTCTAATCCAGCAAGTGGTTCTGATGCAACTAGGGCAATGATTGCTGAGGAAGTGGGGAAGAAAATGGAAGAGTTTGAGGCCAGGATGATGGCGATGATGGGCAACCTTGCCATTACCCTAGCTCCACTTGCCGGGCAACAGGCTGCTGCTCCAGCTGGGGGGCAAGATGAACAAGGGAGTGTTAGAGAGGATCCCCTAGCAGCAGTTGATCCACCTGTGGTTGAGGTAAGAGTGCCAATGCCTGTCGAGCGTAGAGAAGGCCCTAAATCTTTGATTGACTTATGGGAGGAGCAAGATGAACAGATGGTGGTAAAGGGAAAGTCACCCAAGCCAGAGGATGCAATGTGGAGGAAAATGGAGGAAAGGTTTGAAGCCATGACAAGGATGTTGATGGTAGGAAGAGGAATAAACCCTGAGGATCGGGAGTTGGATAGTGATGATTTGATCCCTTAGAATTTCAAGATGCCTGATATTCTCAAGTTTGACGGAACTTCTGACCCTGCTGCGCACATCAAGCAATATTCACTGGTCATGAAGGGAACCACTTTAACAAAGAGACAGAAGATTGAGTATTTTTATCTGAGCTTAATCGGCCCAGTGGTGGATTGGTATCATGGGCTAGACCGAAGGACGAAGGAGGATTGGCACTTGCTGACTGAAGAGTTGCTAAAGCAATATGATTGTAGTACAAGAATGGAGGTCACATTAAAGGATTTAGAGCTGCTGCAGCAGAAGGCTGGGGAGTCTTTTCATGAGTACCTCACTCGATAGAGGAACCGAGTTATGGAGATGAAGCGCAAACCTGATACTCCTGATTAGATCTGATTGTTCATTCGGAATGCTAGCCCTTATCTGAGAGATGAAAGGACTGGGAGTCCTTAAAGGACATAGCTATCGAAGCAGAGGGTGAGTACCTAGCAAAGAAAGCAAGCTAAGATAACTTCATTGGGAAGAATTTCATGAACCAGTTCGGGTACAGATTAGGTAGTGCTGAGGCAGTAATGACGGGAATGATAAGACAGCTGAGGTTTCAGTTACTGAGGTTGGGCAAACTTAGAGGTACTATTCCAATTTAGGCCGCTCTCTGTCTTGGGTCTTAGAGAAATTGACAAAGGAGGGTGTAAGCACCGTGTCCCGGAGCGGTGAGCCTGTATGAACGGTTTGGATTCAGAGGCTTTAGTCCCATGTTCCATGAGAAACGAGTCTTTTTACCTTTCGTAGGCAAAAGGGGGAAAACAGGGAGTTTTAAAGACCACAAAAGGTATGTTTTCCTCAACAGACGGCCAGCCCGTCGGTCGGAGGCCAGCCCGTTGGTCGGAGGCCAGGACCGATGAATCCTTGTGTCAGAACGATTCTTTCGACGCCCGTTGGTCAAAATGGCAGGGCCGTCGGATCTATCCTTGTGTCAGAAGGATTATTTCGATGCCCGTCGGTCAAAAGGGCAGGGCCGTCGGATGAATCCTTGTGTCAGTAGGATTCTTTCGACGCCCATCGCCACCACAGACGCCCATCGGTCGTGATTAGCTTATAAAAGCTTTGAATTTTCTCATCAAAAGGGTTGGAAAAATTTCTGAAGGAAGAAACTCTGCCAAAATTCACGCGTGTTTTCTCTCTCTTCCAACAAACACTTTTCTAAAAAGATTTAATCGATTCAAGAATCAAACCATCAAAAGGAGCTAAATTTAATTGGTTTTTCCTAAGGTTTTGATTCCAAAAATTCAGTTTTTAGAAAGATCAAGAAGGAAACAACCTATTTTCCTCATTCTTGATCTTTCATCTTGTTTTCTCGTGGAGCGTGCGGCGAGCCATACAACAACAAGAAATCCAACCAAAAAGGTTATTCTGAGGGTAAATATCTCGGACCCTTTCCTATCCTTTTTTTAGCTTTATTTTCGATATTATCTTTATTTCTGCCCTTTTTTTCATTTCTTGCTATTATTCTTCTTGAGTTTGCATAAAACTTATTTTTTTGATTTTTGGAAAGCTTCTATTTTCTGGGACAGAGGTGACCGACGGGTCATATGCTGTGACCGATGCCCGTCGGTCGTCTTTTAGCATAACCCGTCGGTCACCCTCACAAACGGCTTCCTTTGAGTAAGCGACGGGCTGAATCGGTCTCCTTGACCGACGTTCGTCGGTCATTCAACATCGCCCGTCGGTGGGTTCTATCCTGCATTTTCAAATCCTTTTCTTTCCCTTTTTGTTCATTCAAATTTTTATGTGTATTTATAATCTTTCTTCTGTATTTTAACACCCTTTTGGCTTGTTTTGTGAGAGTATGTTTCTATTTCTTCGACTGACTGGAGCCTAAGAGAGTTCTCCCGTACGGAAAGTTCGCCTGGTTTAGTTCTTTATCTTCTTATTTTTTATATATTTCATGTATTTATTTATTGCTTCCTCCTGTATATGACAAAATTGTTGTATTTCTCGCTAATGTAAAAAATCGACCAAACATTTTATACTTAAGAAACTGAATTTTTCATAAAATCAAGGACCAAATGTCCTATTCTTTATCCAATAAAATCATCACAACAAAAATATCTATTTTAATAATGATGCATGCGAGGACCAAAGTCCTCAAAATAAGCAATGCCCCGATTCGTGTATGTATCGCACATTTATAAAAGGGAGTTGTATTCCGCTCCTTGTGTTATTGTAATTTATCGCTTCTCTTACTTATTTGTTCATTTACTGCTTTCCAAATGTGAATAAATGCGCTTTGATTCGATTGCATCGTGTGGCGAGGGAGCGAATTAATGAAAACTAAAATTTGATCATAAAATAATCAAGGTAGAAATAGATGAGAAGTCCCGAACCCAGCTCTGGTCTTTGGGCTCAAAGAGGCGAGAGGTCTATCCGACCACTCATTGGAATTATGATCTCCAAGACCCCTCTTGTGTCACGAGACTTTGATGTTAATCCTAGGCTCCTTAGGGCGAGAGGTTTACCCTCCAACACCCCTTTGGTTGGCCCAAAATGGATACTAAGTGCAGTCTTAGGCTCTCCGAGGCGAGAGAAACTTTCCCAATGTTCTATTGGGTGGCGACTCCATGACACCTCCTTGTTGCCCAAAATAGATGCACTTGTAAATATCTTTACAAGTTGCCAACGAATCCTCAATTGCCAGATCGCCCTCAAGCGGGCGGTCAGAGGGGCGACCGCGGGGTCCGGCGCGCGTCACAATGGCGACTCCACTGGGGACTTTATGGTTCAAGACTTTGATTTGAAAATACCTCACTTAACATTTATGATCAAAGTTTAATTCATAAATTCGCTTTCTTTCAAATTTGCATTTACATCCCATTAGAGCCTTAGAATATGCTAGATTGGTCCCTTCTTAGCCTCGGTGCATTCCTGAAGCACAACCCTACGTTCACTCAACGTGGGGCAGTGTTAAGGATAATCACCAGCCCAAGCTTCGTACCTAATGGTATATCAAATGATGACCCGATCGGTCGTTATGCTCGTGATGAGCTAGACCTGTCGGTAGGGATCATGCTTGGGTAGCCCTAAAGTAACATCTCCCTTGTCTAAAGCTCATGTAATGGCCGTAGCTACTTTCCATAGGTGATATGAACCGTAATTTCATGCTTGCTGTATGGATCCTTATGTATTAGGTGAGTTTAGATGTCTTGCTTGGTAACCTAGCCAAAGGCTTTCATGCCCCGGTAGGGCCATATCGAAATTTTTGGAATGACTAAATACATGATGATCATTATCCATTCGCTTGTTCATTAGTATAGGAGTGTCATGCAGTCGGTTTTTCGCCGTGCACCATGTGCGTCCATTGGGTCTCTCGCTGATCCTTGGGCTAATCCCGCTTAGGAAAGAGACCGCGCGACCACGTGTGTGGGAGAAATAAGGGCGGAAGGACCTACCTGCTTGCTTGTGTTTTGTGAGTGTTGCATATCACGATCATGCATTGCATCTACATTCCATGCATCACATCTAACGCTTTGTCCCTGCAGCCATCATAGATCTGCCTATGTGGACTAGAGCGCCTACCGGATGGTTGATCTGAGTTCCCGCATCTGAACTGTTAGATAGAGAAGGCCTTCCAGAGATCTTACCGAAAGTCAGCTATATCGTATCTGAGATGGCAAACTCACCTAGGGATAATGACGCCACCAGGGCCATGATTGCAGAAGAGGTGGGCCGACAGTTTGAAGAGTTTGAGGGCAGAATGATGAACATGCTAACTACTTTGGCACAACAGAATGCTCCGCAGAATCTGCCACCACCTCCTCCTCCCGTGAGATAAAATGAGCAAGGAGAGGAAAGAGCTGAGAGATAAGAAGAGCCTATTCGGCCGCCACCAATAGAGCTGAGGTCAGTAGCTTTGGGAGGTCAGAGGAGAAGACCAGCACTGAGGATAGATGATGACAAGGATGACGAAGATGACAAAATGAGTGTTGTGTCTGAGAGAGGGAAGGCTCCCTAAACTGATGAGTTCATTCTGAAGAAGATGGAAGAGAGGTTTGAAGCCATGGCCCGTATGCTGAGCAGAGGTCAGGGGATGAGCCCGGAGGACAAAGAATTGGAGGGAGAGGACCCGATTCCTTACAATTTCAAGATGCCTGATGTGCCAAAATTCGACGGTACCTCCGACCCGACTGCCCATGTGAAGCAGTACTCTCTGGTCATGAAAGGGACCACTTTGTCTAAGAGGCAGAAGGTGGAGTACTTTTGTTTGAGTTTGACTGGCCCTGCCATCGACTGGTACCATAGCCTCGATCGTCGAACTAAGGAAGATTGGGATCTATTCACAGAGGAGTTCTTGAGGCAATACGATTGCAACACTAGGATGGAGGTGACTCTTAAAGACCTTGAATTGCTCTAGCAGAAGGCCGGGGAATCTTTTCACGATTATCTCACCCGCTGGCGGAATAGGGTAATGGAAATGTGAAGAAAGCCAGACACCCAGGACCAGATCTTCCTGTTTATCAAGAATGCGAGCCCGTATTTGAAGGATGGTCTGAAGATGAAAGGGTTGAAGGATTGGGAGTCTCTGAAAGACATAGCCATTGAAGCGGAGGGAGATTTCTTAGCCCGGAAAGCTAGCAATGATAGTTTTGCAAAGAGAGCTAATATCAGTCAAGGGACGAATAGGCCAGCCGGTCCTAGTGGTAGCACTAGAAGAACGGTTGAGGTGTCTGCTACTGACGCAACTACCCCGAGGAAGTTTTCAAACTTAGGAAGACCACTGTCTTGGGTCTTAAGAAGGTTGATGAAAGAAGGAAAGTTGCAACCTTTGGCTCCTAGGCCTGCTATGACGCAAGGGAAGCCAGGTCATAAGGACAATGAATACTGCGCATTTCATCAGCACACATGCCGTCTAACAGACAAGTATAAGGCGCTGAGACACTCTATTCAAGATCTGATTGATGACAAGTAAATTTTCAACCCCGAGAAGAGGGAAGATAAGAAGAAACCTGGTTACAATGCCGTACCGCCACCAGTTTTTATGGTCGGATCCAGCTTGCCAGAGTGGTACGTACTGCAGGATTTATTTGGGAGCAAGGGTTTTGCTATTGTTTGTTCTAAGGATAGAGAAAGAAGAGCAGCTGTAGCAACCATTGATCGTTGGTCGAGCAGTGAGAGCGGTGAAGAGGCCGAAGAGGAAGGAGAGACGAACTCTGATTTGTGGAGATCTGATGAGGATGAAGAAGAGGTAGGGGCTGTGATAAGAAGTGGGAGAGTGGTCCCTGAGATTACAAGGGTACCGGAACCAGCGTAACCATTGACGAGAAAGGAGCCGGAGGAGAACCAGATTGTCAAGCAGTTGAAGAAGACCGCGGCTCAGATATCCATCTGGGATCTCTTAAGACAGTCCCCTTCTCACAGGCAGAAAGTGGTAGAGGCCTTGACTGAGTCCACTGTTGCCACCACAATTTCCCCATCAGAGCTTTTGGGTCTAGTTAAAGGAGGATCGGGGGGAGATTGGTTTTTTTCGATGCCGACCTGCCGGTCGAAGGCCGCGATCATAACCGACCTCTGTACATTAAAGCACAGATTAACGACAAGCACACCGCTTGCGTTATGGTAGATGATGGATCTTCTATCAATGTTTGCCCTCTAATAGCTCTTCAGGCTTTTAGATTGAGTGAGGATATGCTCAGCGAATCAGATTTGACAATCACAGCCTATGATAATTCAAGAAGACAAGCCTCGGGAACATTCAAGACCCTGGTCAAAACGGGACCCATTGAGGTAGAAGTAGAGTTTGTGGTTTTGCCCATTCCCGCTAATTTCTCAGCCCTGCTTGGGAGACCTTGGTTTCACCGACTAGGAGGAGTACCATCCACGCTGCATCAAATGATAAAGTTCCCGCATGAAGGGGCGGTGGTAACTATTAAGGCGGCCAGGGAGAATCAGGTGTCAGCTCTTGAAATTGCTAATTGGCCATTCAGTGGCTTCCACGTGTCAATGATAGGAGAAGAGTATGGACCGGTGGATAACCTAGCAGTGGTTAACATGATGAAAAAGATGCACTATCTCCCTGGGGCTTGTTTGGGTAGGAACTCTCAGGGGCTGCAGACTGCGAACACCACTAGAGATCAGAAGAACCGGAAGGGTCTGGGGTACAGAGGCGGTTTTAGCAAGAAGAAGACGGCAGATCAGGTCCCTCACATTTCAGAAAGCTTTGTACTTGCATCCTCAGTATGCACCTATACTAGTGAAGATGAGCCACAGTGGGTAAATGGGAGGATTGTCCCCGGATTTGAGATCTTCAATGATGTATTTGACTGGGATGTCGGGTTTATCAAGACCGTTGAGAACT
Organism: Excoecaria cochinchinensis; assembly: GCA_947683425.1. Classification (NCBI taxonomy): domain Eukaryota; kingdom Viridiplantae; phylum Streptophyta; class Magnoliopsida; order Malpighiales; family Euphorbiaceae; genus Excoecaria; species Excoecaria cochinchinensis. The sequence goes on along the minus strand of CANTUQ010000033.1, from coordinate 828,066 downwards.
TCTGGGATGAAGAGGTCGTGACTCAGTGTATGGCTTGGGACAGATGTGAGCCCGAAGAGATTGTCACCGAGAGGCTGCTGATTGCCAGGCTGAAGGGGAAAGAAAAGATGGCAGAAACAGAGCTGAAGATTGGGGATTTAAAGATTTCCTCAGATGCGCCCGAGGGGCCTCTGTCGAATCAAGAAGCCGATGAGCAAGCTGCGGCAACATCGACCTCTAGAGAGGCAGAAGAAGACTCTAGCTTAGATTGTCTTTTTATTCTAGAACTTTTTTATGATGTAAATGACAATTATAATATTATTAATAAGGCAAACGATTTCTCTTACTTGTGCGATGTTTCCAATAATTTCAACATGCATGAACATGATCATAATCCATCAGTTTTTGATATCGATTCTACTGATACAACGCCTTTTAATCTTGGAACCTCGAAAAATCCGAAATAAATTCTAATAGCATCAAATATAACTCCTGATGAGAGAGAAAAATTTGAGAGAATAATAAAAAAATATGAAAAAGTCTTTGCCTGGACCTATGAAGACATGCCAGGGATCGATCGGAACGTAGCAGAACATGCCATCCCGACTTATCCAGACTATAAGCCTGTAAAATAGAAGTTGAGAAGGCTCAAGCTAGAATGGGCAGACAAGGTTAAGGAGGAGATTCGGCAGCAGATTGAGGCCAAGTTCCTTGTTGAAGTGCAGTATCCTACATGGTTGGCAAACGTAGTCCCTGTAGCGAAGAAAAATGGGAAGGTCAGGGTATGTGTGGATTATCGAGATCTGAACAAGGCCTGCCCTAAAGATGATTTTCCACTACCCCACATTGATGTGTTGATAGACAGTGCTGCCAACTGCGCGATGTACAGCTTTGGGGATGGTTATGTGGGCTACAACCAGATCCTAAACAAGATAGCTGACCGGGTTAAGACCGCTTTCATCACAGAGTGGGGGACCTACGCCTACCGAGTTATGCCTTTTGGCCTGAAAAATGCGTGGGCCACATACCTGAGGATAGCGACCAAGATTCTAAGCGACCTGATCCATAAGGAGGTGGAGGTATATGTCGATGACATGATGGTCAAGTCAGCCACCCGAGAGGGCCATTTTGAAGCCCTAGAGAAGTTCTTCACTAGGATTGATAAGTACAGTCTGCGACTTAACCCCAAGAAGTGTATCTTCGGAGTGACTTTAGGGAAACTGTTGGGACATGTCGTCAGCCAGAGGGGAATAGAAATTGACCCAGATAAGGTGAAGGCCATCAGGGAGATGCCCGTGCCGCAAAAGGAGAAGGATGTAAGGAGTTTCCTGGGCAAGCTACAGTACGTCAGCCGATTCATTGCCAAGCTCACTTCGATATGCGACCCCGTTTTTAAGCTGCTCAGAAAGAATTAGCCAGTGGTCTGGAACGAAGACTGCCAGAAAGCCTTTGACAGCATCAGGGAATATCTGTTGAATCCGCCAGTGTTGAGGCCACCGCAACCAGTCAAACCGCTTATCCTATATCTAGCGGTGGAAGGCAGTTCTGTGGGTGCCATGATGGCTCAGGAGGATGAATTTGGGGTGGAATTCGCAATTTATTACCTCAGCAAGAAGTTCCTGGCTTATGAGATAAAATACGCTGAAGTAGAAAAGATCTGCCTCTCCGTGATTTGGGCATCAAAGAAGCTGAGGCATTATTTCCATTCGTACAAAGTTCAGGCAGTGGCCAAGCAGAATCCGTTGAGATATTTGCAAGAAGCGCCGTCTTTGCTTGGTAAGATGGGGAGGTGGCTGCTTTTGTTGCAGGAGTTCGATGTTGAATACTCGTAAAACTATTAAGGGACGAGCCGTAGCCGAATTTCTTGATGAGCATCCTATTCAAGGGGACACCCCCAAGTTCACCTTTCCTGATGAGAGCATAGTCGCGATTTCTGTCCAGGGATGGCAGTTACACTTCGACGGGGAAGTGAATAACAAGGGGCCAGAGTTGGAATTATTTTGACAACCCCAGATAATGAGAAACTCCCTCTAGCCAAGAAGCTAAGGTACAAAGCAACCAACAATGAAGTCGAATATGAAGCATGCACTTTCGGGTTAGAAGCTTTAGCTGCTTTGGGGGCAAAGAATGTAGAAGTCTTTGGTGACTCATCCTTGGTGATTAACCAGATCCGAGGTGAGTGGGCTGTAAAGGAAGAGCGGCTGGTACCCTATGTTGAATACCTGAAAGAGATATGTGGGCAGTTCGAAATCTGCACTTTCCACTTCGTGCCAAGAGATGAGAACCGTCTAGCTGATGCGTTGGCAACCCTAGTGTCGATGTGGGATAACCCTGAAGGGGTAGCTATGAAACCAGTGCTGATTTCGAGTTCTGAGAAGCCCAGCTTTGAGGTCAAGCCAGTAATGGAAGTAGAAGTGGCGGATGGAAAACCATGGTACTTTGACATTATGAATTATTTGGAAAACGCTAGGTTTCCAGAGGAAGCTACCGAGAAAGACCAGAGAATGATCCGGAAGCTATCTACTCAGTTCATATCCTTGGAAGGAATGTTGTATAAAAGACAGGCAGACGGGATTCAGCTCAGGTGCTTGAATGAAAAAGAAGCCCGCAAGGTAATGGAGGAGACCCATCCAGGCGTCTGTGGGGCTCACATGAACGGTTTAACTCTGGCAAAGAAGATCATGAGGCAAGGCTTTTATTGGCTTATGATGGAAAATGACTGCTCAAAGTATGTCAAGCAATGCCAGTTATGCCAACAGTACGCAGATTTGAGACATCTGCCAGTATCAGAGCTACACAGCCTGACATCGCCTTGGCCTTTCGCTGCTTGGGGGATAGATATCATTGGAGAGATTCTCCCTACGGCATCTAACTGACACAGATACATCATAGTCGCAATTGACTATTTTACCAAATAGGTAGAAGCAGAATCCTTCAAAAAGATTGATGCAAGGGACATGGCCAAGTTCATAGAGAGAAATTTGATCTGCAGATATGGCCTCCCTCACCACATAGTGTCTGACATTGGGGTGCAGTTCATGGGGGAAACCAGGAAGCTCCTTGAGAAATATGGTATCAAGCACCACAGATCCTCCCCCTACCGACCACAAGCTAACGGGGCAGTAGAGGCCGCCAATAAAAATGTGAAGAGGATCCTATCCAAGATGGTCCAAACTTACAAAGACTGGGCAGAGAAGCTACCCTTCGCACTGTGGGGATACAGGACAACTGTAAGGACATCTACAGGCGCTACACCATATTCTCTGGTATACGGGATGGAGGCAGTGTTGCCGGTCGAGATAGAGCTCCGATCGTTGAGGGTGATTATGGAAGCCCAAATTCCGGAGGCTGAATGGGAACGACAGAGGCTACAACACTTAAACTTACTGGATGAGAGTAGGCTGAAGGCTTATTATCACAATCAGATCTACCAGAAGAGGTTGGCCAGGACATTCGGGAAGAAGGTGAGAAATCATCCTCTGAAGGAAGGGGACTTAGTGTTTAAGCAGATGAGACCAGGTATACCAGACATTAGAGGAAAATTCAGACCAACCTGGGAGGGGCCGTATATCTTTAAAAAGCTGTTGTCCAAAGGAGCTGCAATCTTGTCAGATAGTGATGGAAAAGAATTCAAAGAACCGATCAATGTCGACAGACTCAAAAGGTTCCATGGCTAAAGAACAAAATAAAAGAAGAGAATAAATGCCCTGCAGGTTGCAAACCGAAAAAAGGCGACCGTGCTAAAATTGGGCGTCTCGACAGGATGAAAACCGAAAAAGGCATCCTGTGCAAAAATAAGAGGCATGAGAGAGAATGTCCAATCGTGAAAACCCTAGAGGGCCGATTGGTAACAGGAGTTGATGCTGTTAAAATTTGGTTGCATGTATTAATAGGGCGTACACGGTCGAGTTAATGTCAAAACAGGTCATGTATGCTGAAATTACATGGAAGTGTACACAATTTCGTGAAATAGAGCATATATTATTCTTTTCATTTTCGTCATTTTCTAGTTCTGCGTTAAAAATAAATGTAACACCAAAAGAAATACATATGCAAGCTAAGCTAAGTCCTACCACTGCTCTCGCCAACCAGATGCTTGAGCCCTTGTGTCCTATTATCAGATGCCGGGCTGAGGACCCATTTCTTATACTCGCTGGTTGAAGCCACGGAGTGATTGCCGAACCTCGGAATAACGGTTTTCACTTGCAGTTTGCTCTACAGCTCATGGTACCTAGAGGCGAAGGCAGCCGAAAGAGCTCCTCCCCGAAAAGATAAGGGAACCCTCACCACATCCTGGGTCATCCCGAGCTGATGCGCACATCGAGAAGTGATGCAGAAGGTGGCTTGACGGAGCCCACAGAGGGGAACACACCCTGATGGCCCATCAATGACCACATGAGACAGTGGGAGCCAAGAAGACGTGAAACTGATGTCGTCATCTGACAGTTCGCCAAATCTGGTAACTCCTTCACCAGCGGGGGCACACTCACACAGTCGTCGACGCAGAAGGAAATGACTCGGCGAGTACTGTGGAATGACCCGAGGAGGTGGCTCAGACAGCATTCTTAGTTTCTCCTGCAGCCAGATCAAAAAAAAAAAAATAAATAAAATAAAAAAAAAAAGAAGAAGAAGAAGCCGATGGAGTAAGTAGGGTTTACTTCAGGCAAAAGTAAGGCAAAGGGTTGTGTGAAAATCCGAAAGGACGCACCTCTCGCTAAGAAAAGTTAGTGTGAAAATCCATAAGGGACGCACTACCTTTAAAACAATGACATACCTGGAGCAATAAGGGGCTACCAGTGAAAGTAGTGGTGGATCCAGAGCTCACAGAGTCCAAGCCCAGAATGGTTTCAACTAAAATGAGTGGTAAGGGTGATGATCCCCGATGAAAGTCGCTCAGAATCCCGAACAGGCGAGGGTCGCCTGTCAAACCCCCTGGAACAACAGTGAGAAAGTTCGTCATGTAAAATAGAAATATGATGCTTACCTGGTATGTAGGGACACCAGTGAACCGATCTAGAGCCTCGATCAGTAACTCCAAAGTAAAGGAAGGGCCCGGAGAAACCAGCCTGACGGCCTCAGAAGGGGGTATGCCGAGAGCCATAGCTATTTCCTGAGTCTAGAGTAGACCGCAGCGGGGGATGCAAGGTAGAGCGTTAGGGGGGTACCAGGCTCCAAGAATGACAGCTAACTCCTCAGGCAGGGGGCACAGCTCCTGATAAGTGAATCGGAAAACGTGGAACCGGGGGTTCCAGAAGTGAGTCGCCGCTAGAAGAAGGTTCTGGTCAACCTTGACTCGGCGCAGATATTTTAGCCCAGACAGGGGAGACAGGGCACCTTTTTCCCAAGTGTGCTTGTCATCTAGGATACGGTGCATTCTTTGGAGAAGAGAGGAAGACATTTTGAGAAGAATGAGGGGCTTAAGATGTTGGGAAAATGAAAAGACACAAAAAAGCAAAATTTTTGGAGAAATTTATAGAGAAGTGCCACCGACGGCCTACCCGTCTCTCAAAAGAGACGGCCTGCCCGTCAGTAAAAATCCACCTGGCAGATGCATACGTCAGCATAGCATTAATCACGAGCATTAAATGAGCATTAATTGGGGAATGGGGAAAGACAGACGGGCAGCCCGTCGGTCGCTCCTAGCAACGCCCAGCCCGTCAGTCACAAAACTCTATATAAGGGCGAGTGACAGACGGACCATGGGCTGCTGTCACTTTCACTTTCCCTCTCAAAACGGTTTTTTGCATTTTTTTCTGCCTTTTCAAGTATTTCTTCTCCTTTTTCTTGCAATTTCTTTATCTTTTTGCGTTCTTCACTCACCGGACGCTCAGGCGCTCATTTTTCTTCAGTTTTTCTACAATTTTCGCGACTGCAAGTAAGTAAAATAACTACTTTACCTTTTAATTTAATTTATTTCTTCTTCTTCTTCTAGCCTTAAGAATGGTTAGGATGCTTTAGATACTTTAAATATCTAGGGAGGATGTTGCCCGTTTTTTTTGTAATCTTTGGTGCAATTAATCTGAACATTTGCATGATCACATAGAAATAGGGCTTTTCTATACCTTTGTCGTTTTGGAAATAAACTTTCTAGTGCATATATTGTATTGTTGGGGGAACACCCTTGTCGGGGTGCGTCCGATTTATATGCATATTGTTGTTGAGGCCTGAGGCCTGTTTTGATTCCTTTTTCATGCAGGAGGTTGGGCACACCCTTGCCGGGGTGCTGCCTAAATTTTCATTTTTATTCTAAGATTGAATATTTTTATATATAATGCATGTCTTGGGGCCCGATAAGCCCCTTTTCATTCGCTTTCAGAATATCTTTTTTTCTACGCTAAGTGGGACACACCCTTGTCGGGATGCTGCCCATTGTTACTAATCTTTAATTCTTCCTATGCCAATTGTATGTTTTTCTGCTTTTGATATGTGCGAAGCATGCTGGGCAACATCCCCTGACAGGATATTCGCCCATTCTCTTTTTTGTTATCTGTTTTGTTCACCTCATAATCGGGTCCCTATTGCCCGGGTGGGACCTTAATGGGCTTTCACTTTGAAAACGAGCCTAATAATGCACGTTTTGTTAAAATTTCGTTATCTAACATGTTCTTTTGCAGGATGCCTCCTAGACGCAGAGCACCACAGGCCCAGCCCGAGGTCGAGGTTTTGGGTTGGATGGACGGCGAGTCAGCCCAGAGATACAGAGCGCTGGCTCAGGTGGAGATCTGGGCTAGTCGCTTTGTGTCTCGACCGTTCCTAGAGGCCCTAGGGATGGCCCCGGAGGTCGACATGCTTATCGAGGGTGCTGGATGGACCGAGTTCCTTGACCCTACTTTCCAGACCTTCCCTGAGGCCACCCAACAGGTGCTAGCCACCCTGCGATACGGCGGTTTTCATAGATCAAATACAGAGCTGGGGGTGGTACAGTTCTGGTTCGATGGCCAGCATTTCAGCATCACCAGGCAGAGATTCGCAGAGGCCATGGGGCTTCCTAGAGAGGAGGGGGTCGAGATCCCATGGCGAGCGATGAGACGCGCCCACTGGGCGGTCATTGCCTTACCAGGAGTGCTGTATGACCACGATACAGCAAAGAGCACCGTACTGGTGTCTCAGGCACTCCGGTACCTGCACAGAGTGCTATCCAGCTCGTACCGCAGTCGAGATGGTAATCCAGGGTCGCTTAATGCGGCCGAGATCTGGAGCCTCTGGGCTATGGTGGCAGGCCAGCGCCTCAACGTTAGCCATAAGATCTTGGCTAACCTGATCAGAGTTGGCAGAGGACTGACGCCCGTGGTGATAGTAGGGGGAGTCATCACTCGTTTACTTTTGGGGTTAGGAGTTACCCCGGATAGGCTGAGAGGACCCCTGGATGAGGGGATACATGTGGATGGCTGCAGCACAGATGGGGATGATTTCATAGCTGTCAGGACAGGCAGAGGCCTTCAGGTTGCTATCTATCCATGAGACCAGGCGGGTCTTCTCCCTTCCACCCTTGGGTCCAGACCCAGAGCAGCCAGAGCAGCAGCCTCCTCAGCCAGAGCCAGAGCAGCACCCTCCTAAGCCTCCTCAGCCGCAGACTCAGCCGCAGCTCGAGCAGGAGCCGCCCCAGACTCCATTGGATTTCGACGTGGAGTTCACCATGGACGAGCTGTTCGGTACTCAATCGGCATCCAGGGCGCTGACTCTTGCTTCGTCGCCGAGCGCCAGGGTGCAGAGGTCTACCTTCAAGCCCCCTGAGAGGTATCACCCATACTTCCAGAGCGACCCGGGGGCATCTTCCTCCACGGCCCCACCGCCAGAGCCAGCACAGCAGTAGCCAGCACAACCTGATTTCTCCCAGCTCCTCGCTTCCATGTTCGCAGCCGTCGAGCGACTACAGGATGAGAGAGACAGAGCTTTACAGGAGAGGTTAGACCATCAGCAGGCTACTATTTAGGAGCAGTCTCGGATGATAGAGTGGTTGGCCCAGGAGCAGGCCGGTTTTATTGAGCATACAGTACGAGAGCAGGTTCAGGTCGTGGAGACCTTCAGGGACGAGCAGGCGAGGCTGGTAGAGCAGATTACCCAGGGCCAGAGGGAGCTTAGGCAGCAGCTCACTTATGATCTGAGGACGTCCCAGGATCAGGCATCTCAGAGAGTTGATATAACTCTACAGATGATCGATGAGTCACTCGACTCCCTGAGATCCCGGGTCCAGGCGATAGAGGGGATCCTTCCTCCCTTGTCCCAGACCATGAGGGAGGTTAGGGAGCAGATGGAGCAGCGCCTAGATAAGATGAGGAGGACCGCAGGCGAGCAGACTACTAAGATGAGCCAGGCATTCAAGAAGTTAGGAGGCACAGTCTCAGAGACTTTGGAGTTCATGAGGACTTGCACCCAGCCCTTCTTGGATGGCTATGCTCAGATCAGGTTTAGATAGACCCATGATGCTGGGGCAGGACCTTCCACGACTCAGCCTCCACCTCCGACACAGTCAGCTCCGCCTCCACCTCAGCCAGGGACAGTGCATATATCAGACAACAAGGATCCCGATGAGGAGCCCTCCGACTACGCACCCCTCTGATGTTCAGGGAGTCATTTCTTGTATTTTTGTACATTTTCACTTGTATATACATTGTACAAAAGTGGATATTTCTAGTGAAAAACTTTTGTCTTCAGTTTTGTGCATTCATTCAGTTATTTATGATTCATTCATATTACAGAGAAATGTATGTTTTCACATTTGCTCATATTCCAAAATGATGATGACGTAACAAACGAAAGCGAAAAATAACAAAAGATAACCAAGATTTAAAAAGTGACAACTTAACAAATAAAACGAAAAGGAATATAATAGAAACATGACATGGTGAATAAAACAAAACCACGCCATTCGTAGGCATGTTAAAAGATAGTAACTCAAACATGAATTAACAAAACCTTTTATAACACAGGTACAGAGAAACATTGATTCGAGCACAAGCATCGATCAAAAGTCCGAACATGAGCACCTAAGATTCATGTCTTCTTAGAAAAGGGAACCCAGTGAGGTCTCCTCCTCTACAAAATTAAGATTACGGTCAGAGAGTACCTTGTCTCACAGTTCACGCGGCAGTCAGAGAGTGCTACGCACCTTGCAGATCGGATGGGGGTTAGCAGGGGAACTTCACAATTGAAGTTGCAGTTAGAGAACACTGCTCTTCACCTTGAGATTGTAGTCAAAGAGCACTGCATCTCAAAGTTCACGCGGCAGTCAGAGAGTGCTACGCACCTTGCAGATCGGAAGGGGGTTAGTAGGGGAACTTCACAGCAGAAGCTGCAGTTAGAGAAACACTGCTCTTCACATCGAGTTTGTAGTAAGAGAGTGCTACATCTCCTCAGCACTGCACGAGCCGATACAAGGCCAGCAGAAGCAGAAGCTGCAGTTAGAGAAACACTGCTCTTCACATCGAGTTTGTAGTCAGAGAGTGCTACATCTCCTCAGCACTGTGCGAGCCGAAATGAGGCCAGCAGGAGCAATCGAAGTTGTGGTTAGACAAACACTGCTCTTCATATCGAGGTAGTGGCTAGAGAATGCTACATCTCACCAACACCTACAGGTTGAGACGAGACTGATAGGGGTGTCTTTACCTACCGAATAGACTGAGACGAGGTCTACCCGGTAAAAGACATGGAGGGTAAGAACCGCCACAGGTATGCTTTCTTCCTTTCTGTCCTTTCTCTGAGTTTTGGCTCATCTAGGCGCTTGTGCACTAGTTTTCCCAAAACTGGGGGTAGCTATAAGCACCGTGTCCAGGAGCGGTCCAGATCAGAGATTACCCTATGATGAAATCAGTATCCGAGCCTGTACGAACGATTTGGATTTGGAGGCTTTAGTCCCATGTTCCATGAGAAACGAGTCTTTTTACCTTTCGTAGGCAAAAGGGGGAAAACGGGGAGTTTTAAAGACCACAAAAGGTATATTTTCCTCGACAGACGGCCAGCCCGTCGGACAGGTGGTAGGACCGATGAATCCTTGTGTCAGAAGGATTCTTTCGATGCCCGTCGATCAAAATGGCAGGGCCATCGGATCTATCCTTGTGTCAGAAGGATTATTCCGACACTCGTCGGTCTAAAGGGCAGGGCCGTCAGATGAATCCTTGTGTCAGTAGGATTCTTCCGATGCCTGTCGCCACCGCAGATGCTTGTCGGTCGTGACTGGCTTATAAAAGCTTTGAATTTTCTCATCAAAAGGGTTGGAAAAATTTCTGAAGGAAGAAACTCTGCCAAAATTCACGCGTGTTTTCTCTCTCTTCCAACATACACATTTCTAAAAAGATTTAATCGATTCAAGAATCAAACCATCAAAAGGAGCTAAATTTAATTGGTTTTTCCTAAGGTTTTGATTCCAAAAATTCAGTTTTTAGAAAGATCAAGAAGGAAACAAACTATTTTCCTCATTCTTGATCTTTCATCTTGTTTTCTCGTGGAGCATGCGGGGAGCCATACAACAACATGGAATCCAACAAAAAAAGTTATTCTGAGGGTAAATATCCCGGACCCTTTCTTATCCTTTTTTTTAGCTTCATTTTCGATATTATCTTTGTTTTTGCCCTTATTTTCATTTCTTGCTATTATTCTTCTTGAGTTTGCGTAAAACTTATTGTTTTGATTTTTGGAAAGCTTCTATTTTCTTAGACAGAGGTGACCGACGGGTCATATGCTGTGACCGATGCCCGTCGGTCGTCTTTTAGCATAACCCGTCGGTTACCCTCACAGACGGCTTCCTTTGAGTAAGCGACGGGCTGAATCGGTCTCCTTGACCGACGTCCGTCGGTTATTCAACATCGCCCGTCGGTGGGTTCTGTCCTGCATTTTCAAATCCTTTTCTTTCCCTTTTTGTTCATTCAAATTTTTATGTGTATTTATAATCTTTCTTCTGTATTTTAACACCCTTTTGGCTTGTTTTGTGAGAGTATGTTTCTATTTCTTCGACTGACTGGAGCCTGAGAGAGTTCTCCCGTACGGAAAGTTCGCCTGGTTTAGTTCTCTATCTTCTTATTTTTTATATATTTCATGTTTTTATTTATTGCTTCCTCTTGTATATGACAAAATTGTTGTATTTCTCGCTAATGTAAAAAATCGACCAAACATTTTATACTTAAGAAACTGAATTTTTCATAAAATCAAGGACCAAATGTCCTATTCTTTATCCAACAAAATCATCACAACAAAAATATCTATTTTAATAATGATGCATGCGAGGACCAAAGTCCTCAAAATAAGCAATGCCTCAATTCGTGTATGTATCGCACATTTATAAAAGGGAGTTATTTTCCGCTCTTTGTGTTATTGTAATTTATCACTTCTATTACTTATTTGTTCATTTACCGCTTTCCAAATGTGAATAAATGCGCTTTGATTCGATTGCATCGTGTGGCGAGAGAGCGAATGAATGAAAACTAAAATTTGATCATAAAATAATCAAGGTAGAAATAGATGAGAAGTCCCGAACCCAGCTCTGGTCTTTGGGCTCAAAAAGGCGAGAGGTTTATCCGATCACTCATTGGAATTATGATCTCCAAGACACCTCTTGTGTCATGAGACTTTGACGTTAATCCTAGGCTCCTTAGGGCGAGAGGTTTATCCTCCAAGACCCCTTTGGTTGGCCCAAAATGGATACTAAGCGCAGTCTTAGGCTCTCCGAGGTGAGGGAAACTTTCCCAATGTTCTATTGGGTGGCGACTCCATGTCACCTCCTTGTTGCCCAAAATAGACGCACTTGTAAATATCTTTATAAGTTGCCAACGGATCCTCAATTGCCCGATCGCCCTCATGTGGGCGGTCAGAGGGGCAGCCGCGGGGTCCAGCGCGCGTCACAGAGGGTAAGCTGAGACCACTGCCACCTAGGCCAGCTGCGAATCAGGGACAGCCGGGGCATAGAGATGATCAGTACTACGCCTACCATAAGCACACTGGGCATTTAACATATTACTGCCGAACCATGAGGAATAAAATTCAAGATCTTATTTATTCCAAGGAGATCATTGACCTTGAGAAGAGGGAGAAGAAGAAGAGGGCAGGGTGTAATGCAGTCCCCTCACCATAAATATGATCGGAGGAGAAGAATATATTTTTAGTTGCTTTTTATTCCAAGAACACTTTTTATGACAATATTTGCAATGTTGGTTATTTCAATAAAGTGAAAAATCTTGCGTATTTCTATAGTGTCTCTAATGATTTCATTTCTCATGATCACGATGCATTCATTTTTTGATATTAATTCAATTAATATGATTACATTTAATATCGAAACTTTGGAAAACCCAAAGAAAATCTTGATAGCATCTGATATAACTCCTGGAGAGAGAAAAATTCTGAGAGTTGAAAATAAAAATAGGAAAAAATGATAAAAGAAAAACTAGTTGCAATTAGGGGATTGGATGAAAACTCACTAAGAGCACTAGAACCTTTCTGATTACCCATCAAAGCAATCCCTGGATAAGACGAAACCTAGAAAATGATTTAGGCAGCCCTTCTTTGCGTAGCTCTCTAAATGACTATTTCCTACCCTTATTTTGTAATCGCTTGCTGGCCTGTTGAGCCTTTATTCTGGTATGCTAAATGCATACCAATTTTATTGTTACACATTTTAAAACTACCCTTCACCTAAAATGATTTTTTATCTCCCCTTAGAAGAATGGCTGCTCTAATAAGGACGGATGTACTTCATTGATAATCTTTTGGGTCATCAAAGCTCGCTCTAATAAGGATGGATGTACTTTATTGATAATCTTTTGGGCTATCAAAGCTCGCCCAGATAAGGATGAGTTTACACATAGGGAAGAGGGTTTAATTATTCGCAAACTCAGCATGGTCAGAGACATAAAAAAAAAGAAGAGAAGAAAAAAGAACAAAAAAAAAAAAAGAAGTAGAGAAAAAAAGAATAAATAGAAAAAGAAAAAGAAATAGAGCTCAAGATAGTAACCACTTAACGGGTTTCAACGATTGTTATTCTGATCTTGATGAATAAAATGTTACCAAGCCCAAATTCAAGAATACCTTTGTATATGTAAGTGAGCTGAGAACGGTTCAACCATTAATCGAGTAAATATTGCGGCCATTTTTTTCTAGCGACCTGATCCTTCTTTGACAGCCATCTACCTAAGCCTAACATTGCAACCAAAGTAAGACCTCTTGATTCTTGGTTCAGTCTTATCCAATTAGCGGAGATGACCTTCTAATAAGGTTTGGTACGTAAGAAGAGGCATATGGTGTTTCTTGAACTTCAAGCAGGGAATCACGAGTGCATTCATGCATTTGAGTTAAGTCTCGTCCCCAACATTGCATCTAGAATCTGTGTTCAAAGAAAAATAATAAGAGCTAAAAGAAAATATTCAATCATAAAAACCCGAGAGGGCTGATTGATAACAGGAGTTCGATGCTTTCAAGATCCATCCCGAGATTAGATGAGGTTTTGTGTTTTTGAGATTAATGCCAAATAATGATCATGTGTAATGAAATCAAACTGAAACATGTGCGTTTACGCTATAATATGTTGAGAGCAGTTCATTTTGCATACTCAGAGTTGTCTAACACATTGTTACTATCTACCCTCTGCCACTCTCATCACTCGGGTCTTTCAGCCGACTCATCCTGTTATCAGCTGTGAAGCCAATTTTATAGCATCTTCGTGATAAGAACCAAGTTCAAGCAACCATGATCTAAGACGTAAGTGCATACCGATTATACCTGAAAGATTCTTGGCAACAACTTCAACCTTCTTTGCAATAAAAAAAAAGAGAAGCCGTTAGAGATGAAAACCGTAATTGGCGTTCTAAGCAAAAGTTAGGCCAAAGGGCAGGGTGAAAACCTGAAAACAGGCAGTCTATTCCACAAAAAATAAAATGAATAAAAGCCGCTGGATTGGGTTGGGTCCATTCTAGGAAAAAAATAAGGCACAAGGTTATGTGAAAATCCGAAAGGACACATTTTTCGCTAAGAAAAGCTAGTGTAAAAATCCACAAGGGATGCACTACCTTCGAAAAAATGACTACAGGTATCAGAAGAGAACCTTGCGATCCCAAGAGCATGAAATTCAAAAGAAGCTTCAAAAGGCATCGATCCTGTTGCAAATTGCAGCCAGACCGGCTATCACCTCTAAGTCCACTTAGATAAATTCTTATCCTGCATTCCTGCTTGACACATGCATTTCATGTGCATGGTCACCAATTTTCCTGCAAATTTAGCTTTCCAGATTTGTAGTAAGAGAGATTCGATGCGGACACCGATAAAAGGCGAGTGACGACATCAGTCAAAATACCAATACAACAATCAACTAAAGACCTCTTAGGGGGCAATCAATCACAAGGCTCACAGAGGGCACCACTTCAAATCACGTAGGGTTAGCATGATGGCGGCACTACCATTCTACGGAAGGTTAGTAGGACCATGACACTACCACTTCACATCTCAGAAGGGTTAGCATGATGACGGCACTACCATTCCACGGAAGGTTAGCACGACCACGGCACTATCACTTCGCAGCTCAGAAGAGTAACCCCGCACTTTGTAAGCTTAGAACGGGCTCGGTGCAGCTCAGAAGAGCACATCTCGCACTCTGTAAGCCTAGAACGGGCTCGGTACAGTTCAGAAGAACAACCCCACACTTTGTAAACCCAGAACGGGCTCAGTGCAGTTCAGAAGAGCACCTCTCGCACTTTGTAAGCCTAGAACAGGCTCGGTGCAGTTCAGAAGAACAACCCCGCACTTTGTAAGTCTGGAGCAGACTTGGTGCAGCTCAGAAGAGCAACTGTCGCATTTTGTAAGTCTGGAGCAGACTCAGCGCAACATCCAGTCCAAGAAGATAGCTACCTCAGGTACGCGCTTCTTCTTTCTTTCTTTGAGTTTTGGCTCACTTAGGCACCCAGGCACTACGTTTCCCAAAACTGGGGGCAACTGTAGACACCAGGTCCTGAGGCAGCTCAGACCAAAGTTACCTAATGACGAAAATGATACCTGTTCACGGGCAAAAGAGACAAATGGAAGGGATGGTTTACTTGGAAATGCTTTTCATTTAAAAAAAAAAAAATGTAGATTTGAGGGTTTGTTGGGGGCCTGTGGTGTGAGGCCCATCTCTCCCATGTGAGATGAAGCCTCACGTTTGTGCGGCTCATCTCACGTTGGTGAGATGCAGCCTCACCATGTGAGGCCCATTTCACAGGTGAGATAAAAATCTCATCTGCCTCACGCGACCCATGCTCCAGCACGTCCCTTCTCTGTTTTTTCGGGAGGATTTGGTTGGAAAGCATGGATTATGGCTGGATTTCGTGAAAAACAACCTAACCTTCTCTGAGATATAAAAAGGAAAAGTTAAGAAACTAAAAAAGAGAAAGAGAATTATTAGAGAGAGCTGAACTGAAAAGAGAGAAAACACAGAGAGAAAAGCTTGGAGAAGAAGAAAGGAATGGAAAAGAAAGGAAAAAAAAAACATTCTAAGATTTGTTTTGAGAAAAAGAAAGAAGTTCTTAACGTTTGAAAAGTCCGTTGTTTTGGTTTTTCATCAACGTAATCTTCATTAAAAAGTTTTTGAGTCTCTGTTTTAATCACCATCTCAAGAAAAGCAAAGAGGGAAACAAGAAACCTTTCATTTGCAGATCAAAGATCAATATCTGAGGGTAAATACTGAATGGCCCTCTCTCTATTTCTTTTCTTTCTTTCTTCTTCTTCTTTTTTTTTTCTTTCTTTCTTATTTCTTTTCTTCATTTTGCAGTACCTGTTACTTCTCCTCATTGTATATATTATTTTTTAGTTGTTGTTTGATTTTATTAACTTGTTCATCGCATTTGTTGTTGTTATGATTCATTAAGCATGTTCATTGCTTTATTATGCATGTTTTGATTTCATGATGTAGTGTTTGTTGGTCTGTTATTAGTCCTCTGTTCATCCCTGTTTTCACGTTGTCTGTTTGTGTCTTCGTTCTTCACGAGTCGTACTCTTGCTTTCTCCTCCTTTCCTTTCCGATCGGGCCGTTTTCAGTCCTCTTTCTTTATTTCCCGATCGGACCCTAATCTCCCGGTCAGATTGTATTACTGGTTTCCCGATCAGACGGCGTCTTGGACTTTGCTCGCTCAGTCGCGTACGCGTTTCCACGATCGGATTGCACGAGTCGTGTGCAATGCATTCACGAGTCGTGAATGCATTGCACGACTTGTGCAATACATGCACGAGTCGTGCATGCCTGATCTCTTCCCCCTTCCGTTTTTTTTGCTCCCCTATTTTGTCCGACCGTCCGAGCGTAATGTATGAAATATAATATGATTTGGTTTGTTTTTATCTTGTGTGTTTCAGTCTCGGTTCTCTTTGTTAATCTCTGGTTTTTTTTACTCAGCTAACCTCCTCTGGTTGTGTTCTGGTTGTTGTTTAATCTTTCTTTTTAGTTTATTTAATTCTTTCTTTTTACTGGTTTCTATCCAAATGTTTGTTCATGTTGTGTTCATTTAATTTAAGTAAATGCATGCCATTTGGTCTAGTTTTGTTGATTGTAGTGTTTTAAAATTAAAACCCATATTTTCCTGTGGAATAGTGATTTTTTTCTTGGCAGAGCAAAAACACAACTGTGTTTCGCAAGAAACACAGCTGTGTTCCTGCACTGCCCAGCGATTTGCTGAGGAAACACAGCTGTGTTTTCTTCACTGTCCCGTTCTTTTGTTTTCCTTCATTTTCTGCATGCTGCCTTTGCTTCTTTTATTTTTTTTTTATCTCTTTTTACTGCAATTGTTTTATGTTTAATTATTTCTATTTAATTAAGTGTTTATATTTGATTAGTTTATCTGATTATTTATTTGATTGATCTATTAATTGTTTTAATTAATTATTTTATTCAATGAATTTATTTGTTCATTAATTATTTAATTTACTTTACTAATATTTTATTTATTTTGTTTTGTTGCCCAAAAATTATTTATCTTCGCGAGTTACATTCGTGCTCGGGTAGGAAAATCGGAGAATTAAAGGCCATCCAATTTAGGGTTTGCATTTTAATTGTCATATTTCTTTTTTTATTATATTATATTTATCTTGTATGTAAAAATATATTTTATATTCTCCGTATTATAGAAAATCACTTTTTTTTTTTGCAATGATTAATAACTTGGGACTTTTCTTAATAAATTGGACCAATGTCCTATTTTAGCCAATAAAATCTCACTTTCAAAAGAAGAACTGATTTTCATAAAATGGGATCACTTATCCCAGTTTTCTCAATCAATACCCAAAAATAGTTCTATAATTTTTTAAGTTAATAAAAAGGAACCGATGTTCATAAAATTCAATAAATGACCTGATTTACGTATGGTATATTGTAATTATTTTGTATGTGTTATTTATTTCATTTTGGAGCCTTGTAATTAATTTTGGGCAACTTTTATTTATACTTTCTTATTTTGGGGGATTGTTCTGTCCCATTTCTTTGTTTTGTAATGTATTTTTGGGGGATTGTTCTGTCCCAAATTTCGTTCGTAATTTATTTATTTACTTACTGCTTTATTTATCGCTTTCAATATGCTTGCAAATGCGCTTTAAATTCAATGCATAATCGCGTGAGATGAGAGATGGAATTATGATTTCTTAAAAACTCATTTATAGACTTAAGTCATTAATAAGAGTGAAGTTCCGAATACCTTCTCTGGTTTAGACCAATAGAGGTTAGAGACCTTTCCCAATTTCTAGTAAATTGGGTGGCGACTCCAAAATACCTTAATGGTGCCTAAAGGCGCTGTGAGGCTAGATGATCCTTTCCAATGTTCTATTGGGAAGGAGGCATCCAAAATGACTCATGATGCCCAAAATCAAAAAGACGCAAACCAATCCCTCGAGCCCTAAAAGCGGGTCTAGCAAGGGCCTTTGCTAGGTTCGGCGCGCGTCACAACTTCCTAAAAGGTTATGGGATCCAGCTGTTGGTACAACTTGAATTTGGCACTCCAAAGACTGTACAGGCTATCTGATGCCCCCAAGAACTTAGAAGAGTGTTGTCTTGGCTTAGGAACACTGACCCATAATCTTTCTAAGGACTGTCTCGTGTGTGTCTTTGCCCCCTAGTTAGTGAGCATGTGCTTATTGCTAAGAGCTGTATGGCTTTTTTGCCCCCCCAGGACTCTGACTTGTGCAAGCACCAATAGCTTAAAGAGAGGTTAACCAAACATACACCACCTTATCGCTCCAGGTATCGGTAGTTATTATTTGAAGGTAGTGCATCCCTTGTGGATTTTCACACTAGATTTTCTTTGTGGGAAATGCATCATTTTTAGATTTTCACATGACCCTGTACTTTATTTTTGCCTGGAATGGACCCACCCAATCTAGCAGCTTTTTTTAGGGCAGACTACCTATTTTTAGGTTTTCACCCTATCGTTCGGCCTAACTTTTGCTTAGAAAGTCAGTTATGGTTTTCATCTCTAACGGCCTTTTTTTTTGGGAGGAGGAGAAGCATTTGTCAAAAGAAGTGTTGTCATTACTGCTTTGGAATGAAGCTTGTTCTAGTATGTGTCCATGTGTATGCCATAGGTTTCCCTTGATCGGTTAATCATATGTTTATGACTAATTTATGCGTATAAGCACCCTAGCAATAGCAGTGATCATAACTAGACATGTAATGCAAGAACACATATTTTATTCAATCCTAGGGAGCAACATTTGTATGCATCTGACTCCCGTTATCAATCAGCTCTTTCGGGTTTTCTTGATCGAATATTTTCTCTCAATCCCTAATTTTTGCCTAGGGGTGCCTTTTTTCTATTTTTGCCCTAGCGGGGTGCCCAATTTTAGCGAGGTTGCATTTTTTCAATTTTTGACTTGCGGGACATTTATTCTCTTCTTTTTTCTTTTATTTATTTTTCTCTTTTTCTTTTTTTAAGTCTTTGCCTTTGCCATAAAAATTTTTTTAGTCTGTCAGCATTTACCGGTTCCTTTAAATTCTTTTTCATCACTGTTAGCCGGGACGGCTATTCCTTCTGATAGTGCTTTTTTTTAAACACCAAAAGTTTCACCTTAGCCCTGTACAAATTAGCTGAGGCAGTGAACTCTTTGTTTGTGTAGACACTGGGTCCTGAGGCAACCCAGGCCGAAGTTACCCAATGATGAAAATGATGCCTGTTCACGGGCGAAGAGACAGATGAAAGTGATGATTTCCTCGAAAGATAAGTTTTCTGTTAATAAAAAAAAAGTTTTATTGGGCCGTTTCTCGGGGGCCTGGGTTGTGAGGCCCATCTCACTAAGTGAGATGGCAGCCTCACTAACATGAAGCCCATCTCACAGGTGAGATAAAAGTCCCTCTTCCGGTTTTCCAGCAGGAGTTGGTTTTGAAAGCATGGGTTAATGTGTGGTTTGGTGAGAAATCACCTAAGGCATGTCTGAGAGATAAAAAGAGAGAACATTATTGAAACATGGAAGGGGAGAAAACAAAAAGGGGAGAAAATGAAAAGGAGAGAATGCACAGAGAGAAGAAAGTTTTGAGAGCAGAAAACGATTTTGGTTTTTAAGGCATTTTGAATTTTTCTTCTCAAAGCAAACCAAAGAGGAAATCTAGAGCTTTATCATCTGTAATCTAATGTCTATATCTGAGGGTAAATACTGGGAAACCTTCCTCTTTTCTTCTTCTTTCTTTTTTTTTTTTTATTTTACAGTACCTGTTACTTATCTTCATTGTATATACTTTTTCTTGGTTGTTGCTTGATTTTATTAATTTGTTCATCGTGTTTATTATCATTATGATTCATTAAACATGTTTGCATGATATTTTGTACGTTTGGATCGCATAATGACATGTTTATCCAATCTGTTAAACATACTCTGTTTACCCCTATTTTTCTGTGTGTTTGAGTCGTGAGTTTCGTTTTGATTTGTTTTTGTTTGCCGATCGGATTTTGCCTTTATCTTTGCTTGAATCATGTTTCTCCGGTCGGATTTTGTGTTTCCCGATCAGATTGAACCGTTGAAACCATTCTCCCGATCGGACGCGTCAGAAAGCCTCCAGTTTCTCGATCGGATTGCACGAATCGTGCATGCTTTTCACGACTAGTGAAATGCATTCACTAGTCGTGAATTGCATTCACGACTATTGAATTGCATTCACTAGTCGTGAATTGCATTCACGACTAGTGAATGCATTTCACAACTAGTGAAATGTATTCACTAGTCGTGAATGCATTTCACGACTCGTGAAATACATTCACGAGTCGTGACCCACTCTTCGGCTGTTCTTCTTCCGTTCTTCCCCTTTCGTTTCGCTATTCTTTTGCACTTATTCTTTGTTCTGTTTATTCAATTTATATTTTATTAATGCAAACATCTTATATTTAATTTATTGTTTATACCTGATTAATTTAACTGATTATTATTTGATTGATCTATTAATTATTTTAATTATTTGATTCAATCAATTTATTTGTTCATATTACATAAATCATTTAATTATTTTACTAATATTCATTTTATTTATTTTTATTATCTCAAAATTATATTTTCCTTTGCGAATTTCATTCCCGCTCGGGCCTTCACGACTCGTGCATTCACGCACGAGTCGTGAAGGTGGTGCACTTCGTGCACGAGTCGTGCACCTCTATTTCCCTTTGCATTTTTTTCTTTCTTTCCATTTGCATTTTCTCAACTTTGGGCCATCTTTTGTCCTCTAGCCAAACCATTCACGTGATTTGTAGTTTATTCATTTTAAGCTTCCATTCTTTATGGCTTATTTTGTCATTCACGCGGTTCTTTAATTTACTCATTTTGGATTTCATTCTTTATGGTTATTTTGTCTTCTTTTGTTTTGTTATTTTATTTTATTTCAATTTACTATTATTTGTCTAGACTAATTATTATTAACATTTCATACTAATAGGTTTAAAGGGTTATTATTATTATTATTTTATTAATATATCTCTTAGTATTGTTGTCATCTTTCTTATTATTATTATTATTATTATTATTATTATTATTATTATTATTATTATTATGCTAGCGTGACTTATTTTTAATCTATCTCACATGTGAATTGTTTGCATATTAAATTGACATGTATAATTTAACCTATTTTATCTCATATACATTTGTTAATTATTTTTGCATGTTCCCTAGTTTTATATTTATTTTGTTAATTTTTCGAATTATTACTAATATTTTTAATGTCATTTTATTTTCTTTTGTTTTGCTGTCTCAAAATTGTTTATCTTTGCGAGTTACGCTCACGTTCGGATCGGAGGATCGGAGAATTAGAGACGTTCAAATTGAGGGTTTGCATTTTAATTGTTGTTTTTTTTAGTATTGTTATTTTTTATGTGTTGTACGTAAAAACGTATTTTATATCTGTCCGTATTATAGAAAATCATATTTTTATAACAATTAATAACTTGATTTTTTATTAATAAATTGGGCCGATGTCCTATTTTAACCAAAAAAATCTCATTATCAAATAGAGAACTAAATTTTCATAAAATGGGATCAATCATCCCGGTTTTTTCCAATCAATATCCTAAAAATAGTTCTCTAATTTTTCTAATAAATAAAAAGGAACCAATGTTCCTAAAATTCATGACCCGATTTATGTATGTTGCATTTTAATTTCTTTTATGCATTTATTTATTTGTTTGTTTATATTTTCTTATTTTGGGGGATTGTTCTGTCCCGTTTCCTTTTATTTATTATTTATTTTGGGGGATTGTTGTGTCCCAATTTTTATTTTATAATTTATTTATTTACTGCTTTATTTATCGCTTTCCTATATGAAAGAATGCGTTTTAAATTTATTGCATTATCGCGTGAGATGAGAGATGGAATTCTGATTTCTTAAAAACTCATTTATAGACTTAAGTCATTAATAAAAGTGAAGTTCCGAACACCTTCTCTGGTTTAGACCAATAGAGGTTAGAGACCTTTTCCAATTTTTTGTAAATTGGGTGGCGACTCCAAAATACCTCAAAGATGCCTAAAGGTATTGTGAGTCTAGATAATCCTTTCCAATGTTCTATTAGAAAGGAGGCATCCAAGATGACTCATGATGCCCAAGATTAAAAACACACGAACCAATCCCTCGAGCCCCAAAAGGCGGGCTCAATGAGGGCCTTGCTGGTTCCGGCACGCATCACAGTGGCGACTCCACTGGAGACTGATCGAAACTTTGCTTTGAAAGTGATTTAAGTTAAAATTATAATTGAGTTTTTAAGAATAAAAAATTCCATTTCTAATTGAAATTACATTGCATTTACTAGAGTCTTAGAATTATGATAGTTGGTTCCCATTTTGCCCCGGTGCATTCCTAAAATACGACCCTACTTTCACTCATTGTAGGGAAGTGCTCGGGATAATCACCAGCCCAAGCCTCATACCATTAAATGGTATATCAAATGGAGACCCGATTGGTCGCTATACTCGTGATGAGCTAGACCCGTTGGCAGGGACCATGCTTGGGTAGACCTAAAGTAATACCACCTTTGACCGAAACCCATGTAATGACAATAGATACTTTTACTAGGTAAAATGTACCATAATACCGTGCTTGCTATTTGGGCCATTATATATTGAACAAAATCAACCAAATTAAATGGTCTGTATCAAAGGCTTTCATACCTCGGTGGGCCCATCTTAATTTAGTTGAATTATTTAAATACATAATGGCCAAACACCTATACGAATGTACATTAGGCAAGAGTTATTATGCTGTCGATTTTTTGCTGTGCACTATACGTGTCCAATGGGTTCCCTGTTAACCTTTGGATAAAGCCCACCTAGGAAAGAGACCGCACGACCTTGTGTGTGGGAGAAATAAGGTCAGAAGGATCTATTTGCTTACATGTGGTTGTGGATGCTGCACAGATGCTCGTTCATCACATGTCATTTATGCATGTTAATAAAAATAATAATAAAAAAAGGAACAAAAATAAAACATGCGTTTCATTTTGTGTGTACATATCCTTTCGTTTGCATATTATTTTTCACATGTACATATCATCCTGCATATAATTTCTTCCATGCATCACATCGTATCATTATAATCTATTGATCTTTCACTCATCGAGGACCATCTACATAGCACGATCATTCATTACATGACATTTATGCATCATTCTAACTCTTTAATTTTTTTCAGCCATCAAAGCCCACTTTTCTAGTTGGTTAGGGGTTTCGACGGCTACCTTATCAGAGGGTCTCGATTGAGCGACCAAAATCACAATCAAGTGCGATTAACAGGCATTTATGAAAATTTTCAGAAATGGCCAGTTCACCGAGAGAGGTAGATATGACCCGGGCTCTAATAGCCGAGGAGGTGGGAAAGAGAATGGAAGAGTTTGAGTCCAGAATGATGGTAATGATGGGCAACCTTGTCACTACCCTAGCCCCACTTGCTAGGTAACAGGCTGTTGCTCCAGCTGGGGGGCCAGATGAACAAGGGGTTGCTAAAGAGGATCCCTCGGCAGCAGTTGATCCACCTATGGTTGAGCCAAGAGCACCAGCGCCTGTCGAGCATAGAGAAGGCCCTAAATTTGTGATTAACTTATGGGAGGGGCAAAACGAACAGATGGTAGTAAAGGGAAAGACACCCCAGAAAGAAGAAGCCATTTGGAGAAAAATGGAAGAGAAATTTGAGGCGATGCCCCGAATGCTGATGATAAAGGGGATGGACCCCAAAGATAAGGAGCTGGATGGAGAGGATCTAATCCCTCTAAATTTTAAGATGCCTGATGTCCCAAAGTTTAATAGCACATCGGATCCCACTGCACACATTAAGCAATACTCTTTGATAATGAAGGGTATTACGCTAACAAAAAGGCAGAAGGTAGAGTACTTTTGTTTAAGTTTGACAGGCCATGCGGTGGGCTCGTATCATAGACTGGATCGGAGAACAAAAAAAGACTAGGATCTGTTAACTAAAGAGTTCCTAAAGCAATACGACTGCAGTACAAGGATGGAGGTCACTCTTAAAGATCTAGAGCTGTTGCAGCAAAAGCCAGGCGAGTTATTCCATGAGTACCTAACCCGATGGAGGAACCGAGTAATGAAAATGAAGAAGAGGCCGAATACTTCGGATCAAATCAGGATATTTATCAGTAATACTAGCCTATATTTGAAGGATGGGTTAAAGATGAAGGGGCTGAAGGACTGGGAGTCCCTAAAAGATATAGCCATCAAAGCTGAGGCTGAGCATCTGGATAAAATAGCTAAATCTACAAACATGGCCTCCGGCAAAAGCAAGGGAAATAGCAGTTGTAATGTGGGTAATACTGGGGCAGGAGAAGTCTCAACCACAGGGATGACTCGGCATCACCTCACTATCTCGGGTAAGCCATTATCTTGGCTTTTCACTCGTCTGATCAAGGAAGGGAAATTATAACCCTTGCCAGCTAGGCCAGCCCTAAGCCAAGGCCAGCCTAGTCACAGAACAGACTGGTATTGTGCATATCACTAGTACACAGGGCATAGAACAGACTATTATCGTCCTCTGAGAGATCGCATTGAAGAATTGGTGCCTGGCCTGGAGGAAGAGAGAGAAAATTAGAGTTGTTACAATGCCTTTCCTTTTCTAAAGTGTATTCCTGAACTATGCATTTGTTTCTCTTTTCCGTTTTAATAATATGGGCTTTTCTTATATATGTATTATCATATCTTATTGCATCAAGCATAAGTGATAATCGTGATTAAGGCGTTAGTTTAATAAACACTGTTTCATTCAGTTTCAATAAATAGTAATCTTGGTTGCATCCAACTTGACTCTTGAAGTGAGATAAAATTTGAAAAAAAAAACTAGTTGCAATTAGGGGATTGGATGGAAACTCACTAAAAGCACTAGAACCTTTCTGATTACCCATCAAAGCGATCCCTCGATAAGACGAAACCTAGAAAATGATTTAAGCAGCCTTTCTTTACATAGCTCTTTAAATGACTATTTTCTACCTTTATTTTTGCAATCGCTTGCTAGCCCGTTGAGCCTTTATACTGGTATGCTAAATGCGTACCGATTTTGTTATTACACATGTTAAAACTACCATTCGCTTAAAATGATTTTTTTTATCTCCCCTTAGAAGAATGGCCGCTCTAATAAGGACGGATATGCTTCATTGATAATCTTTTGGGCTATCAACGCTCGCTCTAATAAGGACGGATGTACATCATTGATAATTCTTTGGGTTATCAAAAATTGCCCTGATAAGGATAAGTTTACACTTTGGGAAGAGGGTTTTAGTCATGAGCAAAAGACATGAGCTCACAAAAAAAAAAGCAAAAAAAAAATAAAAAAAAAGAAATGGAGCTCAAGATAGTAACCATTTAACGAGTTTCGACGATTACATTTTTAATTGTTATTATGATCTGGATGAGCTAAAATGTTACGGAGCCCAAATTCAAAAATACCTTTTGCATATGCAACTGAGCTGAGAACGGTTCACCCATCAGTCGAGTAAATATTGCGGCCATTTTTCTCTAGTGACCTGATCCTTTTTTGACAGCTATCTACCTAAGCCCAACGTTATAACTAAAGTAAGACCTCTTGATTCTTGGTTCAGTCTTATCCAATTAGCGGAGATGACCTTTTAATAAGGTTTGGTACGTAGGAAGAGGCATATGGTGTTTCTTGAGACACAAGAGAGAAGCCACGAGTGCATTTATGCATTCGACTCGTCCCCAACGTTGCATCTAGAATCCGCGTTAAAAAAAAAAATTAAAAGCTGAGAGAAAATATTCCATCATGAAAACCTGAGAGGGCTGATTGATAACAGAAGTTGATATGAGTCTAAATAGCTCATATTTAATCCATGTTTTAAGTTTAAAATAATATTTGTGTATAGTTAATTGTGTTAGAAATAGGTATTTTTATGTTTTTGTGTGTAGGAGAAATTGGAGAAAATGGATAAGATTAAAAAAAAGGAGCCGAAATGAGCCAAAGAAGGAACCAATCTGTCACGAGCGCGACAGGGAGCGCCAAGCTAAGAAGAAGAGAAGATAAGAAACCAAAGGAAAAAAGTGTTATATCACGAGCACGACAGTGGTCGCGAGCGCGACGGGATGCACATTCAAAGGGAGCTGAAGAGAAGGAGCCAAAGAGCCAGCGTGCATGATCGCGAGCAAGGCCGCCATCGCGAGGTCGCGATAAGGCACGGTGGGAAGCTTGCACGAGGAAAGTGGAGCGAAAAGCAAGGCGTGCTCTGTCGCGAGCTCGACGGACGTCGCGATCATGATAGAGAGGACCGTTGGAAGTTTAATTCAAAATTTGCCTTGAAGAAATATAACTTTTCACCAAGCCTTGCAACCTTCCTAAGGGACACTTGAAGGAACATATCTCTTGGAATTTTATAAATAGTAGTTTTAACTGTAATTTTAGAAGTTGAATAATTTTTATTGAATATTTTCTTAAGAATTCTGGAAGTAGAAAGTACATTCCTTTAGTTTAAGTTTTAAGTTAGAATTTTATGTTTTGAAGAGAAGATCACTTGCAAGGAAGAAGATATCCTTTGTGAAGGGAAAAGGGTTGAAAGATCTCTTCTTCATTTCTCATCTTTACTTCTTCTTTGTAATTATTAAATGATTAATTTATGAACTTGATTATTCAATGCTATATTTTATTATTCATATCAATTAAATATTCTTTCTTGTAGAATTTTCTATTAGTGTTTTTATGCATAATCTTTATAAGTAAGTATTTAATTGAAAGAATAAATTCTTACTTACACCTAATAGAATTTCATCATTGAAGTATTATTTGAGAAATCATAATATTAAATGGTTGTTATAGGTTATTTATTATTCCTGAAATTTGCATGTATAACACTTTAATTCATTAACGAAAATTGTGAGTTAGAATTATAAATGCATGTTTTAGGCACTCTAATTTATGTTGAAAGAGTAAATTGGAATTTCATTCAACTTGGCTTGCATGACAAGAATATAATCATAATCAAAAATAGTTAATTCAAGTTCTATTTATTATTTTATAATCATTCATCTTTTATCTTCTCGGATAATCTATAATTAGGTTAATTAGAATTAGACATAGTTATTCCACTTTCATTCGACAAATTAATGATCATTGTAAACAAGATTAAAATTGAGTAGTAATAGTGTGTAATAAGTAGCACATTCCTCGTGGGATCGACATCTTTTGTACTATTTTGGTACACCGTATGCTTGCGGGATTGGCACATATAGAATTAAGCCAACAAGTTTTTGGCGCCGTTGCTGGGGAATGATGTTATTTTTGTTGTCATTGTGAAACTTGATTTATGATTTTGGATTACAATATTTATTTAGTTTTGTTTGTTTGTTTGTTTAGTTTGACTTATTTGTGTTTTGTGTTGTTTTTACAGGATTTGATAAGTTCATGCATAGTACTAGAAGTTTTCAAGAAGAGCTTGAACCTTTGAATCTTGAAATAGAAAGATATTTGTCAAGTAATAGAAAATCTAATAAAAAGAAGAATAACAGTAGGAGAATCCACCAAGGTTGATGGATTTTGCAAATCCACCAAGGTTGATGGATTTTGCTACACCCGCATTGAGTGGTGCTCAACAAGGTGTGGTAAGGCCTACGGTAAATGCTAACCAATTTGAGATTAAACCTTCTCTTTTGCAAATGATACAAAATAGTATTTAATTTTATGGTTTGGCAAATGAGGATCCTAATGCTCATTTGGCAAATTTTCTAGAGATATGTGATACTTTTAAAATTAATGGAGTTTCTAATGATGCAATTAAGCTTAGACTTTTTCCTTTCACTTTGAAGGATACAACCAAGGCTTTGTTGAATTCATTAACTAGAGGATCAATAACCACTTGGGACCAATTGTCCCAAGCATTTTTATCAAAATACTTTCCTCTATCCAAAACTGCAAAAATTATAAAAGATATCACAACTTTTGTGCAAAATGACAATGAATCTTTGTATGAAGCATGGGAGAGATTTAAGGAATTACAGCGCATGTGTCTTCACCATAACCTTCCAAGGGAGCTATTGATGTAAACCTTCTACAATGGGGTGAATCCTACCACAAGAGGTACCATTGATGCTGCAGCTGGTGGCTCTTTGATGAAGAAAACAATAGAAGCTGCCTTTAAATTGCTTGAGGAAATGGCTATGAACAATTGTATGTGGCCCATTGAAAGAGTAAGGGAATCTAATTCTAATAATAGGGGGGTTTATGCCATAGATTCTGTTGTAGCCTTATAAGCCCAAACAGAAGCTTTAACTCAAAAAGTTAGTAGCTTAGGAATGAGGGGTAGTTCACAAAAGGTATGCACTATTTGTGGCCAACAAGGTCATACAAGTGAGGGATGCAATTTGGGAATAAATAATTCTGAAGAGCAAGTTAGTTTTATCCAAGGGCAAGGAAGAGGTAATCCATACTCAAACACATATAACCCTGGTTGGAGAAACCATCCTAATTTTTCTTGGGGTAATAGTAGTAACCAAAATAGGGGAGTAGGATTTCAACCACCTTAAGATAGGTTTGAAGCTTTAGAGGTAAAAATGGATAGGTTCTTAGAGGGGATTAATCTGAAATTTAGTTCACAAGAAGAGAACCAAAAGAAGCTAGAAACAAAATTTGACCAGATCACTAAAAATCAAGCCTCATCCATCCATAACTTGGAAGTGTAAATAGGGCAAATAGCTAAGGCTTTACCTTCAAGAATGCAAGGAAATTACCCAAGTAATATGGAGGAGAATCCAAGAGAACATCTTAAAGCCATCAAATTGAGGTCAGGTAAATCCTATAACAATGAATTTGTTTCTACTAATGTGGGTGATAATGTGCAGAAAAAATAGAAAATTTTCAGAAGGATGAACCTTCTGTCGCGAGCGCAACACCTATCGCGAGCGCGATAGAAGAGGGACAGGCAGACATCGCGAGCATGAGGACTGAGAATCCGCCTGCTGTCGCGATCGTGACACCTGTCGCGGGCGCAACAGAAGGGGTGACCAAAAGCCAAACTCCACAAGTTTTTCAACCTCGTCTGCCTTTTCCACAGCGCTTGAAGCAGCAACACCAAGATAAGTAATTCCAATCTTTTATTGATAAATTGAAGCATTTACACATAAATTTAAATTTTATTGAGGCCATTACACAAATTCCTAACTATGCTAAATTCCTTAAAGACTTGATTTCAAAGAAAAGAAGTTGGGAGGATATATCTACTATAGAATTGACTGAGGGATGTAGTTCAATAATTTCAAATAATTTGCCTACTAAGCTTAAAGATAATGGTAGTTTTACTATTCCTTGCACTTTAGGAGATGTTGATTTTCCTAAATGTTTATGTGATTTGGGGGCTAGTATAAACCTTATGCCTTTGACTATCTTTAAAAAGTTAGGGTTGGATTATGTTAAACCTACTTCTATGGTTTTGCAATTGGCTGATCAATCTATTAAAAAATCATATGGCATAGTGGAAGATGTTCTTGTGAAAGTTGATAAATTTATTCTACCAGCTGACTTTGTTATTTTAGATTTTGCATATGATGTGAAATGTCCATTGATTTTAGGAAGACCTTTCATGAGAACTGGTAGGGCTTTGGTTGATGTCTATGAGGGCACTTTAATCTTAAGAGTGGGGGAGGATAGTGTGCAATATCAAATGGATAAGTCCTTAAAATATCCCATGGATGAGAATGTGTGCATAAAAATAGATGTTCTTGATGCTTGTGTTTTGGAAGTATTAAAAAATACAGGTCAAGAAGAGGTTGATCTTGAAGAAGAAGCCCATGAGGATGAGGAGAAAGAAAGCTCAAGGCCTAAACTTCTAAATAGAAATGAAGCTCCATTGCCACCTTCCATTGTAAGTCCTCCTAATGTTGAATTGAAAGAGCTACCTAGTCATTTGAGGTATGCATTTCTTGGGCCACATCATACTTTACCTATTATTATTTATAACAAACTCACAAGTGTACAAGAGTTTTCATTGTTAGAGGTTTCTAGAAAGAGGATAAAGAGTATAGGTTGGCAAATTTCTGATTTGAAAGGAATTAGGCCTAATGTAGTAATGCATAGGATTAACATGGTAGATGAATGTCAACCAAAAGCTGATAGACAAAGAAGACTTAATCCTAATATGAAAGAAG
Source organism: Excoecaria cochinchinensis (assembly GCA_947683425.1). NCBI lineage: Eukaryota > Viridiplantae > Streptophyta > Magnoliopsida > Malpighiales > Euphorbiaceae > Excoecaria > Excoecaria cochinchinensis. The sequence goes on along the minus strand of CANTUQ010000033.1, from coordinate 798,036 downwards.
TTGTTAAGAAAGAAGTCCTATTCATTGCGTACCTAATAAAGGGGGTATGACTGTAGTTAGAAATGAGATTGGGGAATTGATTTCTACTAGAACCACCACCGGTTGGAGGGTGTGTATTGACTATAGGAAATTAAATTTAGCCACTAGAAAGGATCATTTTCCTTTACCATTCATTGACCAAATGTTAGAAAGGATAGCTGGCTATTCTCATTATTGCTTTTTAGATGGTTATTTAGGATACTTTCAAATTTTTATCTATCCTAGTGACCAAGAAAAGACCACCTTTACTTGTCCATATGGGACTTTTGCCTATAGAAGAATGCCATTTGGGTTATGCAATGCACCAACAACTTTTTAAAGGTGCATGACTTCCATTTTTAGGGATATGATAGAGGATATCATAGAAGTGTTCATGGATGATTTTTCTATGTATGGGGACTCATTTGAGCTATGTTTAAGTAATCTAGATAGGGTATTGGCTAGATGTGAAGAAACTAATTTGGTACTAAATTGGGAGAAATGTCATTTTATGGTTAAAGAAGGGATTGTTCTAGGCCATAAAAGTTCAAGTAAAAGGATTGAGGTAGATAGAGCTAAATAGAATTTATAGAGAAATTACCTTCACCAACTACACTAAAGGGGGTAAGGTCATTTTTGGGACATGCTGGTTTTTATAGAAGGTTTATAAAGGACTTTTCTTTGATTGCTAAGCCTTTAACTAATTTATTAGTTAAGGATGTACCTTTTGAATTTTCTCATGCATGTATACAAGCTTTTGATACTTTGAAGAATGCTCTTGTAAGTGCACCTATAATTACTTCTCCTAATTGGGAATTACCATTTGAAATTATGTGTGATGCAAGTGATCTTGTTGTTGGATATGTGTTAGGACAAAGACAAGGTAAAAATTTGCATGTGATGTACTATGCTAGCCATACATTGTCATCACCTCAAGTCAATTACACAACTACTGAAAAAGAAATGTTAGCGGTTGTCTATGCATGTGATAAGTTTAGGTCATATTTGTTAGGATCTAAAGTAATCATCTATACGGATCATGCTGCATTAAGGTACTTATTTGCTAAAAAAGATACTAAGCCTAGATTAATTCGTTGGGATCTTTTATTGCAAGAGTTTGACCTTAAAATTAGAGATGAGAAAGGGTTTAAAAATTTAGTAGCTGATTACTTGTCAAGGCTAGAAAATGATAAAGGACCTATAGGAGATAACAATGAAATAAATGAATCCTTTCCGGATGAATCTCTTATGTCTATTGAGCAAGTAAATGGTCATTGGTTTGTAGATTTTGCTAATTTTCTTGCTGCAGGAATTATACCTAACGATTTGACATGGCAACAAAGGAAAAAAATTCTTTAGTGATGTCAAAAATTATTTTTGGGAAGAGCCCTATTTATTTGAGATAAGTAGGGGTGGTATTATTCGTAGATGTGTTAGTGAGTGTAAGCATGCAAACATTTTAACACATTGTCATTTATCTTTATATTCTGGTCATAATGGTAGTACTAAGACTACCTCTCGTATGCTAGAATGTGGTTATTGTGATAAGTGTCAAAGAGCTGGTAACATTGGGAAGAGAGATGAAACGCCTTTGAATAATATCTTGGAAGTGGAGATATTTGATGTGTGGGGAATTGACTGCATGGGTCCTTTTCCCACATCGTTTGGTCAAAATTACATTTTGGTTGGTGTTGACTATGTATCAAAATGGGTTGAAGCCAAAGCAACATCAACTAATGATTCCAAGGTGGTGCTCAAATTCTTAAAGAAGATCTTTTCAAGGTTTGGAGTGCCAAGAGCCATCACTTATGATGGAGGTAAGCATTTTATTAATCGCTCTTTTGATTCTTTATTGCATAAATATGGTGTGCATCATAGGGTAGCTACTCCATATCATCCACAAACTAGTGGTCAAGTAGAGGTATCTAATAGGGAATTAAAATGGATCTTATAAAAAATAGTTTCTAGCTTTAAGAAGGATTGGGCAAACAAGTTAGATGATGCATTATGGGCATATCACATAGCATTTAAAGCACCTATTGGAATGACACCATATAGGTTAGTATATGGAAAAACTTGTCACTTGCCTGTTGAGTTAGAGCATAGAGCATACTGGGCTATTAGAGCTTTGAATTACGACATTAAAGATGCAAGTGTTAAAAGGTGTTTGCAACTTAATGAGCTTGAAAAGTTAAGACTACTTTCTTATGAAAATGCTAAAATATACAACGAAAGATCTAAAAAATGGCATGATGCTCATATTAGATACAGAAGTTTCAAAATTGGGGATAAGGTCCTATTATATAATTCTAGATTGAAATTATTTCCTTAAAAATTGAGATCTAGATGGAGTGGACCTTTTGAGGTCAACAAAGTTTTTGATCATGGTTATTTTGGAGTTAAAGAATAGTAATGGTGAACTGTTTAAAACAAATGGTCAAAGATGCAAGGTCTATTTAGAGGAAACTTTTCATGGTAGAGAGGTTTCCTATATCTCTTTAAAAATGGTTTGAAAGTTACTTGCATTTCTTTTTATTTTGTACTTAGTGTAATTTTAAGTTATTTTGTATGTTGTTAATTAGATTTTAGTGTGATTTTTGCTTTAATATATTACTAATATTGTTTGTTTTTGTTTCCACAGGGTGTCTTAGATAGTGAGGAATTCAACTTATTAAATTATAGTGTTGTTTTGAAAAAGAGAAAATTTTGTTCTTTGGAAATTCCTATCTGTCGCGATCGCGACGGTTGTCGCGAGCGTGACAATGGAGGGAAGTTGTTTTCGTAAGTTGCTGTCGCGATCGTGCCTGGAAGGGAGCGAGCGACAGGAACATGCAAGTTTGGGCAATACTATTCTGTCGCGAGCGCGACAGAGAGGTGAGGAAAATTTGTATCATGTGATTGCGATGGGTTCGCGAGTAGTTGATTTGAAAATTCGTCACTGTCGCGAGTGCGATAATATCGCGAGGTCGTAACAGAGCACGGGATTTGAAAGTTTTTGAATTTCAAACCGTTGCAACCCTATTATTTCACTCCCCTATAAAAGCCTAAAGCCCTAACTGCAGTTTTTCCTTTTCATTTTTAAGTTGTCTCTCACGTTTCTTTAGTTTTCTCTCTTAAATCTCTTAAATCTTCTTCTTCTTCTCTCAAAGTTCTTAAATTTCCAGTTTTGTTCTTCCTCTATTTCTTCTTTGTGAGTGTATTTTGCAAGGTTTCTTCAGATTTCATTCACCATCAAGATGGTTCGAACAACATCAGTGGGAGATAAAGGGAAGAAGGCGACGGAGGGATCCAGTGCAAACCAAGACCCTTTCCATTTACAAAACAGGTTTGAATGTCCATTCCCTATTTTAAATGAGGAAGAAGGTGATAAATTTGTTTATTTTGGCAAGAAAACTTATGTGGGCATGTGGCATGTGGATTTCTCTTTGTTAAATCATTTAGCCATCACTGAAAAATTTGAAAACTATTTGAAATATATGAAATGGGGGAAGTATGTGCACTTAAATTTACCTATTAAGCGTGATTGGGCCTTAGAATTTTTTGTTACTCTTGATTATGTTGACAAGGGTAGGGATAGGATGAAATTTAGACATCAAGGGATTGACTATTCCTTTGGATTCCCTGAATTGCATGAATGGGTTGGGTTTCCTCTTAATGGGAAGAGATTTGATGCACATTTATTTGATCCCAGGCCTATTTGGAAAAGATTGTCTGGTCTTGATTCATTTAATAACGAGAATTCAACAAATCGCCAAATTAAGGATGATGTTCTAATGCTTTTTCATAAATATTTGTGTTATGCTTTATTTGGTAGAGTTGAGAGTTCTAAAGTCTAGACCAAGGACTTGTTTGTGCTTGATTTATTAAAATCTAGGAAAACCCCCTGCTCTATATATTTCATTTTTGATGGTTTATATCATGCCTCTACTTCTAAAAGTAAAACAGTTGGTATGTGTCACATGGTGACCGAGATTATTTTAGGATGTCTAGGGGACTTACATAATTTTCATTTAGAAGAGGGTGAAACTGTGACTATGCTTGATGTAGTTTACTTGAGGCGGGCTAACATTTTAACAAAAGGCGGTTGGCCGCCCAAGTTTGTTGATAGAGGATTGCAGGTTGACAGGTCACACCTTGATAAGGGTAAAGGTAAGGCCCCTGAGTTATCCACAGTAGCTAGAGGGCATGATGATAATGATGATGAAGATGATGAGGAGGAGGAAGCTGCCCCATTTGGAGCTGGTGAAGGTGCAAATTCTGGTTGGCAGTAAGTGTTAACTAGGTTGGATAGCATGGAGGCTGCCGACTAAAGCATGGTTGCTAGAATGGATTCCTTAGAGACCACCATGAAGGCTATCCACAAGGGACATAAGAGCTTGAGTCGCAAACTTCTCTCCTTTTTCAGAAAGCAAAACGTTGAGTTTTCTCCATCTCCACCTGATTCCCCTAGTGGGAATTGAGAAAGTTTCCCCACACATATTTTATTTTTAGTGTTATTTTTGTTTTTATTTTATTGTGTTTTGTGTTTTCTTGTATATATGTCATTTTTGTTGTTTTCACACAATGGGGACATTCTGTCCTTTAAGTGTGGGGGCATTATTTTTATATGTGTTTAGTTATGTGTGTTTAGTGTAGCCTGTGTTATGCATGTGCTGCTAGTTTTAGGTTGTTAATAGTAGGTATGTTAAGTTAGATTTGTGTATATGTGTGTTATTGTTTATATGTATAGGTTGTTTTGTGCATTATAGTTTGGAGCTTATATATTTGATATATATTTGGGAATATATGCATGAGTAAGCTTATATTTCTTTTGCTTATGTCTATATATGCCATATCTTGAAAAATGTCATTTTCATTTTCATTTGGATAATTAATTGTACATAGTGAAGGTCATGACTTGGCAAAGCTCTTTAGCGTAGGGCCTTTTTAAGTTGGGTATCTTTTCACATGTATATAAGGATTATTTTGGCAATTCATTGCTTAGGATAGTTTGACTTATAGCTAAGTGACCTTTTGAGCCTTATACTTTGAAAATTTTCTTGTATGAGAGCCTTAGTATGCCATATCCTCTAGAACTTGTTTTTAGTAAATTTTGAGACTACATAAATAGTATGGGATGTGCATGAGACATGATAAGGGCACTTAGAATGAACCATTTTAGCTTGCTTAAAAGAACTTACCTTTTTGACTTTAGGTAGCCATTTTGAGCCTATAACCTGTTTTTGTTGTTAAACACTTTATTAGCCAATATCTTTTGCTACACAATTAACTATTTCTTGTTGATTACCCTTATTGTGGAAAGGATTAGGATTGATATAGCATGGGAGATGCATTTGATTATTGAAAGCATGATGGTAGTTATTGTATAAATGAAATTCTCTTATTTTCCAATTCGATATGAGAAATGCTAGTTTTTAAAGAAACAGAAAAAATAATAAAGTGGGATGGAGCATAAAATGCACCCACATAAAAGGAAAAAAGAGGTGAAAAAAAGAGAAGAAAAAGAAACAGAAAAAAGAAGAAAAGAACTAGCAGTAAATGTGGAAACCTAAGAAGGGAATTAGAATAGCAAGTAAGATTTCCATGTTATGCTTAAATTTGTAAATCTCCTATGTCGTGTTAATACTTTTTCTCTACACAATAAAAGCTACTTAAATCCAAATTATCCCACCTATACTTAAGCCAAGTTACAACCCTTTGTAAGACCCTTTGATTTCATGTACTACTTTATACTAGTAGTGGAGATTTTTACTATTTACAAGCTTATGGTATGCAATAGAATATTTAAGGATTGAGAGAAACACTAACCTTGAAACACATTAAGTGATTGAGAGCTTAAGGAAAAAAATAGTGTTTGAGTGAGAATTATTCTAGGAAATGTCTTGTGTGAAATAATCTTTACATGTGTTAAGATATTCAACATCTTGAGGTCAAACATTCTTGTGCTTTGCAAATTTATGGTTTTCCAAAATGTGCATGATTGTTCAAGTAGAATGGATAATGGTATTGATTGAGATGTTGCATATTTAGACTAATTTGTTAAGAGGTAAAAGCTTAAGCATGTTGTAGACACCAGGTCCCGAGGCGGTTCAAGATCAGAATTACCTGATGATGAAAATGATACTTGCCACAAGTAAAGGTATCGAAAATGATGTTTTCCTTGTCAAAAAATCCATTTGCTCCTCCAAAATTTTCAATGCGAAAATTTACATTTTTAATCTCTCTCTTTTTTTTATTTATGTATTTTTTTAATTTTTATTTCATTTTTATTTTTTATTTTTATTTTTATTTATTTTCGCTCGCCGCGCCTGTTGTGGAGGCACGGCAGCGCGCGCAGTTGGGGGGCAGCGTGCGCCCCTTTCGGGGCGCGTCTAGTGGCAGGATTGCGTGCCCCTTGGCGCGCGCGTCTCCCCTCTCCCACGCGGCCACTTTTGTAGCCTTCTCTGCGTGCTGCATTTTCTGGTTTTGCAGTCTGATTTTTCCCGTTTATTTCACTCTTTTGGTGTCTTTGAAAGAATAAAATTAAGAAATTAATTTTGTCTCTTTTCCATTTTGGAAAGACAGAAAATTAAAAGGATTTCTGGTCTTCATTTCCAGGGGGAGCTACAATTTTATTCAAGGAAGAAGCTTGAGTTTTCTCTCAAGCTTGAAGCAGCCAAAGATTTTCAAAAAACCCCCAAAAAAATATATTCAGTATTTTTCTTAAGTCTAGCTTCTTCTTTTTCCTTCCTTTTTTCTTCTTCAAAATATTTTCCATCCGGAGGTTCATTTTCAAGCAAGGAAAATCAATTTCCTTTGTTTGACATTATCCCTCCAAAAAAATAGTTTTTTTTTGAGTTTTATTCATTTAAAATTTGAACTTTTCTTTCCTCAAATATTAATTTGTATTTATTATCATAAAATCGACAAAGAGGACGGATCAAGGCATTTTATTTTCCGATCCATAAATTATGAGGGTAAACACTTTGGAACCGTCTTAATTTCTCATTCATTTATCATTTATGGTTAATAATTTTTCTTCATTTTTTGCTATGTTTGTCTGCTAGCACTTCTAATACTCTTGCCACTGTTGACATCCCAAGTCTTATTTTTGGCCTAATTTCTTTATGGTGGTTTTGTGTGACTTTTGTAGTTTATTTTTTACTTGTTTTGCCGTTGGCCCCCATCCTTCATTTATATCATTATTATCTTTATTATTTAGATATTATCATCATGTTGCAACATTATCATTATTATTATTATTACTATTTTGTGGCATTATTACTATTCTTCTTCTTCTTCTTCTTCTTCTTCTTCTTCTTATTATTATTATTATTATTATTATTATTTGTGTACTATTATGTTATTGTTGTTATTATCCCAAGATTGTCCACTGTTGACATTATTATTATTGTGTTTATCACTATTATTGTTATTATCACCATTATATTTATTACTATTATTATTTTGTTGTGTTGCATCATTATTATTATTGTTATTATCATTATTTATTATTGTGCCCAATATTCATTTTATCTTCACTTGATTAATATTTTTAGAATTATTACTAATATCCTTAATATTATTTTTCCTGTCCGAGATTTATTTTGACTTACATTATGTGGGAATTCCCGTGACTTCCCAGATGGGTCACGACACGCAGACGAACACTTCGGTTTGGTGAGATCTTTTCAACCCCCTTCCATGTGTTTTGTGTTTGTTTGTAAATATTTATTTTATTTATGCACGTGTGGGATAAAAAATCATAAAAATATTTTTATAATTAAATTGAAATTTTTACTAATAAAATCGGGACCAATGTCCATCATTTTAGCCAAAGAATGTAAAATGACACGATAAAACGAAGAGTTAGTTTTCTCCAAAAATGGGATCACTCATCCCGGCTTTTCAACTCAACAATCAAATGACTCTTCGGACCCTCTTTAAATAAACGCGAAGGAACCAATGTTCCGAAACCTTTAAATAAGTGCGAAGGAACTAATGTTCCTAAACCAAACGAATGCCCCGATTTATGTATGTTTTCCTTTTATTTGATTTTGTTTGATTAAATTTATGTTCATTTTTTTTTGGGCCTTTGTAATTAATTTTGGGGCAACATTACTTAATTTTCATCTTGGGATTGTATTCCGTCCCTATTTATATTTTTTATCTTCTTTCAATGGGGTTGTATTCTACCCCAACTTCTCTTGTAATTATGTGCTTGTGTGTTTACCGCTTTCCTTAGTTACTATACTTTATCGCTTTCCTTAGTTACTATACTTTATCGCTTTCCTTATCGCTTTCATTTATTGCTTTTGGATGTTTGCGATGCGCTTAATTTAAATGCATAAAACGTGTGAGATAAGAGATAAAATTTTAAGAAGTTAAAGACTCATTTATAATTAACCAAAGCATAAATAAGAGTGAAGTTTCGAGCACCAATCTCTGGTCTTGACCAATAAGAGGTTAGAGACTTTTCCCAATTTCTTGTAAATTGGGTGGCTACTCCATGATACCTCAAAGGTGCCTAAAGGCATCGTGGGGCTAGATGTTCCTTTCCAATGTTCTATTGGGAAGGAAGCATCCAAGATGTCTCATGGCGCCCATGATCAAAAGACGCGAACCAGTCCCTCGAATCCTAAAAGCGAATTTCGCGAGGGCCCTTACTGGGTCCGGCGCGCGTCACAGTGGCGACTCCATTAGGGACTTGTTTGAGACTTCGCTTCGAAAGTGCTTTGGTTAAAAATATAATTGGGTTCTTCAAACTTAAAATTCTATCTCTTTTCCAAAATGGCATCATATCATTTTAGAGTCTTAGAATTATGCTATTTGGTCCCCCATCTACCTCGGTGCATTCCTAAAACACGACCCTACTTTCTCTCATTGTAGGAAAGTGTTAAGGATAATCACCAGCCCAAGCCTTGTACCTTTTGGTATATCAAATGGAGACCCGATCGGTCGCTATGCTCGTGATGAGCTAGACCCATCGACAGGGACCATGCTTGGGTAGCCCTAACGTATCACCACCTTGACCAAAGCCCATGTAATGACAAATAGAAACTTCCACTAGGTGATATGCTCCTTAATACGATGCTTGTGATGTGGGCCGTCACGTATTAAACAAAGTCAAGCAAATTAAGTTGTTCTTTATCAAAGGATTTCATGCCCCGGTAAGCCCACCTTAACTTGATTGAATTGTCCAAATACGTAATGGCCAAAACTCATACGTATGTACATTAGATAAGAGTGTTATGCTGCCGGTTTTTCGCCGTGCACCACATGTGTCCGATGGGTTCCCTGTTAACCCTCGGATGAAGCCCACCTGGAAAAGAGACCGCACGACCTCGTGTGTGTGGGAGTGATAAGGTTGGAAGGATCTATCTGCTTGCATGTGGTTGTGGATACTGCACAATATGCTCGTGCATCGCATGTCATTCATTCATGTCAATAAAATAAATATGTGTGCATATAAATAATAATATATTTTCTCTCATGCTATGCGTGTATATATCTTTTCATCTGCATATTATTTTTTCACGTGTACATATCATCCTGCGTGTAATTTCTTCCATCGTATTGTGGTAATCCGTTGATCTCGCACTCATCAAAGACCATTTGCATGACACGATCATGCATTGTATATGTCATCCATGCATCATTCTAACAATCTTGATCTTTCAGCCACCATAGATTTATCCAAGTGGACTAGGGGTTCTGACGGTCGGCTAGTGAGGATAGACTCGCCCTTTGGGTTGCTAGAACTAGTGCCTGTTTGGGATTCTGAGTCACTCTCTACAGCTAGTGTAATGGCCCAAATACCGGTTTAGAAGTATCAGTGAATAATTTCAGTGTTATCATGATGATTGCAGCGCCGAACAGTATAGAGAGTGAGTTTGCCAGTGTCAAAATTTAGTGATAAGTGTGTTAAAAGTATAATGATTCTGGGATAGGTGACACCGGGGTGGCTATACAGCGAACCCGGCTGTACAGCGTCCGAAAAATTTTAATTTCGCAAAAATGATCTGTGGGCCATAAGGAGTCTACTGGTGAAATTTGAGCTGAAAATGGAGTTAAATTGACCTCCGAAAGTCATTCTGAAGTTGGCTTCCGGTTCGGTTCAATTTGAACCGGGGTTTGACCGAGGGCTTATATATAACAAATAAGGCCTAATGGATTTTGAGTGTGTAGAATAAGACAATAGAAATGTTATCTGTGAATTTTGACAGCTTTAGATTTGTATTTTACAGCAGAAGAAAAATTTATCGAATCGGACCGGTTTAAGTGAACCGAGATCCAAATGGACTCCGATTGAGCTAAAATTTTGTAGAGAGCCTATGTTTGATGTTATAAGATCAATGGAATTGCTTAGAAGTGGAAATAATGAGAGGAACATATAGATTCTTTGGAAAAGTGCAATTGAACCGAAAAACCAAAATTTTGGTTTAAATCGGTTGGACCATCTTGGTTGGACCAGTTTGGTTCATTAGAGGGCTATATAAGAAGAGAGGAGGCTAGATTTATCTAGATAAATCAAGCCAAAGTCGGCATTCTTCCTCCCTTCCAAAACCAAATGGTTTTTCTCCACTTCTCCTCCATTTTTCTCCTTCTTTCTTCCAATCTTTACCCAAAATTCAACCCCATAGACAAAGGTCAGCTCCTCTACAATCATATAGAAGTTATTGGAGTCCATTTGGAGCACAAAAAGTTAGAAAAACCTTGTATGCAAAGTTTATGTCAAGATTTGAGGGAATTAAAGGGAATTATGGATTTTTAAGGTGTTATGGCATGGGAAGCATGTTTATAATGTGGAGAACAAAAATATAAGGTGAGTGGATACATTATCCTTCCTTTTCCATTGATTATGTGTGAATTTTAGGTTATGTTTAAGTATGAAAATGAGATTTAGGCATGTTTAATTAAATCTAATGTGATATTCATAATCTATGGACTTAATATAGTATATAAATATTATTAGATGAAATTAAAACATATTGGAATGAAAACTCTAGTGTAGGCCGAATGGTTATTAAAGGATTTCCTCAAGATCTAATGATGATTATGGTATATAAATGATGGATATAATGTATATAATATGTTTAAAGCATAATATAGTGATTAAAAGAAATAAAAGAAATTATAATGAAATGGTAAAGTTGTGGCCGAATGGAATATTAAAGGAAATAATGTGTTATGTTGTGTAACATAGCAAGAAAATGATATTTATAGCAAACATAATATGTAAATTGAATGATTAAATTATTAAGTGGAATTAAAGTGAACTAAATGGAAAATTTGTGTAGTGGCCGAATGGTATATAAAGGATTTAATTGAGATATAAGATGAACTATGGCATATAAATGATATTTTTGGTATGTTTAATATGTTAAGAGTATGAATGAGTGTTTAAATGAGATTAAAGTGAATGATGTGAAAAAGTGATACCTTGGTTGAATGGTAATTATGGTAATTTATGTGTGCATTTTGATAACTAGTGTAATGTGATGGCATAATACGATTAAGTGATGATAAATGAGTGTGTATGTAAAGTGTTAAGTGAAAATGAAGTGTATAACAAAATAAGTGTGATGGTATAATGTGATGTTTATATGAGTATTGATGAAAAATCTTGTTCAGGATATAATTGGCTAGCCATAGGGATTCCACACCGCGGTACGAGTCATGGTGACTCGCTATTAATAGACCAATGACGGTCTTTTTCAGTGCAGTGTTCAGTGTTTATAGCGTATCCAATTATTACAGTGATCAGTGTAGTGCAGTGCAGTGAAAAATGGTCCTATTGGGATCATTTCATAGTGTAGTGGATCTATGGGATCCACATCCCGCATATCCGGTCAGTAGATTTTCTATCGGGTGTATACTAGGGGCATTCTGGTAATTATGTGATAAAAGTGATTAAAATATTGATAAAAGTGAAAATGAGTGAAACCGGGACTAAAATAAAGTAAATAGAAAGTTTAGGGGTAAAACAATAATTTTACAAAAAGTTGGTAAAAAGTGAGCAAGTTTGGTAAAAAGTGTATGTGGAAGGGTAAAATTGTAATTTTGGCAAAAGGTGAGGTTAAAATAGTAAATTAGTGAAAAAAGTGATAAAATAAGGACCTAAATATAATTTTGTGAAAATATAAGGTTAAAAGTGGTATTCAAGTGTAAAAAGGGTAAAATAGTAATTAAATAAATAAATAAGGGTAAAAGTGTAAATTGAGAAAAAATAAGTGAGGTTAAAAAGGGTAATTATTGGATAAGTGAGGGAAAAATGGTAATTAGGTGAAAAACGAGGACACAAAGGGAATTAGTGAAAAAGAAAGGATATGGGTGGTATTATGGCAAAAGTAAGGACATGAATATAATTAATATAAAAGATGGGACGTAGATGTAATTAATGAAAAAGTTAGGGATGTATATGGAATTAAGTGAAAAGATTAAGGACTTACGTTTAGGTAATTATAATTGGTGGAGTAATTATGATATATATATATATATATATATATATATATATATATATATATATATATATATATATATATATATATTTAGTGTAATTAAAGTGATTTAATAAATAATATGATTGAAATAAGATTAATTAATGAATTAGTGTAAAAATATGTTAATTGACAAAATAATGGTATAATTAATTAATTGGTGAATTTAAGTGGATTATTACATTGAGGAAATAATTGGATAAATTATTATATTTAATTAATTATATTATAGTTAGTGAAAATTTATGCATAAATGAATGAATGATTTAAAGACTAAAATGTAAAATTGTGAGTTAATAATAATATTAAAAGTGAGACTAATTATAAATAGTGGTATAATTATAATTATAGTGAATTGGAGTGGTAATATTGAAATTAATGAATAATGAGGGACTAAAGTATAATGTGAGGAAAATATTATAGTAGTGACTAGATGGAAATTGTATGCTAAATAAATAATAAAGTAATGTAATAATGAAATTAAGTAATGACAAGTTCGTAATATAAGCTAATTGAAGGCTAAATTGTAAATTGTCACAAAGTAAGGGGCTAAATAGTAAATTGGAAATAATGAGACCAAGGAAGGGATTAAAAATATAAATATGCAATAAGAGAGATAATAAATGCGTGACTGTGATTAGTGAGCGAACAATTGAGATTTTTAGAATAATATTGTTTGATTAAATATTAAGTGAATAATGGATTAAATTGATTACGATTTAACTATTATGCTCCTGACAATGAAGTGTAAATAGGTAAATTAGTGTCATTATTGTAATTAAGTGAATTGATAAATTGGTTATATATATATATGAAAATTAAGAGAGTATATTCGAAAATAAATAAATAGATAATAAGAATAATATTAACCAAGTGAAATGGAAAGATAGTGTTTTAATTGTAAGAATATAGAGGGATTAAATTGTAAAGTTAATTATTAAGAGATTATAATGAATTGAGCTACTACATAAAATAATTGATTGAATAAAGGTTATAAAATGGACTAACAAATTGAGTGTAGTTGAAATAAATTAGAATATTAGAAGTGCTTAATTGGGTATATTGAGAGATAAGGATTTTTATAGTAATAGTGATTAATAAATAGTGTTACGAGAAAAGAAAATAGATAGGCCATTATTGTGAATAATAATATAAGTGACCAAAGTCGAATAAGAAATAATGTATTAGTAATAAAATTACAATGACGTATATGTGGACCAACTGAATAGTAAAAAGAGACAGTTATAGGTCAATCGATAGCTAAGTGATATGTGAAAATTGTTAAACAAAACGAGTGTCTAAGTGAAATGAAATTGATAAGTGATATTGTAAAGTAAAATTATTGATAAGTGTAGAATCGAAATAGTAAAGGAAGAAATAAGATAGTGATTAAAGTATAGTGATAACCACACAAGAATAAATGCAATCAAAATTAATTTAAGTAAATGACTTATCGAAAGATTTAACATAGTAAATGATATTAACGTAAGAGAGTTAGTGTAGTGTAAAAGAGTAAAGGAAATGTTAGAAACGCAAAGAAAGTCATAGTATTTGATCAATGTTACTAGTAGTGAAATAATAATAAATTATTAAGTAAGTTAATAAACAATTCAGTGTCCGAAATTAAATTTGATTGTGCATTCAAATTAAGGAAGGAATTTAATAGGTTATTTACAAAGATAAAAGTATTAAAAAGAGATACATATGAAATTGATCGTAAATGACAAACCAAATAAAGTGTTAAGTGACAAGAGACATTAGTGCACATGATAAGTCAGTGATAATAGGAACGAAAAGAATAAAACCAATAAATAAAGTAAAATACCGAAATTGACAAATAGTAGTGAAATTGATAACTATAAAGATTAACAGTGCAAATAAGAGTGAAATCGATAAGTGTACAGGTTAACAGTGTAAGTGATAGTGAGATTGTTAAAGGTATGTTAGCGAATAACGAATCGCAGTGTAGTGTTAAAGGTAAAGACATTGATTAGTGATAATAGTGACAGTGATAACGATAAAAATAGTGAGCGTTACAAAAATATGCTATAAACTATTTAAAAAATTTAGAAATAATTGACCCCATAACCTAAATACAATAAAACAATTAAGTGATCAAGTATATAGGATTAGTATGAAAAATTTAGGATAAGTATCCATCAATGGGCATTTTATTGCTCAGCGCGTAGTGTGTTAAATTAACGCAGGTTATAATAGTTACACGTGGCCGAAGACGTAGAAGCAATTGAAAATTGAGCAACAGCAAAGACCGAAAGATTTGCATGGCATGTATACGAGCGTAGTTGGGGAAGCTATGGAATGGATAGGTAATTTATGTGTTAATGTAGTGTTATGTTATTGTGTATGTATTGTTGCGTTTGTAAAAAAAAAAAAAAATTCAGAGCTTTCAACTGTATCATCAGTGATTGGCAATGCACTGCAGTGTTGTGACATTCGGTATCTGCATCATTTACAGTTATAAGGGTGTTACATTTATTTTGGTATCAGACCAAAGATTTAGGCGATCCTAAGATCGGAGTTAGTGTAATAAGGGACAAAGTGATACGTATACATGCCATGAATGTGTATTGATAGCAGAAGTGAGTAAAGATATTGAAGGACGAATAACGATAATATAAGTAAGAGCGTGTAAGGTACAATGGCTGCTGTAAGTAAATGAGTGATCTGAATTGAAAGGCCGCACAATATAGTGATACTGATATGTTAAAGTGATGCATGAAGAAAATTTCGAGGATGAAATTTTTGTAAGTGGGGGAGAATTGTAATGGCCCAAATACCGGTCTAGAAGTGTCAGTGAATAATTTCAGTGTCATCATGATGATCGCAGCGCCGAACAGTATAGGGAGTGAGTTTGCCAGTGTCAAAATTTAGTGATAAGTGTGTTAAAAGTATAATGATTCTGGGACAGGTGACACCGGGGTGGCTATACAGCGAACCCGGCTGTCCGGTGTCCGAAAAATTTTAATTTTGCGAAAATGATCTGTGGGCCATAAGGAGTCTACTGGTGAAATTTGAGCTGAAAATGGAATTAAATTGACTTCTGAAAGTCATTCTGAAGTTGGCCTCCGGTTCGGTTCAATTTGAACCGGGGTTTGACTGAGGTTTGACCGAGGGCTTATATATAGTAAATAAGGCCTAATGGATGATGAGTGCGTAAAATAAGACAATAGAAATGTTATCTGTGAATTTATTATCATAAAATCGACAAGGAGGACGGATTAAGGTATCATATTTTTTGATCTATAAATTTGAGGGTAAACACTTTGGAACCGTCTTAACTTCTCATTCATTTATCATTTATGGTTAGTAATCTTTCTTCATTTTTTGCTATGTTTATCTGCTAGCACTTCTAATACTCTTGCCATTGTTGACATCGCAAGTCTTATTT
This sequence comes from Excoecaria cochinchinensis, assembly GCA_947683425.1. Classification (NCBI taxonomy): domain Eukaryota; kingdom Viridiplantae; phylum Streptophyta; class Magnoliopsida; order Malpighiales; family Euphorbiaceae; genus Excoecaria; species Excoecaria cochinchinensis. The sequence goes on along the minus strand of CANTUQ010000033.1, from coordinate 782,130 downwards.
TTGGCATAATTTCTTTATGGTGGTTTTGTGTGACTTTTGTAGTTTATTTTTTACTTGTTTTGCCGTTGGCCACCATCCTTCATTTATATTATTATTATCTTTATTATTTAGATATTATCATCATGTTGCAACATTATCATTATTATTATTACTATTTTGTGGCATTATTATTATTATTATTATTATTATTATTATTATTATTATTATTATTATTATTATTTGTGTACTATTATGTTATTGTTGTTATTATCCCAAGATTGTCCACTTTTGACATTATTATTATTATGTTTATCACTATTATTGTTATTGTCACCATTATATTTATTACTATTATTATTTTATTGTGTTGCATCATTGTTATTATTGTTATTATCATTATTTATTATTGTGCCCAATATTCATTTTATCTTCACTTGATTAATATTTTTAGAATTATTACTAATATCCTTAATATTATTTTTCCTGTCCGAGATTTATTTTGACTTACATTATGTGGGCATTCCCGTGACTCCCCGGATGGGTCATGACACGTAGACGAACACTTTAGTTTGGTGAGATCTTTTCAACCCCCTTTCATGTGTTTTGTGTTTGTTTGTAAATTTTTATTTTATTTATGCACGTGTGGGATAAAAAATCACAAAAATATTTTTATAATTAAATTGGAATTTTTACTAATAAAATTGGGACCAATGTCCCTCCTTTTAGCCAAAGAATGTAAAATGACACAATAAAACGAAGAGTTAGTTTTCTCCAAAAATGGGATCACTCATCTCGGCTTTTCAACTCAACAATCAAATGACTCTTCGGACACTCTTTAAATAAATGCGAAGGAACCAATGTTCCGAAACCTTTAAACAAGTGCGAAGGAACCAATGTTCTTAAACCAAATGAATGCCTCGATTTATGTATGCTTTCCTTGTATTTGATTTTGTTTGATTAAATTTATGTTCATTTTCTTTTGGGCCCTTGTAATTAATTTTGGGGCAACATTACTTAATTTTCATTTTAAGATTGTATTCCGTCCCTATTTATATTTTTTTATCTTCTTTCAATGGGGTTGTATTCTACCCCAACTTCTCTTGTAATTATGTGTTTGTGTGTTTACTGCTTTCCTTAGTTACTATACTTTATCGCTTTCCTTATCGCTTTTGGATGTTTCCGATGCGCTTAATTTAAATGCATAAAACGTGTGAGATAAGAGATATAATTTTAATAAGTTAAAGACTCATTTATAATTAACCAAAGCATAAATAAGAGTGAAGTTCCGAACACCAATCTCTGGTCTTAACCAATAAGAGGTTAGAGACTTTTCCCAATTTCTTGTAAATTGGGTGTCGACTCCATGATACCTCAAAGGTGCCTAAAGGCATCGAGGGGCTAGATGTTCCTTTCCAATGTTCTATTGGGAAGGAAGCATCCAAGTTGTCTCATGGCGCCCATGGTCAAAAGACGCGAACCAGAAAGCGGATTTCGCGAGGGCCCTTGCTGGGTCCGGCGCACGTCACACATGTTATTTCCAAATGTTTATCAAATATGTAAGTAAGCTCCACAATTGTATGCATCTTTTTGTGTTATGTTTGTTATGTTTGAGTGTTTGTTATGTTTTGCTTGGGGACAAGCAAATGTTTAAGTGTGGGGGTTTGATATTAGTCTAAATAGCTCATATTTAATCCATGTTTTAATTTAAAATAATGTTTGTGTATAGTTAATTGTGTTAGAAATAAGTATATTTTATGTTTTTGTGTGAGTTTTGTGTGTGTAGTAGAAATTGGAGAAAATGGAGAAGATTGGAGAAAAGGAGCAGAAATGAGCCAAAGAAGGAGCCAATCTGTCGCGAGCACGACAGGAAGCGCATTCGAAGGGAGCCAAAGAGAAGGAGCCAAGGAGCCAGCGTGCATGGTCGCGAGCAAGGCCGCCATCTCGATGTCGCGACAAGGCGCGGTGCGAAGCCAGCGCAAGGAAAGTGGAGCGAAAAGTAAGGCGTGCTCTGTCGCGAGCGCGACGGACGTCGCTATCGTGGCAGAGAGGACTGTTGGAAGTTTAATTCAAAATTTTCCTTGAAGAAAGATGACTTTTCACCAAGCCTTGCAACCTTCCTAAGGGACACTTGAAGAAACATATCTCTTGGAATTTTATAAATAGTAGCTTTAACTGTAATTTTAGAAGTTGAATAGTTTTTATTGAATATTTTCTTAAGAATTCTGTAAGTAGAAAGTACATTTCCTTTAGTTTAAGTTTTAAGTTAGAATTTTATGTTTTGAAGAGAAGATCACTTGCAAGGAATACAATATCCTTTGTGAAGGGAAAAGGGTTGAAAGATCTCTTCTTCATTTCTCATTTTTACTTCTTCTTTGTAATTATTAAATGATTAGTTTATGAACTTGATTATTCAATGCTATATTTTATTATTCATATCAATTAAATATTCTTTCTTGTAGAATTTTCTATTAGTATTTTTATGCATAATCTTTATAAGTAAGTATTTAATTGAAAGAATAAATTCTTACTTACACCTAATAGAATTTCATCATTGAAGTATTGTTTGAGAAATCATAATATTAAATGGTTGTTATAGGTTGTTTATTATTCCTGAAATTTGCATGTATAACACTTTAATTCATTAATAAAAATTGTGAGTTAGAATTATAAATGCATGTTTTAGGCACTCTAATTTATGTTGAAAGAGTAAATTGGAATTTCATTCAACTTGGCTTGCACGACAAGAATATAATCATAATCAAGAATAATTAATTCAAGTTCTATTTATTATTTTATAATCATTCATCTTTTATCTTCTCCGATTATCTATAATTAGGTTAATTAGAATTAGACATAGTTATTATACTTTCATTTAACAAATTAATGATCATTGTAAATAAGATTAAAATTGAGTAGTAATAGTGTGTAATAAGTAGCACATTCCTCGTGGGATCGAAATCTTTTGTACTATTTGGGTACACCGTATGCTTGCCGGATTGGCACATATAGAATTAAGCCAACAGGAGTCGAATGCACCTGAGGTGTTACTCATTGAGATTGAACAAAACTAGTGTTTTTGCATCACATGTCTAGTCACGGTCATTCTTATTGCTATGTGGTCCATGTAGATAGAAATGCATGCATAAACTAGGCATGAACATGCAATTAAATGGTCAAGAGAAACCTGTTGCAGGCATGAGGACATATGTTGGAGCAAGTCCTAAGGCAGTAATAACAATTTCTCATGTGATAAATGCTCCTCCTTTCCATTAAAAAAAATGATGAATAAAAGCCGCTGGTTGGGTCTATTCCAGGCAAAAATAAGGCATAGGGTCATGTGAAAATCCGAAAGGACGCATTTCCTGCTAAGAAAAGCTAGTGTGAAAATCTACAAGGGACGCATTACCTTTAAAACAATGACTTTTGAAGCCTAGAGCGATAAGGCGACATTACTTCGAATAACTTCCCTTTAGGCATATGGTGCAGGAAACGAGTTAAAGTTTTGGGAGCAAAATGCTCATCGAGCAGGGGGCAAAGATGTTCACAGGTCAATTCTCTTTGAAATGATTATGGGTCAGAACGCCTAAAGCCAAGACAATGTTTTGCTAGAGCTTTGGGGGCATTGGACAATGTGAGCAGCCGAGCAGTACCCTCAACAAATCCCTTGACCACCTAGGATGTGGTCTATCCATTTTTGCATTTCACATGTATCTCACAGGTAGAGATCTTTTGCATATCCCCCTGTATATCATGTGCATTCAATCCTTTACGCGTATAGTTGTGTATTTATAATTTTATACATTAATCCTTTGTTTGTGTTTCGTGTATATAGCTTTATGTATACATTTCACGCACATTATGCACACACAATCTTTTGTATATGCCTTCGTGCTAATGATTTTGCAGGAAAAGGCCAAACCAAGCGATAGCTTCGGCACAATGAAGTCAAGAAGAAACATGCACAAGTTGAAATCATGCAGTAGCTTGTAAAGTCCTTTATGAAGGCATTCTTAAGTCCTTTTCTCAAGGCATTCCAAGTCTCTTTCGAGGGTTCTAAGTTTTTCAAATCTTTAAGTCCTTCTTTAAAGGCATTCTCAATCTCTTCGGAACATTATCTTTAAGTCCTTCTTTAAAGGCATTGTCAGTCTCTTCGGAGCATTATCTTTTAGTCCTTCTTTAAAAGGCATTCTCAGTCTCTTCGGAGCATTATCTTGAAGTCCTTCTTTAAAAGGCATTCTTAGTCTCTTCGGAGCATTATTTTTAAGTCCTTCTTTAAAGGCATTCTCAGTCTCTTCGGTGCATTATCTTTAAGTTCTTCTTTAAAGGCATTCTCAGTCTTTTCGGAGCATTATCCTTAGGACCTTCTTTAAAGGCACTCTCAGTCTCTTCGGAGCATTATCCCTTAAATCCTTCTTCTAAAACATCCTCGATATCTTCAGAGCATTAAGTTTTTCCAAATCCTTTCAATCCAAGAGAGCACCTCCCGCTCTTTGTAAGCCTAGAACGGGCTCGGTGCAGCTCAGAAGAGCAACCCTCGCATTTTATAAGTCTAGAGCAGACTCGGCGCATCATCCAGTCCAAGAAGGTAGCTGCCTCAGGTACGCACTTCTTCTTTCTTTCTTTGAGTTTTGGCTCACCCAGGCACTACGTTCCCTAAAACTGGGGGTAACAGTAGACACCGGGTCCTGAGGCAGCCCAGGCCGAAGTTACCCAATGATGAAAATGATGCCTGTTCACGGGCAAAGAGATAGATAAAAGTGATAATTTCCTCGAAAAATATGTTTTCTATTTTTTAATTAAAAAAAAATGTTTTAGTGGGCCATTTCCCGGGGGCCTAGGTAGTGAGGCCCATCTCACTAATTGAGATGGCAGCCTCACTAATGTGAAGGCCATCTCACTAACGTGAGATGAAAGTCTCACCTGCCTTTTCCCTGCAGTAGGTCCCTCTTCCAATTTTTTAGCTGGAGTTGGTTTTGAAAGCATGGGTTGATGTGTGGTTTGGTGAGAAATCACCTAAGGCATGTCTGAGAGATAAAAAGAGAGAGCATTATTAAAACATGGAAGGGGAGAAAATGAAAAGGGGAGAAAAAGAAAAGGAGAGAAAGCACAGAGAGAAGAAAGTTTTGAGAGCAGAAAACGATTTTGGTTTTTAAGGCATTCTGAATTTTTCTTCTCAAAGCAAACCAAAGAGGAAATCTAGAGCTTCATCATCTGTAATCTAACGTCTATATCTGAGGGTAAATACTGGGAAACCTTCCTCTTTTCTTCTTCTTTCTTTCTTTCTTCTTTCTTTTTTTTTTTTAATTTTGCAGTACCTGTTACTTCTCCTCATAGTATATACTTTTTCTTAGTTGTTGCTTGATTTTATTAATTTGTTCATCGTGTTTATTGTCGTTATGATTCATTAAACATGTTTGCATGATATTTTGTACGTTTGGATCGCATGATGCCATGTTTATTCAATCTGTTAAACATACTCTGTTTACCCCCGTTTTTCTGTGTGTTTGAGTCGTGAGTTTCATTTTGATTTGTTTTTGGTTGCCGATCAGATTTTGCCTTTATCTTTGCTTGAATCGTGTTTCTCTGGTTGGATTTTGTGTTTCCCGATCGGATTGAGCCGTTGAAACCTTTCTCCTGATCAGACGCGTCAGAAAACCTCCATTTTCCCGATCAGATTGCACGAATCGTGCATGCTTTTTACGACTTGTGAAATGCATTCACGACTAGTGAAAGCAATTCGCTAGTCGTGAATGCAATTCACGACTAGTGAATGCAATTCTCTAGTCGTGAATGCATTTCACGACTAGTGAATGCAATTCTCTAGTCGTGAATGCATTTCACGACTAGTGAAATGTATTCACTAGTCGTGAATGCATTTCACGACTCGTGAAATACATTCACGAGTCGTTACCCACTCTTCGGCTGTTCTTCTTCCGTTCTTCCCCTTTCGTTTCGCTGTTCTTTTGCACTTATTCTTTGTTCTGTTTATTCAATTTATATTTTATTAATGCAAACGTCTTATATTTAATTTATTGTTTATACCTGATTAATTTAACTGATTATTATTTGATTGATCTATTAATTATTTTAATTATTTGATTCAATCAATTTATTTGTTCATATTACGTAAATCATTTAATTATTTTACTAATATTCATTTTATTTATTTTTATTGTCTCAAAATTATTTTTTCCTTCTCGAATTTCATTCCCGCTCGGGCCTTCACGACTCGTGCGTTCACGCACGAGTCGTGAAGGTGGTGCACGACTCGTGCACTTCATGCACGAGTCATGCACCTCTATTTCCCTTTGAATTTTTTTCTTTCTTTCCATTTGCATTTTCTCAACTTTGGGCCATCTTTTGTCCTCTAGCCAAACCATTCACGTGATTTGTAGCTTATTCATTTTAAGCTTCCATTCTTTATGGCTTATTTTATCATTCACGTGGTTCTTTAATTTACTCATTTTGGATTTCATTCTTTATGGTTATTTTGTCGTCTTTTGTTTTGTTATTTTATTTTATTTCGATTTACTATTATTTATCTAGACTAATTATTATTAACATTTCATACTAATAGGATTAAAGGGTTATTATTATTATTATTATTATTTTATTAATATATCTCTTAGTATTGTTGTCATCTTTCTTATTATTATTATTATTATTATTATTATTATTATTATTATTATTATTATTATTATTATTATTATTATTATTATTATGCTGGCGTGACTTATTTTTAATCTATCTCACATGTGAATTGTTTTCATATTAAATTGACATGTATAATTTAACCTATTTTATCTCATATACATTTGTTAATTATTTTTGCATGTTCTCTAGTTTTATATTTATTTTGTTAATTTTTCGAATTATTAATAATATTTTTAATGTCATTTTATTTTCTTTTGTTTTGCTGTCTCAAAATTGTTTATCTTTGCGAGTTACGCTCGTGCTCGGGTCGGAGGGCCGGAGGATCGGAGATTTAGAGACGTTCAAATTGAGGGTTTGCATTTTAATTGTTGTTTTTTTTATTATTGTTATTTTTTATATGTTGTACGTAAAAACGTATTTTATATCCGTCCGTATTATAGAAAATCATATTTTTTTATAACAATTAATAAATTGATTTTTATTAATAAATTGGACCAATGTCCTATTTTAACCAACAAAATCTCATTATCAAATAGAGAACTAAATTTTCATAAAATGGGATCACTCATCCCGGTTTTTTCCAATAATATCCTAAAAATAGTTCTCTAATTTTTTTAATAAATAAAAAGGAACCAATGTTGCTAAAATTCATGACCCGATTTATGTATGTTGCATTTTAATTTCTTTTATGCATTTATTTATTTGTTTGTTTATATTTTCTTATTTTGGGGGATTGTTCTGTCCCATTTTCTTTTATTTATTATTTATTTTGGAGGATTGTTTTGTCCCAATTTCTATTTTATAATTTATTTATTTACTGCTTTATTTATCGCTTTCTTATGTGAATGAATGCGCTTTAAATTTAATGCATTATCGCGTGAGATGAGAGATGGAATTCTAATTTCTTAAAAACTCATTTATATACTTAAATCATTAATAAGAGTGAAGTTCTGAACACCTTCTCTGGTTTAGACCAATAGAGGTTAGAGACCTTTCCCAATTTCATGTAAATTGGGTGGCGACTCCAAAATACCTCAAAGGTGCTTAAAGGCATTGTGAGTCTAGATGATCGTTTCCAATGTTCTATTGGAAAGGAGGCATCCAAGATGACTCATGATGCCCAAGATCAAAAAGACGCGAACCAATCCCTCGAGCCCCAAAAGGCGGGCTCAATGACGGCCTTGCTGGTTCCGGCATGTGTCACAATTTGAACTTGATTGTGAAAGCCCGAATCTTCCTTTTGTCAGCTTTGGTGGCTCAATTTCTGAAGTACCCTTTAATGGTTGAGATTTAGTTACAGGTTAGTCTCAGGTGGTTTAAGACAAAACTGTGGTTTTTTCTTCCCAAGGCCTTGTTTGTCTTGAACCTGATAGTCCAGCTTCTGATGCGGCCCTTAATGATTGCATCGTATGCATCTTAGATGTTAAGGAAGCAAAGGAATGACTTTTGAAATTTTACTCGTCATCAAGCTAGCATATGGAAGCAACATTATCTTCGCGATGCCTTTGTCAATTTTCAGCATGTCATTCCAGGCCCAGGCAAAGTCTTTTCCTTATACTCTTTTTTTTTTGCATTATCTCTCAAATTTTATCTTATTTCATGAGTAAGGTTGGATGCAAGCACAATTTTTTTTTATTTTTTTATTTTGAATGAAACCGTGTTATTGAACCAATGCTTTAATCATGATTATTGCCATGCATGATGCGATAAGATATGACATTGCATACATAAGATAAACCCATATTATAAATGTAGTTAGAGAAACATATACACAGGTTAGAATAGTGCCTTTGAGATGCCTTGGTTAGAATAGTGCCTTTGAGATGCTTTGGCAGGTGATACTTCCATTGTCCTCTAGGTGCTATGGCTACCACTGTATCTTGAGATTTTGTACGTTTGCTTATTATTGTAACAATCATCCCTTAAACTTATAGAATCAGGAATGACATCCTTTCCAGTAATGTTAACCCTCTTACCTAGATCTCCATGGTTAAGAGTAATTAGGGTGGTTGTGTAACACCCCATACATATACGTAGGGGAGCTCACCCACTTGGAGGAGAGAGTGCCCGTATAGATAAGGGTGTCACCAAACAAAAGAACCATACATAACAAAAGCGTGCAAAATAACAATAAAACTAAATAAATTAAAACTTATCATCTCAATCCCATTCTTTGATATAACAAAGTATTCATTACAAGAGGGGTAGAATATCATCCTTACATAATTACAAAAATACTAAACTGAAAGTATTTCAAAATTATTTACAAAGCCAAAAGGCTTTATATCAGAGAACAAAATACAAAAAGTCTCTATCTCTAGTGTGTTGGCTCTGACGACTGCGGATCGAACTCTTCAAAAATTTTGACAGCTTCCACACCTGCACGGATGAAACACTCATGCTAAGTGATAACTCTTAATGGGGAAAACAAAAGATGAACGACCACTCCCAATGGCCACTAAAGCAAACCACATTCATATAGCACACACAAAAATATACATAAATCCATGTAAGAACTTAGTACTTATATCATACCTTAGATTCACCAAAAATACTTAACATAATTACATTCATATAAAATCAGAAGACACATTCTCATTCATAAGAGAATCAAAGATATGCCTGCAAACTCAGAGTAGCGAATAACGAGTGAACACAATAGTACCCGTGGGTACGAACAAAAGCAACTTCTTTCAATTTGATCCGAAAATATTTTCACATTGGGGATCTTAAACAAGATCCGAACTCATAAGGATCGCGAGGACCCAAACGGTGACCTGATTAGGGTTTAGTACACAAAGGGGCTGCAGCTAATAGAACTCTATAGGCATGCCTATTTATCCACTAACTTGACTCTTGCAGGCTAGGCATAACTCAACACAATGAACATATATAGAAGATATTGAAATACATTATAATTCATACTTAGCTGCATTTGCAAAGCATGAGAGAGCAACCATGCAAAAGTACATAGAAAAAAAATAACATAAAAGAACAAGGGACAGTCGCGCTCTGCGATAGAGGCAAAATGAGCCTAATGCCGCACTTCCGATAGCCTCCGCACTTGCATGAGGAAGGGTTGGCAAGCCTCTATCGCGCTTGTGACAGAGGGCTAGGAAGATCACTGTCGTGCTCACTATAAAAATTAGCCCGGTATCTGCTCGGCAATCGAGCTCTCTGTCACGCTCGCGACCGAAGTCGTGCCCGCGATAGAGGCACTCCTCAGCAGGAGATTGAATGACCGGGCTCTATCGCGCTCGCGACAGAGTCGGGTTTCCAACTCCTTTAGTCGAAATCTGTAGAAAACTCTATAACCAAACCATCACCAAACTTGCAATTCACCCAACATACTTCAACACAATCATTATTAGGCACTCAAATCACATTACACAACATAAAACCCAAGTTTTATGCTAATTATCATGAACTAAAACAACAAATCAAACAATTCAAACCAAGGATTCTTCAAACCCAGAAATTTACCTAAAAACCATATCAACTCATACCCAAACTCAATTCCACTACCAAAGCAACAATATCACTTCAACACATAATCATACACTTCAATTAAGCACAAATATATACAATTTCACTCTTAATTTACCGAAATCACAACAGAAATTCAAGGATGAAAACATGCAAAATAAAGAAAATTCCCAAACCTTTAACTCCTTAACTCCAAAAGATCAAAGAGCTGAACTCCCACCAACAATCTCCTTTCCTTTGGGATCCTTGGAAGGAGTCTCTGAACCAAAATCTATAACCAATATACACACAAATTATACAAACCCTCACATAGCCATACACACCCAAACAAAAACAAGGAAGAAGAAGAAGAAGAAGAAGAAGAAGAGAGCAATACTTACTTGAGTAGCTTTAGGATTTGGCAAATTAACCAAACAACAACTAAAGGAACTGATCTAGGGCATGGAAAGAGGAAGAAGAAGAAAGCAAGAAGGAGATGGCGTGAGGAGGAACCGGGAGAGAGGGGCAGATTTGTTCTCTCTCTCATTTTCTCTCTCTTGGCTTTATAGCCACTCCTTTCTTACACTTTCTTTCTTGCCACATGTCACAAGCTCATTGGTGAGTTTGGTAAAAATTCCTCTTCTAGTCCTCCTAATCTTCCCAATACAACAATAATACCACAATAAAACACACACACACACATGTTCAAAACTATTAGGGTGGGAATTGGGGTGTTATAACTCTCCCCTCCTAAAAACAATTGCGTCATCGAAATTCTCACCTGAACTGAACAACTACGGATACTGAGATCTCATAACTGATTTCGGTTCCCATGTAGCTTCCTCGACTCCGTGATGTTGCTATACTACTTTCATCATAGGGATTTGCTTATTTCTGAGCTGTCTCACTTCCCGAGCCAAAATAGTTTTTGGTTCCTCATCATAAGAATAATCCGGTTGAACCAGCATATCCTGAACCGATAACACATGAGACGCATCTGATTTATACCGTCGAAGTATCGACACATGAAATACGTCGTACAACTTTGCTAATTCCATCAGCAACACTAACCGGTACGCAACTGGACTAACTCCATCCAAGATCTCATACCGCCCTATAAACCTCGGACTCAACTTTCCCTTTTTGACAAAACGTAAAACCTTTCACCAAGGTGACACTTTAAGGAACACTTTATCCCCAACATTAAACTGAATATCTTTCCGCTTCAAATTAGCATAGGATCTCTGTCTATCCTTGGCTGCCTTCAAATTCTATTACACCACTCTGATCTTTTCTTCGGTGTCCCTAACCAATTTTGGAGCAACAAAAGAATATTCTGTCAGCTCAGTCCAACAAACTGGAGTTCTACACTTCCTTCCATATAAACTCTCTTACAGTGCCATTCCGATGCTCATCTTATAACTGTTATTATATTAGAACTGCATCAGAGACACATATCTATCCCAACTACCCGAAAAATCCAAAATGCAACACCGAAGCATATCCTCAAGAATTCGAATAACCCTCTCTGACTGCCCATCCGTCTGAGGATGGAAAGCAGTGCTGAAATTCAGTCGGGTACCCAAAGCAGCTTGTAACTCCTTCCAAAACTTCAACATAAATCTCAGATCATAATCTGACATAATTGATAACGGAATTCTATGCAATCGGACCACTTAATTCACATAAATCTCTGCCAACTTATCCATCTGATAATCGAGTCGCATCGGTAAGAAATGAGTCGACTTAGTAGGCTGGTCAACTATTACCCAAACTGAATCATGTTTTCGCTGAGTCTAAGGCAACCCTGATACAAAGTCCATAGTGATATTGTCCCACTTCTACTAAGGAATAGGTAAAGGATTTAGCAACCCAGATGGAACTTGGTGCTCAGCCTTTACCTGCTGACACGTTAAGCACTTAGAAACAAAATCCATAATATCTCTTTTTATCCCGAGCCACCAGTAAAACTATTTCAGATCGCGGTACATCTTTTTACTTCCAGGATGCATAGTGAAAATTGCCATATGTACCTCTAATAAAAGATTTTTCTTCACTTCATCGTCATTAGTCACACACAAACGATTTCTATAAGTTAGCACCCCATCCTTAACAGAAAAATCAATCTGATTCCCACTCTGAACTACTTGCATAACTTACTGCAATTTTTGGTCATTACTCTAAACTTCAACGATTGACTGCTTCAGAGAAGGCCCAGCTTTCAGATGGACAATCAAAGCTCCATCGGAATCCAATCTCCATCTACCCCAATGCAAAGATAAAGCCGAAATCGACTTCCTATTTAAGGCATCTATAACCACATTTGCCTTACCTGAGTGGTAATCAATAATGCAATCATAGTCCTTAAATAACTTTAACCACCGTCTCTGTCTGAGATTCAACTCTTTCTGAGTTAGGAGATACTTTAAGCTCTTGTGGTCAGTGAAGATCCAGCAAGTCTCTTCATACAAATAGTATCGCCAAATCTTGAGAGCGAACACCACTGTAGCCAACTCCAAGTCATGCATCGGGTAATTATGTTCATGAGGTTTCAACTGCCTGGATGCATAAGCTATCACCTTACCATCTTGCATCAAGACGCAATCGAGTCCAATACCCGAAGTGTCGCTGTACATAGTATACTCTTTATCGAAAATGGGTTGAGTAAGTACAGGAGGCTCAACTAACATCATCTTTAATTGATCAAAACTTGCTTGACACTTGTCTGACCACTCGAACTTATCTCCTTTCTGAAGAAGCCTAGTCAAAGGCGAAGCAATAACTGAAAACCCCTTCACAATATCTAGCTAAACCAAGGAAACTCCTCACCTCTGGCACATTCCTCGGTGGCTTCCAATTAACAACTGCTTCCACTTTAGACGGATCCACTCAGATACCTTCCGAGGAAACAATATGCCCTAGGAAAGACACCTCTTTCAACCAAAAGTTGCATTTGCTAAGCTTAGCAAAAGGCTGGTGATCTCTCAATACTTGAAGTACCAAACGCAAATGTTCCTTATGCTCATTCTTGTTCCTCGAATATACCAAAATGTCATCAATGAACACCACCACAAATCGGTCAAGATATGGCCTAAACACTCGGTTCATCAATCCATAAAATTCGCTGGTGCATTAGTCAATCCAAACAGCATCACTAAGAACTCGTAGTGGCCATATCGCATCTGAAAAGCGAGCTTAGCCACATCTACATCCTTAGTGGAACTGATAATAACCTAACCTCAGATCAATCTTGGAAAACATTCCGGCTCCCCTGAGCTAATCGAACAAATCATCTATCCTTAGCAATGGATACTTGTTCTTCACAGTAACTTTATTGATCTGCCTATAGTCGATACACATCCTTAAGGTACCGTCCTTCTTCTTAACAAACAAGACTGGGGCACCCCATGGAGAAACGTTAGGCCTGATAAATCCTTTATCCAATTGCTCCTGTAATTGAGTTTTCAACTCTCTCAATTCCATAGGAGCCATTTGATAAGGAACTTTAGAAGTAGGGGTAATGCCTGGAGTAATCTCTATGGATAGCTCTATCTCTCTCGCTGGAGGTAAACCCGGTAACTTTTTAGGGAATACATCCACAAATTCCCTAACTATAGGGATATCCTGAATCTTAACTTGACTCCGTCTGGAATCCAAAATCAAGGCCAAAAATGCCTCACATCCCTTTCTCGTAAACCGTCTTGCTTGCATTGCTGAGATTACATTCCCTAAGGGGCTAGAACCCAAACCTCTCACAACAATCGCTGACTGATCACCACTCCTAAACACTACTGTCATCCTATGACAGTTCGCCATTGCCCGGTGCTTGCACAACTAGTCCATTCCTAAAATCATATCAAATTCATGAAAAGGAAAACTAATCAAATCCACAGAAAACTCTACACCTTGCACCACAAGGGGACAATTCCCATACATTCTACTCACATTGACACTTTGCCCTAAAGGACTGGTCACACAAATCTCATAATTTAATTGATCGATATTGGGTAATTTAGCACACATTTTATTAGAAAATAAATATGAGTGTGTGGACCCAGGGTCTATTAGACAATGCAATTCAGTGTCAAAGAGTGGGAACTTACCAGCAATCACCTTTGGTGTATCTTGATCCTCTCGGGCTCTGATAGAATAAGCTATCACTGGCACCACTGGTGGGCGGTCTACAGTCTCAGATAAAGCACCTTCTCTAGGCCGGCCACCACGACCTCGACCTCGACCTCGACTTGCCTGAGGGGCATTAGACCTCGGTCTGCTACCTTCTTGCCTCCCTTGCTCATTCTCAGACAAATTCGGACAGTTGGCTAAGAAGTGCTCTGTGCTGCCACACCTAAAGCAGCCACCTGTCAACCAACGACATTCGCCCCCATAGGGCTTACTACAATGAGAGCACTCTGGCACTACCTTACCTCGGCCACCAGAACCTCCTCTACTTGTGCCAAAACCTTGAGAAGACCTTGTCTTCTACCTCTTGAAACAGGGTTAGGAGTATACTCATCTGGAGAGTTCGCTTGGAAACCCTAGACCTCTTCCTTGAGGATTAACCTCCATGAGAAGCATTTCTCTTCTGTTCTCTATCCCTCAAAACCATTTTTGAGCGTTCTGCTCGCAAAGCTGCTTGCATAATCAGATAATAGCTAACTGCTGAGGCACTCATCAATGAGATCAACTTTGCCCTTAAAGTCTTATTCAAGCCCACTTCAAAATGTTAGCATCAAAAATCTTCTGTAAGAACACCCTGAGGAGCATACTTACTAAGCCGGTTAAACTTTTTATCATAGTTAGTAACTAATAAGGCTTTCTGATTGAAACTCAAAAGCTGCACCCATCTAGCTTCCTTGTACGCCCTAGTCACATACTTACCATGAAATTCCTGTTCAAAGAACTCCCATGTGACCGAATCGGGCAACTGAGGTTCCCAATCATAGGCGAAACCTTGCAAGAGTGAAACAGCACACTCAACTTGTCTATCCATAGGATAACGAATCTCTTTCAAAACCCTCTTACCTTTCTCAATCCATAACTCTACATTATCGAACTCATCCAAACTGGTCCCATAAAAGTCCTCAGCTCGAGACTTCCTCACACTCTCAATCGGAGCTTTCCGGGCCGTTACCCTCTCTAAGACTCGAGCCATATCCTGAGATATCTTTAATATAGCCTTAAAAGGCATGGCTGGAGCCTCAGGTTGCACCCTAACTGGTTAAGCAGGACCAGACATAGATGGATCTTACTCTCAGGGATTCGCACTCTTTGCTAACCCCTCGAGGGACCCATGCGCAGACTCTATTTAACAACAAAACACAAAATTTTTGCATCAGGCCAACACAATTCTAAACAAAACTCTATTCTACGGTTGCCCAGAAAAGACTAAACCTATGCTCCGATACCAATAAAATTATAAAACCCCATACCTATACGCAGGGGAGCTCACCCACTAGGAGGAGAGAGTGCCCGTATAGATAAGGGTGTCACCAAACAAAAGAACCATACATAACAAAGGCATGCAAAATAACAATAAAATAGAGTAAATTAAAACTTATCATCTCAATCCCATTCATTGATATAATAAAGCGATACCAATAAAATTGTAAAACCCCATACCTATACGTAGGGGAGCTCACCAACTAGGAGAAGAGAGTGCCCGTATAGATAAGGGTGTCACCAAACAAAAGAACCATACATAACAAAAGCATGCAAAATAACAATAAAACAGAGTAAATTAAAACTTATCATCTCAACCCCATTCATTAATATAATAAAGTATTCATTATAAGAGGGGTACAATATTATCCTTACATAATTACAAAAATAATAAACTGAAAGTATTACAAAATTATTTACAAACCAAAATGGCTTTAGAAGGCCTTGACTTTAGAGCCATAAGTTTACGGCCGGTTTCTAATGGAGTCCAGAATGGAGAATTTTGTCCACAATCTGATTTTAAATCTCCTGACCAAGTTTATCTGTGCTTTCTGCTGATGGTAGTCCAAATACCAGGCTGTTATCAATGGTAAGAAGAAACTTGTTGCAAAAAGTATTAAAAAATAGAACCTTTTTTCTTTGTCAGAAGATTTGTAAGAGGTTTTAAAAAGGCTGTAGCTTTCCTGGACTAGGGGTTTTAGGATTTCAGCAGAAGCTCTATACAATTTCCACCAATGAGCGAACCAAAAAGGAATTTTGGAAGGCTCTTGTTTGAGGTTAAAGTAGAACAACTAAGTGTGGGTGAAATTTGTGTTTTGAAAAAGAAAAGCATTGCACCAGGCCTGTTAATAATCCTAGTAGGAATACGTCCGACAATGGTTGTAGGTGGTTTTGAAGTCAACGGGAAAGGTTTTAGTTTGTGAAAGTTTTGTCCCCACTCGATAGGAGAGAGAACTTTATGGATTTTTCCCATTGAGTAATTGACTTGTCCGGTTTTAAGATTGTCCACAATGGACACAAAACCCGTCAATTCTAAGATTACCCTGTAATAAGGTTGGGGTTTTGTTAAATCCCATGGTTTAAAAAACCAGCCTTTGGAAAAAACTCTTGAAATGGCCATCTGAGGGTTTTGTAGTTAAAATCCTTCCTCCATGGTCCAAATGTATTGAAAATCCATTTTAACAAAATAATTTTAAATGTTTTTTGACTGAGATAAAATAATTTCAAAATTATTTTGAGTTAAAATAATTTTTAAAAATTCCTCTCGTGAGGATTTTGAAGAAACAACTCCGAGGTCAGAGGGTTTGACAAGTACTCTATCATAAGATGTTTCTTGTGTAGGTTTTGAAATTTGTTTAGAGGAGGGTTTTGAGGATGAAGATCCTTCCTCTTGTTTTGAAATGGTTTGAGGGGTTTTACCTGTTTGCTGTTCAGCCAGCATTTTGAAAAGGGAGTTAAGTTCTGGCTGTTTAGAAAGAGTCTCGATCCATTGTTGGACCTAAGACTGTTTGGCAAGGACCTCCTCATCTTCTTCGACAATTTGGGTACATGATTTAATTTATGTGGCAGAAAAGGCTGCTACAGGTTTTGAAACTTTCTGGTCCTCTTTCTGGACCTCTTTTCCCTTTCCTTTGGATTTTCTTGGCATTTTTAAGTCCTGTTTTGAAGGAACTCTCTGGTTAGAAAATCAGGAATTGAGCTTTTATCTCCCTTAATAAATTTAATTTCAAAATCAAATATACTAAGGATAGCTTGCCATCGAGCAAAAATTTGTTTTGATGCAATATTTTGAACATCTTTTTGTAAAACATCCTTGGCAGATTTGTAATCAATCCGAAGTAAAAACTTTTGATTTAGTAAATCGCTTTGGAATTTTGAAATGCACATGACAATTGAAAGAATTTCTTTTTTAATTGTAGAATAATTTTTCTGACAATCATTCCAATGTGCAGATGTGAACTGGACTATGCATTCTTTCCCGCCCACATTTTATTTTAAAATGCCTCCATAACCTAAGTCAGACGCATCAGTCTCAACTATTTTAGGTGCCAAGGGGTCAGCTAAATGCATGCATGGGATTTCCTTAACCTGTTTCTTAATTTTTTGAACTATAATTGTATGTTCATCAGACCAAGCTACAGGGTTTTTCTTCAACCTATCATGCAAGGGTTTTGCTAACCGGTTGATGTTTGGACAAAAATTTAGAACATAGTTCAGACTTCCTAAGAATCTCTGAAGCATCGTTTTGTCTAAAATTTTATCCGAAAATTTATCAGCAAAAGCTAAAGATCTCTCTATAGGAGTAATTGTTCCTTGGAAAATATAATGTCCTAAGAAACGAATTTTTGTTTGGAAAAGAGAGATTTTCGTTTTGGAAACAACAAGTCCATTTTTCTTTACCATATTGAAAAAGGTCGTGAGGTTTTTGAAATGTTGTTCGATTGACTCTGAAAAGACAAGAACATCATCTATATAAACAATACAAAATATTGAAAAATTATTAAAAATCTCGTTCATAATTCTTTGGAATTCTGAAGGAGCATTTTTTAAACCAAATGGTATAACCGTCCACTCATACTGTCCAAGGAACAGTAAAAGCAGTGTTGTAATGATCTTTTGGTTCAATCTGAATTTGCCAAAATCTTGATTTCATATCAAATTTTGAGAAAACAAATGCAGGATACAGTTTTGCAAAAGATCTTTTTTGTTGGGAATCGGATACCGAATCCATTTTAAAGCCTTGTTTAATGGGTTGTAATTAATTACAAGCCTAGGCATGCCACTTTCAATTTTAGAGTTTTTGTTTACATAAAAAGTTGCACAGCTCCAGGGAGATCTGGATCCTGTAATTAAACCCTTTTATTTTAAATCTTGGATTTCAAAATGAAATAAATGGGCTAGGCCTATGTTTACAAAATGCCCTATTTATGGGCTTAAACAAGAGTTTAGGAAAATGTTGTAGCAGTCATCTCCGTTATCATCACCCAAGTCAACTATGGGCTTAGAGCTTGAGGAAGAGCTTGCATTTGAGGGGCCTGAAGAAGCTTTTAAAGATGAGGCCTTACTTTGGAGGAGTTGGGCCATTATCTTAAAGTATTCTTCTTCAGTTTTTGCTGCCGCTAGTTGGGTCTGAGTAAAGGATTTTTGGGCCAAGAACTGTGTCATTGTTGGTTCTGGTTTTAGAAGGCCTTGACTTTGGAGCCACAAGTTTACGGCTGGTTTTTTGATGGAGTCCGAAATGGAGAATTTCGTCCACCATCTGATTTTAAATCTCCTGACCAAGTTTATCTTTGCTTCCTGCTAATGGTAGTCCAAATACTAGACTGCTATCCATGGTAAGAAGAACCTTGTTGCAAAAAGCATTAAAGGATGGAACCTTTTTTCTTTGTCAGAAGGTTTGTAAGAGGTTTTAAAAAGGCTGTAGCTTTCCTGGATTTGGGGTTTTAGGATTTCAGGAGAAGCTCCATACAATTTCCACCAATGAGTGAACCAAAAAGGAATTTTGGAAGGCTCTTGTTTGAGGTTGAAGTAGAACAACTAAGTGTGGGTTAAATTTGTGTTTTGAAAAAGAAAAGCATTATACTAGGCCTATTGATTATCCCAGTATCTGTAACACCCCCTTCCGACACCCCCGTTGAAAGGGCACCGGCATTTGCGCTACACGGAACGAAGCGTACATTCACACATCATAAGCATACCGAAATATGAGGGAATTAAAACTTTAGAGGGCACAAGGTGATCATGCATTACAACGCACACACACACGAGCACTAAGTGGAAGCATACTATCATGCAAACATGCATTCATTCAGCGGAGGCATTCAATAGGCAGAAAAGATATAAAAACTAATCCAAAACGTCAATATTTGAAAACACTTACATAGCCCAAATATTACATCAAGATCATTGTATTTATACATATACAAAACATTACTGAATTACAAAATCCAAATTACATAAGCTGGTAACAAAATACATAACAAAACTTCTAACTTCTACGTGGCCGACCTTGCAGATGCGCGACTCGAACAGAGCCAAACCTGCCACCTGCACGGGAAGGAATCCGTGCTAAGCGATAAACGCTTAGTGGGGAGAAAACACAAGAGTATGAACGGCCATTCACAATGGTCGCCAAGGCATAACACACTCACAATGGCTAAGGCGAACATTCATAACACATATATAATCAAGCTTGCATAGTAAAGGCATTAATTCGAAAACTCACAACCATAACCATATACTTACGTCGAGAATAGGCCAAAACATACATAATACAATACACGATACAAGTATCATCATGCAAAACTACATACAATGTCACATGCATATACCTACTAAGGTATCAAATATCAGTACCTTACCGTGCGAAGTCATATGAGATTTACACATGCAATTGTCATATCCAAGTACCCATGCATTAACTGAAAACCCATTCAAATGCGACACAATTACCATATAATAACGTACCCAAATATCATGCTAAGAATACTAGCTATCTAACATACTTTGTCATGCCATACACTCACACTAGCCAAAACCCCAGGGACAACATCCAAAGCACCATACTTCCGCTGCGCAACTCTAATGCATAAAATATCATGCCAAAAACACTCCAATAGCAGAGACCGAAGACATAATCACATAACATCATATTCATAACATCACCATGTGGGAAGTACAGTTAAATCTTACAAACTTACAGCCACAACTGATCCGATTCACATGCTTATATACAATAAAACCATGCTTGAGTCACATATGTATATACATAATATTCGAATCATATTCATGACATTCTGAAGCTCATAACACATCATATGAAAAATGCGGATAATCATGTTAGATATAAAATCATGCTTACATAATACAGACATACATTCCAAAGCCCATAGTCACGTTCATATACATATAAACTGATTCCTCAAATCATTATCATGCTCATTCGGATATCACATTCTTATAGTTATTTCAAAGCAAATCAAAACAATAAAGCACCCGCTGACTCACAATAGTGGATAACGAGTGTACGAACAGTACTTTACGGGTACCAACCGGCCAAAGGGTACCTTACGGGTACGAATCGAAAAACGACATCATTTTCCACATTCGAAAACATTTTAACGAAAGGGGATCTTAAACAAGATCCATTCACACTAAAGGGTTCACGAGGAACCAAACAGGGACCTGATCAGGGTCCAAACGTTCAAAGGGCTGCAGCTAAAGAAACTCTATTAGGCATGCCTAACTATCCACTAGACTGACTCTTGTAGGTCATGCGTAAAAGAATTCACGTTACGAATCGCATAAAGCATAAATAGATATAGATATATTATCATGCATAAACCAGAGTACAATAGACATATAAATATGTTCATAAAATCAGTCATGCATCATACAATTCATATTGCAAAGCGTATAATATAATTCATGCCAACACACTATACCCATATCTTTATTCTATAGCACCAAGGTCAAGTAGGGGAACAACATTGTGCCAATACTTAACAATGCAAAGTCTTAATCATGCAATGGTACAATTTACATTTAAGCATAGCATAATATTCTTAGAGGAGGATCATAAGTACTGATATGAA
Organism: Excoecaria cochinchinensis; assembly: GCA_947683425.1. Taxonomy (NCBI): domain Eukaryota; kingdom Viridiplantae; phylum Streptophyta; class Magnoliopsida; order Malpighiales; family Euphorbiaceae; genus Excoecaria; species Excoecaria cochinchinensis. Next base: position 760,996 of record CANTUQ010000033.1, on the reverse strand, counting down.
TAATACATTTCAGATTCAATATTACATGCTCATGATGAACAACCATGAAATTGGCATTCATAACTCACTCGATTTCAGATGGCAATATGCGATACCACCCACAACAACTAACATTAATAAATCACATCAAGCAACCTCAGTTCATTCGATAACCTTAAATTGTGTATAACTTAATCTCAAGTCATAAATATGCTTACTTATTCATGTTACACATGCTCATACAGATTAAGGTACTATAACCCTTAAATGTCATTAAACTTGACTTGATTCTAATACATACAATTACTTCATTAGTTTGCTATTATTCTTAATCCTATTCATGTTTATTTTCCATGTGATAACTATTCTTATACTCATTCAATAGTCCTAAACATAAATCAGATAGATCCTAGAAACTTCTGGTGCAATACGGGTTCAATTCGGGAAGAAAAACACCTAAAATGGTCAAGACAGAAGGGGTCACGATGGTAATGAATTTGGTTACCACCATGAGGTCCAAACTAAGCATTCTACCTAGAATTTTCATATATCACGGTGGTAATGAATTTGGTTACCACCGTGACCTACCAAAAATTTGCAAAACAGAAGCTAGAATTCAGGACTGCTTCACAACTCCTTTTTGTTCAGCCTAAACGGGCATTTAAACGACATTTTTAGACAAAACTTCCTTCTTAACAATTGTTCCCTAAGATGTTAGAATTAAAATACAATAAATTTCAGATCAATTGGACATCTATAACTTCATATATAAGCTAAACAATCCACACTTCTCCAGTAACCCGACCCAACCAGAGACACTTCAGATTTTAACTTTTTCAAGGGTCTTAGAGCCAGAACTGGCTTCCAGTCCTTCATAGAAAATTTTAAATATATGTCTTATCTTTCAATGGGCACTAGGATTACGCAATTTAGAGATCTATAACTCTACTTATGACAAAAATATTGCACAACAGTCAAATGAAAACTGAACAGAATTTACCCAATCATGCATTTTCACTTTCAATTCTCACATACCTTCAATTCAACCCTTAATCATGCATTACTAACACATTCATCAAAACAAATACATTCATATAAACATGTCAAGACACTCAATTTCCAGAAATTAAACAACACAAACACTTCCACAACCTAAGTGAGAATTAAGGCAAAGACAACCTAAGAACTCAAATGCAGAAATCAAAGCTCTCAAACCTGGAATTGCAGCTTAAATCTTCTCTTTCCCTTTGCTCTTTCTTTTCTCCTCCAAATCTTGCACAAAAGCCAGCCAAAAACTTACTTAATCCAACAACTTACCTCTAGAAAAATAAAGTAGTAGATGAAGAAGAACGCCCACTTAAAACTCAAGAACTTACCTCTAGAAATCTAGCTCAAACTCAGCAATTCCAACTTAAACTCTTGAAGACCCACGTTGGTAACAAGTAAGAGAGAGCAAGAAGAAGTGAAGAAGAGGAAGGAGGAGAAGAGGAAACGTGAGAGAGAGAAGGAAAAATCTGATTTCTTCATTTCCTCTCTCCTTCCCTCACTTCACCTTAATTACCCTCACCTACCCATGCCACATGGCACCATCCTAATAGACCAATAAAACCCATTTTGACTCATTTGCTCTAGTTACCATACACAAAACACATCCAAACAACTCTTATAATAATATCTCCAAGGCACCAAACCTACAAAGCCACACTATAAAACCTCTTAACCCACTTATATCCTACTTCCATACACTACAAGCACACCATAAAATTCTTCCACTAAACTTATTTAATTAATTCCTTTGCAATTAAGTCCTTAACATCCAAATTCCTCATGCACCAATTTACTGAAATACCCTTCAATTCCCGACTTAGCATGCAAATTCCGACCAAGCCTATTTTGGGTTGTTACAGTATCAATAGGTTCGACAATGTTTGTAGGTGGTTTTGAAGTCAACGGGAAAGGTTTTAGGTTGGTGAAGGTTTTGTCCCCACTCGAGAGGAGAGAGAACTTTATGGATTTTTCCCATTGAGTAATTGACTTGTTCGGTTTTAGGATTTTCCACAATGGACAAAGAACACGTCAATTCTAAGATTGCCCTGTAATAAGGCTGCGATTTTGTTAGATACCATGGTTTAAAAAATCAGCCTTTGGGGAAAACTCTTGAAATGGTCATCTGAGGTTTTGTAGATAAAATCCTTCCTCCATGGTCCAAACGTATTGAAAATCCATTTTAACAAAATAATTTGAAATATTTTTTGACTGAGGCAAAACAATTTTAGAACTATTTTGGCTTAAAATAATTTTTCAAAATTTCTCTTGTGAGGATTTTGAAGAAACAACTCCGAGGTCGGAGGGTTTGACAAGTACTCTATCACAAGATATTTCTTGTATAGGTTTTGAAATTTGTTTAGAGGAGGGTTTTGAGGATGAAGATCCTTCCTCTAGTTTTGAAATGGTTTGAGGGGTTTTACCTATTTGCTGTTAAGCCAGCATTTCGAAAAGGGAGCCAAGTTCTGGCTGTTTTGAAAGAGTCTCGATCCATTGTTGGACCTGAGATGATTTGGCATGGGCCTCCTCATCTTCTTCGACAATTTGTGCCCATTATTTAATTTCTGTGGCAGTCGAGGCTGCTACAGGTTTTGAAAATTTTTGGTCTTTTTTCTGGTCTTTTTTCTGAACCTCTTTTCCCTTTCCTTTGGATTTTCTTGGCATTTTTAAGTCCTTTTTGAAGGAACTCTCTGGATAGAAAATTAGGAATTGAGTTTTTATCTCCCTTAATAAATTCAATTTTAAAATCAAATATACTAAGGATAACTTGCCATCGAGCAAAAATTTATTTTGGTAAAATATTTTGAATATCTATTTGTAAAACCTCCTTGGCAGCTTTGCAATCAATCCTAAGTAAAAACTTCTGATTTAGTAAATCGCTTTGGAATTTTGAAATGTACATGACAATTGAAAGAATTTTTTTTAATTGTAGAATAATTTTTCTGATAATCATTACAATGTGCAGATGTGAACTTGACTATGCATTCTTTCCCGCCCACATTTTGTTTTAAAATGCCTCCACAACCTAAGTCAGACGCATCAGTCTCAACTATTTTAGGTGCCAAGGGATCAGCTAAATGTAGGCATGGGATTTCGTTAACCTATTTCTTAATTTGTTGAACTATACTTGTATGTTCATCAGACCAAGCTATAGGATTTTTCTTCAACCTATCATGCAAGGGTTTTGCTAACCGGTTGATGTTTGGACAAAAATCTAGAACATAGTTCATACTTTCTAAGAATCTTTGAAGCATGGTTTTGTCTAAAATTTTATCTGAAAATTTATCAGCAAAAGCTAAAGATCTCTCTATAGGAGTAATTGTTCCTTGGGAAATATAATGTCCTAAGAAACGAATTTTTGTTTTGAAAAGAGAGATTTTTGTTTTGGAAATAACAATTCCATTTTTCTTTACCACATTGAAAAAGGTCCTGAGGTTTTTGAAATATTGTTTGATTGACTTTGAAAAGACAAGAACATCATCTATATAAACAATACAAAATTTTGAAAAAGGATTAAAAATCTCGTTCATAATTCTTTGGAATTCTGAAGGAGAATTTTTTAAACCAAATGGCATAACCGTCCACTCATACTGTCCAAATGGAACATTAAAAGCAGTTTTGTAACGATCTTTTAGTTCAATCTGAATTTGCCAAAATCTTGATTTCATATCAAATTTTGAGAAAACAAATGCAGAATACAGTTTTGCAAAAGATCTTTTTTGTTGGGAATTGGATACCAAATCCATTTTAAAGCCTTGTTTAATGGTTTGTAATTAATTACAAGTCTAGGCATGCCTCTTTCAATTTTAGAGTTTTTGTTAACATAAAAAGCTGCTCAGTTCCAGAGAGATCTGGATCCTGTGATTAAACGCTTTTATTTTAAATCTTGGATTTCAAAAGGAAATAAATGGGCTAGGCCCATGTGTACAAAATGCCTTATTACGGGCTTAAACAAGAGTTTAGGAAAATATTGTAGCAGTCATCTCCGTTATCATCACCCAAGTCAACTATGGGCTCAGAGCCTGAGAAAGAGCCTGCTTTTAAGGGGCCTGAAGAAGCTTTTGAAGATGAGGCCTTACTTTGGAGGAGTTGGGGCATTATCTTAAAGTATTCTTCTTCAGTTTTTGCTGCCGCCAGTTGGATCTGAGCAAAGGACTTCTGGGCCAAGAACTGTGTCATTGCTGGTTTTGGTTTTAGAAGGCCTTGACTTTGGAGCCACGAGTTTACGGCTAGTTTTCTGATGGAGTCCAAAATGGAGAATTTCGTCCACCATCTGATTTTAAATCTCCTGACCAAGTTTATCTGTGCTTCCTGCTGATGGTAGTCCAAATACCAGGCTGTTGTCCATGGTAAGAAGAATCTTGTTGCAAAAAGCATTAAAGGATGGAACCTTTTTTCTTTGTCAGAAGGTTTGTAAGAGGTTTTAAAAAGGCTGTAGCTTTCCTGGATTTGGGGTTTTAGGATTTCAGGAGAAGCTCCATACAATTTCCACCAATGAGCGAACCAAAAAGGAATTTTGGAAGGCTCTTGTTTGAGGTTGAAATAGAACAACTAAGTGTGGGTTAAATTTGTGTTTTGAAAAAGAAAAGCATTATACCAGGCCTGTTGATAATCCCAGTATGAATAGGTTCGACAATGGTTGTAGGTGGTTTTGAAGTCAACGGGAAAGGTTTTAGGTTGGTGAAGGTTTTGTCCCCATTCGAGAGGAGAGAGAACTTTATGGATTTTTTCCATTGAGTAATTGACTTGTCCAGTTTTAGGATTGTCTACAATGGATACAGAACACGTCAATTCTAAGATTGCCCTGTAATAAGGCTACGATTTTGTTAAATACCATGGTTTAAAAAACCAGCCTTTGGGGAAAACTCTTGAAATTGCCATCTGAGGGTTTTGTAGATAAAATCCTTCCTTAATGGTCCAAATGTATTGAAAATCCATTTTAAAAAATTAATTTGAAATATTTTTTGACTGAGACAAAACAATTTCAGAACTATTTTGGATTAAAAATTTTTTTGAAAATTTCTCTTGTGAGGATTTTGAAGAAACAACTCCGAGGTCGGAGTGTTTAACAAGTACTCTATCACAAGATATTTCTTTTGTAGGTTTTGAAATTTGTTTAGAGGAGGGTTTTGAGGATGAAGATCCTTCCTCTTATTTTGAAATGGTTTGAGGGGTTTTACCTGTTTGCTATTCAGGCAGCATTTCGAAAAGGGAGCCAAGTTCTGGCTGTTTTGAAAGAGTCTCGATCCATTGTTGAACCTGAGACTATTTTGCATGGGCCTCCTCATCTTGTTCGATAATTTGGGCCCATGATTTAATTTTTGTGGTAATCAAGGCTGCTACAGGTTTTGAAACTTTCTGGTCCTTTTTCTGGACCTCTTTTCCCTTTCCTTTGGATTTTTTTGGCATTTTTAAGTCCTCTTTTGAAGGAACTCTCTGCTTAGAAAATCAGGAATTGAGTTTTTATCTCCCTTAATAAATTCAATTTCAAAATCAAATATACTAAGGATAGCTTGCCATCGAGCAAAAATTTATTTTGATGCAATATTTTTAATATCTATTTGTAAAACCTCCTTGGCAGATTTGCAATCAATTCGAAGTAAAACTTCTGATTTAGTAAATCGCTTTGGAATTTTGAAATGTACATGATAATTGAAAGAACTTCTTTTTTAATTGTATAATAATTTTTCTGACAATCATTACAATGTGCAGATGTGAACTTGACTATGCATTCTTTCCTGCCCACATTTTGTTTTAAAATGACTCCATAACCTAAGTTAGACGCATCAGTCTCAACTATTTTAGGTGCCAAGGGCTCAGCTAAATGTAGGCATGGGACTTCCTTAACCTATTTCTTAATTTGTTAAACTATACTTGTATGTTCATCAGACCAAGCTACAGGGTTTTTCTTCAACCTATCATGCAAGGGTTTTGCTAATCGGTTGATGTTTGGACAAAAATATTGAACATAGTTCAGACTTCCTAGGAATCTCTGAAGCATGGTTTTGTCTAAAATTTTATCCGAAAATTTATCAGTAAAAGCTAAAGATCTCTCTATAGGAGTAATTGTTCCTTGGAAAATATAATGTCCTAAGAAATGAATTTTTTTTGGAAAAGAGAGATTTTTATTTTGGAAAACACAAGTCCATTTTTCTTTACCACATTGAAAAAGGTCCTGAGGTTTTTGAAATGTTGTTCCATTGACTCTGAAAAGACAATAACATCATCTATATAAACAATACAAAAGTTTGAAAAAGGATTAAAAATCTCGTTCATAATTCTTTGGAATTCTGAAGGAGCATTTTTTAAATCAAATGGCATAACCGTCCACTCATACTGTCCAAATGGAACTGTAAAAGCAGTTTTGTAACGATCTTTTGATTCAATCTGAATTTGCCAAAATTCTGATTTCATATCAAATTTTGAGAAAACAAATGCAGAATATAGTTTTTGCAAAAGATCTTTTTTGTTGGGAATCGGATACCGAATCCATTTTAAAGCCTTATTTAATGGTTTGTAAATAATTATAAGCCTAGGCATGCCTCTTTCAATTTCAGAGTTTTTGTTAACATAAAAAGCTGCACAGCTCTAGGGAGATCTGGATTCTGTGATTAAATCCTTTTATTTTAAATCTTGGATCTCCTTTTTACAATGTTTTTCGAGTTTATGATTCTTTTGAATGGGTCTAGCTTTTGTTGAAATATTTCTTTTTGAAAATTCATTTTCATATGGTAAATCGACCATATATTGTTTTCTGTTCCAGAAAGCATTTGGTAAATCTGAACAAATTTCATTTTCAATTATTTTTTGGAAATCAGAAATTTTTTGTTTTACTAAATCATTTTCCAAACCCATTTGGATTTTAAAGAAGGAAACATCCTATTTGAGAAAATGTAAATGTTTTTGTTTTCCTTGAATTATACAATTCAATTCACTTTTGTAAACAGAACATGCTTTCAAAAGATTTAGATTTCTTATTCTGGGTTTTTCAACAAAAGGGAAAATAATTTTTTCTCTTTTTATTTTAAAAGAAATACCATCATACGTAACAGAATAGGGAGTAATCATATTGATAAATGGAGTCCCCAAAATGACAGTATGGCTGATATTTTCAAGTAAAATAAAAGGAGTTTTGATAAAGATGCTTCCATTTTGAATGGAAGCTTCTGTTTTAAATCTAATCGTCATGTCGGAGTTTTTTGCTACCACAAGTTTTTCAGAGGTTTTTTCAGAAAATCCTTTTGGAACGATACAGCTTTTTAAACAATTTGAATCTACACCTGTATCAAAAAGAGCAATTGTATCAATTTTGAAGTTGTCTGAAAAACAAGGGAAATTTTTACAAAATATTTTCTTGTAGTTATTTCTCTTAAAATAAACAAGAAATCATTTGGAGCGTTTTCTAAACTTTGAATTCCATTTTCTAAGTCTAGATTAGCAGTTTTGTTTTCTTCATTTTCTTCATTCTCATTATCATTAGAACTAGAATCTTGTGATAAAAGAGCATGAAGAAGATTTGAATCATTCTCCTATTTTTCTTTAAGAGTTTTAAGCTCTTATTTGACAATCTTAATTTCTTCTTGAAGTGATTCACAGGGGGTTTTAACTTTATTTTAGTACCTAAAATTTTGGTGAGATTATAAGTACTATTTGGAATGAGTTCGGAAATCGAAGTGGAAGGCTTTGGAGATTTAGGTTCAAAGGACTTCAAAAGTTTTCAATGATTTTTTTTTTTGAAGTTTTGAATCTTCACCTTGTTTGATAATATCAAGAATTAATTCTTGGTCTTTTGTCAAAATATTTATTGATTTGAAACTAGTGTCGGACTCACTACTAGAGGAATCAAGGGCAGTTAGTTCATCATTTTGAAAAGAATCTTCTATTTCTGATGACTCTGTTTGAGTTTTACTTTCCGTGACTTCAAGGAGGAGTGCTTTAATCTTTAGAATTATTTCTTCCTCTACTTGTAATTCAAGGAGTTTTTTTTTTATTAAATCTACAATATTTTGAAATGTGATCAGGTCTGTTACATTTATAATAGGTTACCTGTTTTTGAAATTGTGATTAAAGGGTTATTTTGAAGATTGCCTTTTCTTGCAAAATTTTTGAGGCCTAGAATTCTTATAGAACTCCCCTTTGTCGGACTTTGAAGAAATTCGTTTATGAGGCTTTATGTAAGATTTTGAACATGATCCTCCACAGGTTTTTATTTGGTTTTCCGTGGATACTTTAAACTGTTTACAAAATGATCCTAGTTCTTACCTAGTTTTCTTCATTTCCCATTTTAAATGTTTTTGAAGCTTTAAATCTTGGCAGATTTTTAAACCTTCCTTTTGAGTGAAGCTAACCAATTCTCCATAAGTTAAATGGTTATAGGCAATTTAGCTAATACCCCACATTTCTTTAATTTTGTTCCTAACTTTTTCCCCTAAAAGGGTAGGAAGACCTGCAAGGAATTTTTCTTTCCAAAATGGTTGATTGGAATCTTCCCTAAGCATAATCCTAGTTAAGAACGTGTTTTTGTAGTTTTGAAAATTAGAAAGCTTTTTACACCTAAGGTTTGAAAGCAATTATGCGGTTTTGTCTTTTAAATGAGAAGGGTCGCCTATGAATTGTAGACTAATCGTATGGATTAGAGTTGCTACAGCATCAGGTATCATCGAGAATGGGTGCTCCATCCTCTGTGGTCTGGATAGCACTTAATATTTCTAATTGCTGTTGGGCAGTGAGATGGTAATCCCACCATCCTTTCAGTTGGCCTGAAAATCCTGCTATAAGGAGTTTAGAAATAGCTCTATCAGGTGTATTCGTTTGGGTTTTGTAAGCATTGGAAGCCATAGTTATCTGCTGTAGGAGACTAAGGATGTTATATTCATACATACAGTCTATGTTCCATTCATAAACAGTACTGGCATTGAACTTAGACTAGGACAAAATATTTGGTCTACTTTCTATGCCTAAGTCTAGTGTTGTGGTCATGGCCAAAGGTTGGCCTTTTTGCCAATGGAGTTTGTACAACTCCTCTTTATGGTTTGGCTGTTGTTCTTCAAAGTCAGATACCTTATCTAAAGTGCTAACAGTTTTGTTACGGTCAGGGGTATCTTATACAACTACTGGTGTAGATGTAGAGGTATGCTCTATTCTACTGAGTTAGGTTTTAGAAGCTTCGGTAAATTCTGATTTACCTTCCCTGAACAGTTTTTAGCTTGTCTTTGAAATCTGAAAAGGTTTAAACACGGGGTTTTTCAGTTTTGACTCTATTGATTCAACCTAGGAAACAACAGTGGTTTTTTGGGTTTCCTCTATCCTAGTTAACTGCTTGGCAATCGTACTAAGATGAGTGTTTGTAAAGTTATTTTGTTGAAGAATATTTTTAATATCCTTATTTGAATCATTACTTGGGGTTTTGTAAGGTGCCGCATCTACTGTGGTTTCTAGATGTGCAATTTTAATCTGTCTTAAAGGTGGATATTCAGATTGGGTTTTCGTTCCATCTACCATTTTCTATTCTGTAACCTTTTTCTTTCTAACAGTGACAGGGTTAACAAATTTGGTGTTTGATGTGAATGGATATGAAATTTCATTTTAAGATGCATAAATTTCAAACCAATCAAAGAATAAAACATGAGCTTTATTTTGCATGACAAAGTCATAAAACTCATTTTGAATTTCTTTTCTTTTATCCAGAAAATTTTTGAAAAACCAATTTCTTTTTTCTGAATTTTTTGAAGAATAGAAATCCTGATGCAAGAAGTTTTTGTCAACTTCAAATTCCTTTTTTAAAACATTTAGTTTATTAATAACATTTTCGGTTACCGCAGAAAAAGATGGTGAAGTTAGAGGTGAATTATTTTGTTGTTCTTCATTACCTACTTGTGGTCTAGTATAGACCTGGTGAGGTACATTTGAAGAATAATCCACATTTTGAAAAGAAGCACTTGGAATGCTTGAACAAGAAAATCTTAGATTTTGAAAACTCTCCGTCCTATCAGGCAGATGAATTACTGAGGGCAACTTTGAGATTTTCCCTAAGTCTAAAGTACTGGTGGAAGAACCAGCATCAGAATATCGATGACTGGAAGCTCTACTGAAGCTTATTTTTACCTTTCCGTCATTGTACTGGGTAATTTCCCTTAAATGCATATTCGGTTTTGCCTGTTCAGGAGACTTTGGTCTTGAAATACTTTCCAAGATCCATTCTTTAGGAAGACTGATATCTCTCCAAAGGATAGATTTCAGAATTATAGTGTTAGATCTAGATAGATCTGTTTGTAAAAAGAGGGTTTCACCCTTTTTGAAATCAATATTTTTAGTAGCAATAAAAGCAAAAACCATTGCTTTATAATGTACTTTAAACATGATTGCTACTGGAATTGAACTTTCCAGCATTTTGTAATTGTGAGTTTTGATTTGTAAAATCAAAGATTTTAAAATGTTTTTATCTTTTAAAGATAATGAGATGTCAGGATAGCATTCAAAAGAGATTGGTCCTTGACAAAGGCTTGACTCTACATATGCTATCATAGAATCCTGGAAATTTTACCATCTAACATCCCTCAAGACACAAAGTATTAAAGTGTTTAAGCATCTTTGGTTAAAGGTTTAATTCCCATATGGACAAGACCTAAGTGAATATAGTTGTATTTCCTGTCTTGGTGTTTTTATAAAGTTTTTTGAGAAAGAAGTTTGATAGTTTCAAAAGGTTTTGAGATTTGAACATCCATTTCTTCCGTTTTGATGACATGGTCAGTTTTAAAAAGGTTTTAAAACAGATCAGTTTCATAAACTTGATCTTTTTTTATTTTTGGAATTTCCCAGTTATTTAAAGATTTTTGAAAATCCTCAATAGTGATTTCCTCACTATTGGTTGGATGTTTTAAACTTGATTATGTGGAATCTGAAGCAAGAGAACTTGTAAGAGAAGTGGATCTACAAAATAAATTATTCATAATTTCAAATATTTAATTAATTTTGAAAACATATTTTCTTACCTGGATAACTATACCCTGGAACCTTACTGCCTTAAATCCCTACCAATGGCTCAAACGGGACTTACTGCCTCGCATCTAACCTTATCCAGATAATATTTTAATCTTTCAAAATAAATTAAATTTACCAAATTATAAATAATCAATCTTATAAAAACACTACCCCCCTAGGCTCTGATACCAAGGACGCCACAGGACCAAAGGGCGTAAAGTAATAAAATATTATCAAATAGCAATAGATCCACGAATGGATTTCACAACCTAAAACTCTTGAAATGGACTTGTTGTTTCCAAAACAAAAATCTCTCTTTTCCAAACAAAAATTCATTTCTTAGGACATTATATTTCCCAAGGAACAATTACTCCTATAGAGAGATCTGTAACTTTTGCTGATAAATTTTCGGATAAAATTTTAGCCAAAACCATGCTTTAGAGATTCCTAGGAAGTTTGAACTATGTTCTAGATTTTTGTCCAAACATCAACCGGTTAGCAAAACCCTTGCATGATAGGTTGAAGAAAAACCCTGTAGCTTGGTCTGATGAACATACAAGTATAGTTCAACAAATTAAAAAACAGGTTAAGGAAATCGCTCACCCCTTGGCACCTAAAATAGTTAAAACTGATGCATCTAACTTAGGTTATAGAGACATTTTAAAATAAAATGTGGGCAGGAAAGAATGCATAGTCTAGTTCACATCTGCACATTGGAATGATTGTCAGAAAAATTATTCTACAATTAAAAAAAAATCTTTCAATTGTCATGTGCATTTTAAAATTCCAAAGCGATTTACTAAATCAGAAGTTTTTATATTGGATTGATTGCAAATTTGCCAAGGAGGTTTTACAAAAAGATGTTCAAAATATTGCATCAAAACAAAATTTTGACTTTTCTTACTCTTTTTTTTTTTCAAATAGGCTGGGCCTTTTACAAGTTTTTGGGTTAAGCCTATGTTTAAAATTTAAATGGAAATAAATGGGCTAGGCCCATGTTTACAAAATGCCTTATTTATGGGTTTAAACAAGAGTTTTGTAAAAATGTTGTAGCAGTCATCTCCGTTATCATCACCCAAGTCAACTATAGGCTCAGAGCCTGAGGAAGAGCCTGCTTTTGAGGGGCTTGAAGAAGCTTTTGAAGATGATGCCCTAATGTGGAAGAGTTAGGCCATTATCTTAAAGTATTCATCTTCAGTTTTTGCTGCCGCCAGTTGGGTTTGAGCAAAGGACTTCTGGGCCAAGAACTGTGTTGTTACTGGTTCTAGTTTTAGAAGGCCTTGACTTTGGAGCCACAAGTTTACGGCTGGTTTTCTGAAGGAGTCCGGAATGGAGAATTTCGTCCACCATCTGATTTTAAATCTCCTGACCAAGTTTATCTGTGCTTCCTACTAATGGTAGTCCAAATACCAGGCTGTTATCCATGGTAAGAAGAACCTTGTTGCAAAAAGCATTAAAAGATGGAACCTTTTTTCTTTGTCAGAAGGTTTGTAAGATGTTTTAAAAGGGCTGTAGCTTTCCTTGATTTGGGGTTTTAGGATTTCAAGAGAAGCTTCATACAATTTCCACCAATGAGTGAACCAAAAAGGAATTTTGGAAGGCTCTTGTTTGAGGTTGAAGTAGAACAACCAAGTGTGGGTGAAATTTGAATTTTGAAAAAGAAAAGCATTATACCAGGCCTATTGATAATCCCAGTAGGAATAGGTCCAGCAATGGTTATAAGTGGTTTTGAAGTCAACGGGAAAGGTTTTAGGTTGGTGAAGGTTTGTCCCCACTTGAGAGGAGAGAGAACTTTATGGATTTTTCCCATTGAGTAATTGACTTGTCCGGTTTTAGGATTGTCTACAATGGACATAGAACCCGTCAATTCTAAGATTGCCCTGTAATAAGGCTAGGGTTTTGTTAAATCCCATGGTTTAAAAAACCAGCCTTTGGGGGAAACTCTTGAAATGGCTATCTGAGGGTTTTTTAGATAAAATCCTTCCTCCATGGTCCAAATGTATTAAAAATCCATTTTAACAAAATAATTTGAAATGTTTTTTGACAGAGACAAAACAAGTTCAGTACTATTTTGGGTTAAAATAATTTTTGAAAATTCCTCTTGTGAGGATTTTGAAGAAACAACTCCGAGGTCGGAGGGTTTGACAAGTACTCTATCATAAGATGTTTCTTGTGTAGATTTTGAAATTTTTTTAGAGGAGGGTTTTGAGGATGAAGATCCTTCCTCTTGTTTTGAAATAGTTTGAAGGGTTTTACCTGTTTGCTGGTTAGCATAGCATTTTGAAAAGGGAGCCAAGTTTTGGCTATTTGGAAAGAGTCTCGATCTATTGTTGGACCTGAGACTGTTTGGCAAGGGCCTCCTCATCTTCTTCGACAATTTGGGCCCATGATGTAATTTCTGTGGCAGACGAGGCTGTTACAGGTTTTAAAAATTTTTTGGTCCTCTTTCTGGACCTCTTTTCCCTTTCCTTTGGATTTTCTTGGCATTTTTAAGTCAGGTTTTGAATGAACTCTCAGGTTAGAAAATTAGGAATTGAGTTTTTATCTCCCTTAATAAATTCAATTTCAAAATCAAATATACTAAGGATAGCTTGCCATCGAGCAAAAATTTGTTTTGATGCAATATTTTGAACATCTTTTTATAAAACCTCCTTGGCAGATTTGCAATCAATCCGAAATAAAAACTTCTTATTTAGTAAATCGCTTTGGAATTTTGAAATGCAAAATCATTAATTTCATTATTGGTTAACCCTGGTTTGGGCTTTCTAGAAACCTGGTGTAATGCCCCAATACCCCTTGGGAGGATATCGGAGCGCTGCGCACACAAAAAACATACATAAATAAATTAAGACCAAAAGCGGAAGCAATAAATATAATAAAACAATAATATATAACATAAATAAAGTAAAATATTACCCGTATTACAGGAATATCCTTATACAATATACGATTAACTTATGCAAAAAAACTGTGTACAAAACTTATACTAAACTATACAAAATACTGGATTAAAAACAAAAAGAAATCACTATAACTCCTAGTGGCCGACCTGCAGATGTCCAACACCCGGAACGAACTTGCCACCTATAAGGGGAAAATACCCATGCCAAGCGATAATGCTTAGTGGGGAGGAACATAAATAGAAACATATAATAACATTCACTTACAAAAAAAAACACGTAATAGGAACATGCGAAGTTCAAAAGTATCAACATACTATAATCACTCCAATAATAATTAAGCACCAACATAAATTGCATTCATTATATCAAACGATTATCAGAGACTACGAACAAAGGAAATTCACTACTATTAGAAATTTCATATACACATACACATATCGATATGTTAAGTTCAATAATACCAATAGTACACTAGCCTGAATTTGCATGGGTGGTGGATACGGGTACACTGGATACTGCGAAGAGTATCAAAGATTGGAGACCGAAGCCCCAAAACATTTTAAAACTTTTAGATACCTGAAGGTATCAAACACTAGACCCAAACGGGATGAAACACTCGCAGCTGCAATCACTAGCCATTTATAAGCATGGTTATCTATCCACTACAATGACCATTCAGGCTTAAACATAAAACCATATACGTACTTAAGTTCCATTCAAACTTTACTCATCCATGCATTACACTGAGTACTCATCACTTAAGATTCACAAAATGCTATAAACATAACTTAAGAGTGAGAAACCACGCAAAGAGCAACAATTAAAACACAATTGAAGAACAGGGAAGGGTCGCACTCAGGACAACCCATCACGCCCGCGACAGAGGTGAATCTCGCCTAAAGTCGCACTCGCGACAAGCCCTATGCTCGCGAAAGGGAGCTAGTAGCCCTCTGTTGCACTCGCGACAAAAGGCAGATAGGTCCCCATTGCATAAGCGCGCGTAGGCGCGCCCTCTATGGAGAATAGCCCGACTAATGCTCACCTACTGAGCTCTCTGTCACGCTCGTGACCTAGATCACACTCACGATAGAGTGCGCCCCAAGAGAAGATCGGTAATCATGCACTCTGTCGCACTCGCGACAGAGTCGTGATTCGTAACCTCAGCTCCGAACTTACTAGTCCCTCTCACACCCAACTACACCAAACCACACAATTAAGCATACAAGCTCAATTCAATCCAGAATTGCATTCAAAACAAGCTAATACTCATGCCAATAACATTATACAATCACAACATGCCATTTATAACAATTGAACAAGATGATCAACTAACTTAAAACACACTCAAATTAACTCTAAACTCATAGCACTAAACCCACATGCAAACACTAATTTCAATACACTCCATTTAGCGAAAAACCAACCAAACTCATGCATAATCATGCTTCATATGACAAATTTTCAGGAATTAACACTCAAAACTCAATAAGCAACCATAGGGCAAAACTCCCAAACCTCAAGAAGCTTCAAAATCCACTCCTTCTTCAAGCTCAAACCTTCTTTTTATTCTTATCGGCAGCTTCTTGCAAGAATCAAACCAAGCCAAAATAAACACTTCAACCCATAACCAACAAAACCTAAAACCAGAAAAATGGAGGAGAAGAAGAAGAAACCAAAACCCCAAACCGATCTTACCTTGCAACTAACCACTACACCTTCTAATATCCAGACTAAAAGCTCTAACAAAGTCCACCAAGGGAAGAAGAAAATGAAGAAAGAAGCAGCAAGTGAAGAGAAAGAAGAAGAAAGAGGAGAGGGAGCTTACGCAAGAAGGAACCAAAAATCAGATTTTTGGTTTCCCTCTCTCCTTCTTTCTTCTTTCTTCATTTAATACCTCCAACAACCAAGCTAGGTGGCAGCCTCTCATTGGTCCATTAAATCAAATCCCTTGGCTTAATTCCCTTAAGTCCTTGGCAAAACACATTTCACTCACTTAAAATAAATACTTCCATCTATTACATTAATTCTCTTTCAATTTAACCCTCAATTAAAATTAACCTTATACATATCCAATTACCATTAGGCCCTTAATTACTCAATTAACTAAGCAATTCCTACTAGGCCCTTTTTGGGATGTTACACCCAGTGTCTACAGTTCCCGTCCACCCTTACTGATTATGATTTGGATTAGTTCCACAACCTTCCTGCTAGTACAATAATTAATTTTAAGTAATTATCTGAGCTATTGAAAACTCGATTTGTTATTCAAATACAAGGCCCACATTCAATGGTCGATCTACAGGCTGTGGTGCAGTAGAAAGGAGAAACACTTAGAGATTTCATCAAAATATTCCTAGGAGTAGTCTCTGACATTCCCAATTTAAATTCCAAAGTAGAGATTATAACGATGATAAATAATGTAAGGGATATTTTCCTTTATATTGACTTAATGATAAACAAGCTCGTGGATTTTTCCAAATGGATGGAAATAGCAAGTTGTCACATTGCACGGGATGATGCCAGCCTAACATTTGGAAGATACATTAATTATCTTCATAAAGGTTATAGGTTGATAGAAAACCACATGAAGGAGGTCAATTAGGAAAACATAGTCTGAAGAGGAGGAGTCCAGACATGAGAAGTCAGAATAGATGGAGAGATGACTGGAGTCGCCTATCGAATAGTAAATTGAAACTCCAATTTACTCCTTTTACTAAAAACCTAGGAAAGTTTTGATATACATGAAACAAGCTAACAAGCCTATAAATTGACTAAAGAAAATGGATGAATGAACACTCGACCGAAGGGATAAAAGTAAATGTGTCATTTCCATAAATATGTGGGGCAATCCAGTAATTAATGTAGGGTATTGAAATAAAAAATATAATAATTAATAAAGAAGGGTTTCATGAAAAAATTTACAAAAGGGAGGATAGAAGTTTGGATAATGATTAGTCCAATTCAGAGGATTGGGAAAGGAAGGCTGCAAACTCCATTCAGGAAAGGGCTGGTATAATCAATATAATTATGGGCAAAATGGCTAAAAAGGAAAACATCAATAAGCAAAAAAAGGGCTAAAAAAAGTCTACTTCTTCGCCATAAAAGAAAAGAAACAACCTGTTATAATCCAGCCAAAAACATAAGTGACTTGAAATTCTTGTATGATGATGCACAAGTTATAAAAGCTTACAAAGAAAATTTCCTTATGAAAAAGATACTAGTAGATAATGGCACTACTATCAATATACTCACTTTGGATTCTTTCAAAAGAATGAAGATGCCACTGACCAATCTTCTTCCAGTGAGTATACCTTTGATTGAAATAGGGTAGGGCTCGATCAAGTTGTGACGCGCGTTGAACCCCGAGAGGCCCAAATGACCCGCTTTTCTGGTATTCGAGAGAGCTTCATAAAAACTTGTAAGGACTTACAAGGGCGTCTATTTTGGGCAACAAGGAGGTGTTTTGGAGTCGCCACCCAGTAAAATATTGGAAAAGGTCATCTAGTCTCACTGAGCCTAAGACAGCGCATATGTGTCTATTTTGGGCAATCATAGATATTTTGGACACCTCCTTCCAATAGAACATTGGAAGGATCGTCTAATCTCGTGAAGCCTAAGACGATGCATATACGTATATTTTGGGCAAGCCAGAGATATTTTGGACACCTCCTTCCAATAAAATACTGGAAAGCTTATTTAATCTCGTGTAGCGTAAGACAATGCAAATTGGGCTTATTTTGGACAACAAGAGATATTTTGGAGACCCCACCCTAATAGGACATTGAGTTGGTCCTCTAACCTCGTTGAGCCTAAGACGAGAGAGAATTCGGGACTTCCCATTTATTCATACCTTGATTAAATTATAATCGAGTTTGGAATTTAAGATTTCATCCCTTTTCTCATTCATTTAAATACAGTAATTAGAGCGCATATCAATCGCATAATAAAAACGATAAATAAAAATAAGATTAAAATAAGGCAAATAAAAATACGATAAATTACAACAAAACTAGGGGCGGAATGCAACCCCCAATGTAAATGAAATGTAAATCATATGTAAAACGGGATATTTATTAAGAATGAAAACATTGGTCCTCGCATGCATAGTTAAAAAAAATAATTTTGAAGTGACAATTTATTTGGATAAAAAACTAGGACATTGATCCCATTTTAGTAGAAAATCCAATTTATTTATAAAAATATTTTTGTGTGATTTTTAACTAAACGTGCTTAAAATAAATGATTTTATTACTAATTACATGACAAATAAATTAAAAAGCCAAATAAAAGAAAAAAAAATAAATACAATAAAAAAATGATTCAATAAAAATAAATCCCGGATCTCCTCTTTCATTCGTATAGGTGTTCAAATAAGGAAAGAAACAAAGATTAGAAACCACAAATAAACACAAATAAAATTAATGTTAAAAATTAAATCAAGAAAATCCATTAAATACATGAAATAATAAATAATAAATTAAAATAGATAAAAAGATGCATTATGGATGAAAAATAAATTAAATAATATGATTGAAACAAATAAATTAACATACTAATAGGTTAGTACATAAAAATATGAAATAACAACGACAACAACAACAACAACAACAACAACAACAACAATAATAATAATAATAATAATAATAATAATAATAATAATAATAATAATAATAATAATAATAATAATAATAATAATAAAACAAAAATAATAATAATGATAAGTAGCTAAATAAATAATAATAATAATAATGATAAATAATGATCATAAATAATAATGATAAATAAAAGAAAACGAAAAATCAAATAAATAAAAAAGTAACAAAGACAAAGTTCAAAAAATTAAATCTATATTTAAAATAACATAAAATAAATAAAAAAACAATAAATATAAAGATTTACATGATTACTAATTAAATATGAACAAAAATAAATAAAAGAAAAATAAAATTAAAAGATCGAGCCTAAAATATTTACCCTCAGATTTCAGATTTAGTGGAATAGGTGAACATAATTGATTTTCCTTACTTTAATTCACAAAATAATAGATAAAAAATAATCTAAAAACTTTTCTCTAAAAAATTGTAAAAATCTTATTTTTACGAAATCAAATAAAAAATTTGATTTCAAAAACAAAAAATTATTCTCTTTGTCTCAAAATCAATTTTTCATCCATAAAATTAATGTAAGTCTTTGAAAGAAATTAATTGAAGAGAAAAAAATTAAAAAAATAACAAGTGAGAAAATTGGATTTTTAAGAACAAAAAATTGTTTTTTTTTTGTTTCAAAAGTAATTATTTTTCAATAAAATTCAATCTAAAAATGTTTAGAAGAAATTTTATTGAAGTAAGAAGAAGAAAAAAAATTGAAGAAGAAGAAGAAAAATTGCAAAAACTCAAGAATAGAGAAGAAAAAATGCTTCCAAACAAATTCCTCCAAAAGAAAATCCTCTCCCTTTTCTGTCCATAATTTTTCTATTTATATCAATAAAAATGGAAAACCTAATTAATTAAGAAAAAAAATTAAATTTTTATCAAATTTCCCTTAATTTGGGTTCAAAAAAGAAACTTATCATTAAATATCCCGTAAAAAGAAGGTGAAAAGTCAAAAAAAATCAAGAAAAAACGAAAAAATGGGCGAAAAATGCGATTTCGGCAAACAGGTGCGACTGATGGGTGTCGGGCGCGCTCACTCAGGGCGCATGCGCCCTGCTTGTGTCTACCCCGCCTGGCGCGCTGCACGCTGGGTGCTCGCCTGGAGCGGGGGGAGGCCCCCCCTCGAGCGCCGGCTGCAGCAAACGACCGAAAACTTTTTTTTTAAATAACAATTTTGATCAAAATCACAATAATTTTCAAAATTTATTTTTTAAATTTAATTTTTAATATATTTTTTTATTTTTTTTTATTCTAACATGAAAATTTGACAAGAAAATCATCACTTTCAACTTTTTTGCCTGTGAACAGGCATCTAATGATCATGGGGTAACTCTGATATGAGCTGACTCAGGAATGGTGCCTACAGTTGCCCTTAGTTTTGGGGAAACTAGTGCATGGGTGCTTAGGTGAGCCAAAACTCAGAGAAAAGAAGGAAATACACACTTACCTGAGGCAGCCGTCTTTTCCAGACTGGACGATGTTGTTGGGGTGGTTATTTCCAGCTTATCGGCATGTTATTTTTTGCTAAAGCGAGTTACCGGGATCATGTAAATCCTCGTTGAAAGGGTACTTACCGTGAGTGTGTAAATCTTTGTTCAAGTGGTAGTGTCGTGGTCGTGCTAACCTTCCGTGGAATGGTAGTGCTGCCATCGTGCTAACCCTTGTGAGATTTGAAGCGGTAGTGCCGTGATCGTGCTAACCCTCCTTGGAGTGGTAGTGCCGTCATCATGCTAACCTTTATGAAGTGGTAGTGCTGTTGTCGTGCTAACCTTCCGTAGAATGGTGGTGCTGCCATTGTGCTAACCCTTCTGAGATTTGAAGTGGTAGTGCCGTGATCGTGCTAACCCTCCATGGAGTGGTAGTGCCGCCGTCATTGTGCTAACCCTTCTGAAGTGGTAGTGCCGTGGTCGTGCTAACTGTAAGCACCGTGTCCCGGAGTGGTCCGGATCAGAGATTACCCTATGATGAAATAGGCATCCGAGCCTGTACAAACGGTTTGGATTCGGAGGCTTTAGTCCCATGCTCCACGAGAAACGGGTCTTTTTACCTTTCGTAGGTAGAAGGGGAGAAAACGGGGAGTTTTTATAGTCTAAAAAGTATGTTTTCCTCTACAAACAGCCAGACCGTCGGTCAGAGGCCGGCCCGTCGGTTAGGTGGCAGGACCGTCGGACGAATCCTTGTGTCAGAAGGATTCTTCCGATGCCCGTCGGTCAAAATGGCAGGCCCGTCGGTCAGGTTGTAGGGCCGTCGGATGAATCCTTATCTCAGTAGGATTCTTCCGACGCCCGTCAGTCACCTCTGGCCTATAAAAGCTTTGATTTTTCTCATAACAAGGGGGTTGGAAAATTTGCAAAAATAGGGGAAACTCTGCCAAAATTCACACGCGTTTTCTCTCTTTTCCAACAAACACATTTCTAAAAAGATCTAACTAATTCAAGAATCAAATCTTCAAAAGAAAGAGGATCTAGTTGATTTTTTCACGGGTTTTTGATTTCCGGAATTCAATTTTCGTCGAGCTGTTGAGGACACACTCTATCTTCAACATTTGATCTTTTTGTTCGGACCTTCTCGTGGAGCGTGCAGGAAGCCAGACAACAACAAGGAATCCAACCAAAAGGTTGTTCTGAGGGTAAATATTCTGGACCTTTTTCTGTCCCTTTTTTACCTTTATTTTCGATATTATCTTTGCTCTTGTCCCCTTTTTGTATTTCTTGCTTCTATTCTTCTTGGGTCTATGTAAAATTTGTGTTTTTGCTTTTTGAAAAGTTTCTGTTTTTTCTGGCACAGTGGTGACCGACGGGTCATCTACTTTGACCGACGCCCGTCGGTCACCTTTAAGCATAACCCGTCGGTCACCCTCACAGACGGCTCCCTTCGAGTGAGCGACGGGCTGTATTGGTCACCTTGACCGACGCCCGCCGGTCATTCAGCATAGCCTATCGGTGGGTTCTGTCCCACATTTTCAAATCTTTTTCTTTCCCTTTTTTGTTCACTCAAATTTTTATGTTTATTTATAATTTTTCCTCTGTATTATAACATCCTTTTGGCTTGTTTTGTGAGAATATGTTTCTGTTTCTTTGACTGGCTAGAGCCTGAGGGAGTTCTCCCGTATATGGAAAGTTCGCCTGGTTTAGTTCCCTATCCTCCTCTCTTTTGTATTTCATGTATTTATTTATGATTTCTCCTGTATATGACAAAAGTGTTGTATTTCTCACTAATGTAAAAATCGGCCAAAAGTTTTATATTTAATAAACTGAATTCTTCATAAAATCAAGGACCCAATGTCCTATTTTTATCCAATAAAATCCTCACAATAGAAATATCCATTTTAATAATGATGCATGCGAGGACCAAAGTCCTCAAAATAAGCAATGCCCCGATTTGTGTATGTATTGCATATTTATAAAAGGCAGTTGTATTCCGCTCCTTGTGTTATTGTAATTTATCACTTTCATTATTTACTCGTTCATTTACCGCTTTCCAAATATGACTAAATGCGCTTTGATTCAATTGCATCGTGTGGAGAGAGAGAGAATTAATGAAATTTAAAATTTGATCGTAAAATAATCAAGGTAGAAATAGATGAGAAGTCCCGAACCCAGCTCTGGTCTTTGGGCTTAAAGAGGCGAGAGGTCTATCCGATCACTCATTAGAACTATGACCTCCAAGACACCTCTTGTGTCACGAGACTTTGACGTGAATCCTAGGCTCCTTAGGGCGAGAGGTTTACCCTCCAAGACCCCTTTGGTTGGCCCAAAATGGATATTAAGCGCAGTCTTAGGCTCTTTGAAGCGAGAGAAACTTTCCCAATGTTCTATTGGGTGGCAACTCCATGAAACCTCCTTGTTGCCCAAAATAGACGCACTTGCTAATATCTTTACAAGTTGCCAACGGATCCTCAATTGCCCGATTGCCCTCAAGCGGGCGGTCAGAGGGGCGGCCGCGGGGTCCGGCGAGCGTCACAGTTGCGACTCCACTGGGGACTTATGGTTCGAGACTTTGATTTGAAAATACCTCGCTTAACATTTATGATTAAAGTTTAATTCATAAATTCGCTTTCTTTCAAATTTGCATTTACATCCCATTAGAGCCTTAGAATATGCTAGATTGGTCCCTTCTTAACCTCGGTGCATTCCCGAAGCACAACCCTACGTTCACTCAATGTGGGGAAGTGTTAAGGATAATCACCAGCCCAAGCTTCGTACCTAATAGTATATCAAATGATGACCCGATCGGTCGCTATGCTCGTGATGAGCTAGACCCGTCGGTAGGGATCATGCTTGGGTAGCCCTAAAGTAACATCTCCCTTGTCTAAAGCTCATGTAATGGCCGTAGCTACTTTCCATAAGAGATATGAACCGTAATTTCATGTTTGCTGTATGGATCCTTATGTATTGGGTGAGTCCAGATGTCTTGCTTGGTAACCTAGCCAAAGGCTTTCATGCCCCGGTAGGGCCATGTCGAAATTTTTGGAATGTCTAAATACATGATGATCATTATCCATTCGCTTGTACATTAGCATAGAAGTGTCATGCTGCCGGTTTTTTACCGTGCACCATGCGCGTCCATTGGGTCCCCCGCTGACCCTTGGGCTAATCTCGCCTAAGAAAGAGACCGCGCGACCACGTGTGTGGGAGAAATAAGGGCGGAAGGACCTACCTGCTTGCTTGTGTTTTGTGGGTATTGCATATCACGATCATGCATTGCATCTACATTCCATGCATCATATATAATGCCTTGTCCCTGCAGCCATCATAGATCTGCCTAGGTGGACTAGAGCGCCTACCGGACGGTTGATCCGAGTTCCTGCATCTGAACTGCTAGATAGAGAAGGCCTTCAAGAGATCTTACCGGAAGTCAGCTATACCGTATCTGAGATGGCAAACTCACCTAGGGGAAATGATGCCACCAGGGCCATGATTGCAGAAGAAGTGGGCCGACGGTTTGAAGAGTTTGAGGGCAGAATGATGAACATGCTAACTGCTTTGGCACAACAGAATGCTCCGCAGAATCCACCACCACCTCCTCCTCCCGTGAGACAAAATGAGCGAGAAGAGGAAAGAGCTGAGAGACAAGAAGAGCCTATTCAGCTGCCACCAATAGAGCTGAGGTCAGTAGCTTCGGGAGGTCAGAGGAGAAGACCAGTGCTGAGGATAGATGATGACAGGGATGACGAAGATGACAAAATGAGTTTTGTATCTGAGAGAGGGAAGGCACCCCAAAATGATGAGTTCATTCTGAAGAAGATGGAAGAGAGGTTTGAAGCCATGGCCCGTATGCTGAGTAGAGGTCAGCGGATGAACCCGGAGGATAAAGAATTGGAGGGAGAAGATCCGATTCCTTACAATTTCAAGATCCCTGATGTGCCAAAATTTGACGGTACCTCTGACCCGACTGCCCATGTGAAGCAGTACTCTTTGGTCATGAAAGGGACTACTTTGTCTAAGAGGCTGAAGGTGGAGTACTTTTGTTTGAGTCTGACTGGCCCTGCCATCGACTGGTATCATAGCCTCGATCGTCAAACTAAGGAAGATTGGGATATACTCACGGAGGAGTTCTTGAGGCAATATGATTGCAACACCAGGATAGAGGTGACTCTTAAGGACCTTGAATTGCTCCAGCAGAAGGCCGGGGAATCTTTTCACGACTATCTCACCCGCTGGCGAAACAGGGTAATGGAAATGCGAAGAAAGCCAGACACCCAAGACTAGATCCGTCTGTTTATCAAGAATGCAAGCCCGTATTTGAAGGATGGTCTGAAGATGAAAGGGCTGAAGGATTGGGAGTCTCTAAAAGACATAGCCATTGAGGCGGAGGGAGAATTCTTGGCCCGGAAAGCTAGCGATGATAGTTTTGCAAAAAGGGCTAACACCAGTCAGGGAACCAGTAGGCCAACTGGTCCCAGTAGCAGCACCAGAAGATCTGTTGAGGTGTCCGCTACTGACATCCAGCCCGCGAGGAAATTTTCGAACCTAGGGAAACCCTTATCTTGGGTTTTGAGGCTCTTGATAAAGGAAGGAAAGTTGCAGCCTTTGGCTCCTAGGCCAGCTAAAACGCAAGGAAAGCCAGGTCACAAGGACAATGAATACTGTGCATTTCATCAGCACACAGGCCATCTAACAGGAAATTGTAAGGCGCTGAGACACTCTATTCAAGATCTGATTGATGACAAGTAGATTTTCGACCCTGCAAAGAGGGAATCCAAGAAGAAGCCTGGTTACAATGCCGTGCCGCCGCCATTTTTTATGATGAGTGGTACGTACTGCAGGACTTATATGGGAGCGAGAGTATTGCTATTATTTGTTCTGAGGATAGAGAAGGAAAAGCAGTTGTAGCGACCATTGATTGTTGGTCGAGCAGTGAGAGCGGTGAAGAGGCTGAAGAGGAAGGAGAGACGAACTTAGATCTGTGGAGATCTGATGAGGAGGAAGAAGAGGTAGGGGCTGTGACAAGAAGTGGGAGAGTGGTCCCTGAGATTACAAGGGTACCAGAACCAGCGCAGCCATCGACGAAAAAGGAACCGGAGGAGAACCAGATTGTTAAGCAGTTGAAAAAGACCGCGGCTCAGATATCCATCTGGGATCTCTTAAGACAACCCCCTTCTCATAGGCAGAAAGTGGTAGAGGCCTTGATTGAGTCCACTGTTGCCACCATGATTTCCCCATCAGAGCTTTTAGGTCTAGTTAAAGGAGGATCGGGGGAGAGATTGGTTTTTTCCGATGCCGACCTGCCAGTCGAAGGCTGCGATCATAACCGACCCCTGTATATCAAAGCACAGATTAATGGCAAGCACACCGCTTGCGTTATGGTAGATGATGGATCTTCTATCAATGTTTGCCCTCTGATAGCTCTTCAGGCTTTTGGATTGAGTGAGGATATGCTTAGTGAATCAGATTTGACGATTACAGCATATGATAATTCAAGAATACAAGCCTCGGGAACATTCAAGACCCTGGTCAAAACGGGACCCATTGAGGTAGAAGTAGAGTTTGTGGTTCTGCCCATTCCAGCTAATTTCTCAGCCCTGCTCGGGAGGCCTTGGTTTCACAGACTAGGAGGAGTACCATCCACACTGCATCAAATGATAAAGTTCCCACATGAAGAGGAGGTGGTAACTATTAAGGCAGCCAGGGAGAATCAGGTGTCGGCTCTTGAAATTGCTAATCAGCCATTTAGTGGCTTCCACGTGTCAATGATAGGAGAAGAGCACGAACCAGTGGATAACCCAGCAGTGGTTAACATGATGAAGAAGATGCACTATCTCCCTGGGGCTGGTTTGGGTAGAAACTCTCAGGGGCTGCAGACTGCGATTACCACTCAAGGTTAGAAGAACAGAAAGGGTCTGGGGTACAGAGGCGATTTTGGCAAGAAGAAGACGGCAGATAAGATCCCTCATATCTCGGAAAGTTTCATACCAGCATCCTTAGCATGTGCTTATACGGGTGAAAACGAGCCACATTGGGTGAATGGGAGGATTGTCCCCGGATTTGAGATCTTCAACGATGTATTTGACTGGGATGTCGGGGTTATCAAGACCGCTGAGAGCTTCTGGGATAAAGAGGTCATGACTCAGTGCAGTGCTTGGGACAGAGGTGAGCCCGAAGAGGTAGTCACAGAACGGATGTTGATTGCTAGGCAGAAGGGGAAAGAAAAGATGGCAGGAGCAGAATTGAAAATTAGGGATTTAAAGATTTCCTCAGACATGCCTGAAGGGCCTCTGCCGAATCAAGAAGCCGATGAGCAAGCTGCAGCAGCATCAACCTCTAGGGAGGCAGAAGAAGACTCTAGCTTAGATTGTCTTTTTATTCCAAAACTTTTTTATGATGTAAATGACAATTATAATATTATTAATAAGGCAAATGATTTCTCTTACTTGTGCGATGTTTCCAATAATTTCAACATGCATGAACATGATCATATTTCATCAATTTTTGATATTGATTCCACTGATACAATGCCTTTTAATCTTGTAACCTCAAAAAATCCGAAGGAAATTCTAATAACATCAAATATAACTCCTGATGAGAGAGAAAAATTTGAGAGAATAATAAAAAATATGAAAAAGTCTTTGCCTGGACCTATGAAGACATGCCAGGGATCGATCGGAACGTAGCAGAACATGCTATCCCGACTTATCTAGACCATAAGCCTGTAAAGCAGAAGTTGAGAAGGCTCAGGCTAGAATGGGCAGACAAGGTCAAAGAGGAGATTCGGCAGCAGGTTGAGGCCAAGTTCCTTGTTGAAGTGCAGTATCCTACATGGTTGGCAAACGTAGTCCCTGTAGCGAAGAAAAATGGGAAGGTCAGGGTATATGTGGATTATCGAGATCTGAACAAGGCTTGCCCTAAATATGATTTTCCACTACCCCACATTGATGTGTTGATAGACAGTACCGCCAACTATGCGATGTACAGCTTTGGGGATGGTTATGTGGACTACAACCAGATCCTAAACAAGATAGCTGACCTGGTTAAAACCGCTTTCATCACAAAGTGGGGGACCTATACCTACCGAGTTATGCCTTTTGGCCTGAAAAATGTAGGGGCCACATACCAGAGGATGGCGACCAAGATCCTAAGCGACCTGATCCACAAGGAGGTGGAGGTGTATGTCGATGACATGATGGTCAAGTCAGCCACCAGAGAGGGCCATTTTGAAGTTCTAGAGAAGTTCTTCACCAGGATTGATAAGTACAGTCTGCGACTTAACCCCAAGAAGTGTATCTTCAGAGTAACTTCAGGGAAACTGTTGGGACATGTCGTCAGCCAGAGGGGAATAGAAATTGACCCGGACAAGGTAAAGGCCATCAGAGAGATGCCCATGCCACAAAAGGAGAAGAACGTAAGGAGCTTCCTGGGCAAGCTGCAATATATCAGCCGATTCATTGCCAAGCTCACTTTGATATGCGAGCCCGTTTTTAAGTTGCTTAGAAAGAATTAGCCTGTGGTCTGGAATGAAGACTGCCGGAAAGCCTTTGACAGCATCAGGGAATATCTGTTGAATCTGCCAGTGTTAAGGTTGCCGCAACCAGTCAAACTGCCTATCCTGTATCTGGCAGTGGAAGGCAGTTCTGTGGGTGCCATGATGGCTCAGGAGGATGAATTTGGAGTGGAATTCGCAGTTTATTACCTCAGCAAGAAGTTCCTGGCTTATGAGATAAAATATGCTGAGGTAGAGAAGATCTGCCTCGCAGTGATTTGGGCATCAAAGAAGCTGAGGCATTATTTCCATTCATACAAAGTTCAGGCAGTGGCCAAGCAGAATCCGTTGAGATATTTGCAAGAAGCGCTGTCTTTGCTTGGTGAGATGGGGAGGTGGCTGCTTTTGCTACAGGAGTTTGATGTTGAATACATCACTCGCAAAACTATTAAAGGGCGAGCCGTAGCTGAATTTCTTGTTGAGCATCCTATTCAAGGGGGCTGGAGTTGGAATTATTTTAACAACCCCAGACAATGAGAAATGCCCTCTAGCCAAGAAGTTGAGGTACAAAGCAACCAACAACAAAACCGAATATGAAGCATGCACTTTCGGGTTAGAAGCTTTAGCTGCTTTGGGGGCAAATAACATAGAAGTCTTTGGTGACTCATCCTTGGTGATTAACCAGATCCGAGGTGAGTGGGCTGTAAAAGAAGAGCGGCTGGTATCCTATGTTGAATATTTGAAAGAGATATGTGGGCAGTTTGAAACCTGCACTTTCCACTTCGTGCCAAGAGATGAGAACCGTCTAGCTGATGTGTTGGCAACCCTAGTGTCGATGTGGGATAATCCTGAAGGGGTAGCTATGAAATCAGTGCTGATTTAGAGTTCTGAGAAGCCCAGCTTTGAGATCAAGCCAGTAATGGAAGTAGAAGTGGCTGACAAAAAACCATGGTACTTTGACATTATGAATTATTTGGAAAATGCTAGGTTTCCAGAGGAAGCTACCGAGAAAGACCAGAGAATGATCCGAAAGCTATCTACTCAGTTCATATCCATGGAAGGAGTGTTGTATAAAAGACAGGCAGACGGGATTCAGCTCAGGTGCTTAAATGAAAAAGAAGCCCGCAAGGTAATGGAGGAGACCCATGCAGGCATCTGTGGGCTCACATGAACGGTTTAACTATGGCAAAGAAGATCATGAGGCAAGGCTTCTATTGGCTTACGATGGACAATGACTGCTCAAAGTATGTTAAGCAATGCCAGTTATGCCAACAGTACGCAGATTTGAGACATCTGCCAGTATCAGAGCTACACAACCTGACATCGTCTTGGCCTTTCGCTGCTTGGGGGATAGATATCATTGGAGAGATTCGCCCTACGGCATCTAACGGACACAGATACATCATAGTCGCAATTGACTATTTTACCAAATGGGTAGAGGCAGAATCCTTCAAAAAGATTGATGCAAGGGATATGGCCAAGTTCATAGAGAGAAATCTGATCTGCAGATATGGCCTCCCTGACCACATAGTGTCTGACAACGGGGTGCAGTTCATGGGGGAAACCAGGAAGCTCCTTGAGAAATATGGTATCAAGCACCATAGATCCTCTCCCTACCGACCACAAGCTAACGGGGCAGTAGAGGCCACCAACAAAAATGTGAAGAGGATCCTATCCAAGATGTCCAAACTTACAAAGACTGGGCAGAGAAGCTACCTTTCGCACTGTGGGGATACAGGACAACGATAAGGACATCTACGGGCGCTACGCCATATTCTCTGGTATACGGGACGGAGGTAGTATTGCCAGTTGAGATAGAGCTTCGATCGTTGAGGGTGATTTTGGAAGCCCAAATTCCGGAGGCTGAATGGGCAAGACAGAGGCTATAGCACTTAAACTTACTAGATGAGAGTAGGCTGAAGGCTTATTATCACAATCAGATCTACCAGAAGAGGTTGGCCAGGACATTCGGGAAGAAGGTGAGAAAGCATCCACTGAAGGAAGGGGACTTAGTGTTCAAGCAGATGAGACCAGGTATACCGAATATCAGAGGAAAATTCAGACCAACCTAGGAGGGGCCGTATATCCTTAAAAAGCTGTCATCTAAAGGAGCTGCAATCTTATCGGATTGCAATGGAAATGAATTCAAAGAACCGATCAATGTCGACAGACTCAAAAGGTTCCATGGCTAAAGACAAAAATAAAAAGAAGAGAATAAAATGCCCTGCAGGTTGAAAACCGAAAAAAGGCGGCCGTGCTAAAATTGGGCGCCTCGACAGGGTGAAAACCAAAAAAAGGCATCCTGTGCAAAAATAAGAGTCACGAGAGAAAATGTCTAATGGTGAAAACCCGAGAGCGCCGATTGGTAACAGGAGTTGATGCTGTTAAAATTTGGTTTCATGTATTAATAGGGCGTACACGGTCGAGTTAATGTCAAAACTGATCATGTATGCTGAAATTACATGGAAATGTACACAATTTCGTGAAATAGAACAAATATTATTCTTTTCATTTTTGTCATTTTCTAGTTCTGCATTAAAAAGAAATGTAACACCAAAAGAAATACATATGTAAGCTAAGCTAAGTCCTGCCACTGCTCTCGCCAACCAGATGCTTGAGCCCTCATGTCCTATTATCAGATGTTGGACTAAGGACCCATTTCTTGTACTCGCTGGTTGAAGCCACAGAATGATCACCGAACCTCGGAATAACAGTCTTCACTGGTAGTTTGTACCACAGTTCATGATACCTAGAGGTGAAGGCAGCGGAAAGAGCTCCTCCCCAGAAAGATAAGGGAACCCTCACCACATCCTGGGTCATCCCAAGCTGACGTGCACATCGAGAAATGATGCAGAAAGTGGCTTGACGGAGCCCACAGAGGGGAACACACCCCGATGGCCCATCAATGACCACATGAGACAGTGGGAGCCAGGCAGACGTGAAACTGATATCGTCATCTGACAGTTCACCAAATTTGGTAATACCTTCACCAGTAGTGGCACACTCATATAGCCATCGACACGGAAGAAAATGGCTCGGCGAGTACTGTGGAATGACCCGAGGAGGTGGCTCAGATAGCATCCTCAGTTTCTCTTGCAGCCAGATCTAAAAAAAAAAAAGGCCGCTGGAGTAAGTAGGGTTTACTTCAGGCAAAAGTAAGGCAAAGGGTTGTGTGAAAATCCGAAAGGACGCACCTCCTGCTAAGAAAAGCTAGTGTGAAAATCCACAAGGGACGCACTACCTTTAAAACAATGACGTTCAATGCCTGGAGCGATAAGGCGGCGTTATTTCAGATGAGACTCTTTCTATCAGATAACACACAACACAGAACATGAATCAGGATCCCGGATAAATGATCATCGACCAGGGGGGCAAAGGATGTACACTGGACGTCTCTTTCAGAAACTTGTTAACAATCCGTAGGACTCCGGGGGCATGGTAGAGCAGGCAAGCTATAACCTCAGCAAACCTCGGACCACCTAGAGCATGATCTGTATATTTTTGCAAGCATTTGCATTCCATATCATACACACAGGATTCCTTGTATATCCCTACGCATACAATATTGCAGGAGAAATCGGTGGGGAACACCAACAAAGGCCGAGTGACGACATCAGTCCTAACGTCCAAAGGGGCACAGCTCCAAAACTCACAATGGTTAGCACGATGGCGGCACTACCCACAAGAGATTAGCACGACCACGGCATTACCAACTCACAGCGGTTAGCACGATGGCGGCACTACCCACAAGAGGTTAGCGCACCTACAGCATCACCAGTCACAACCAAAAGACAGCCTACCTATAACACGGCAACAGCTATTCTCATTATGACACCCCTTACCCGCACTCAGGCAATCCCATCCCATGAGGAGTAAGATGCCGTACGAGTCAGGGTGCAACCAAACAAAGCAGAGAACAATGCATAGATAAACATACACAAATGCGGGATAATTAAAAACTTTTGTGAAGATAAGCAAACGAAAGCTGATCATGCATTAATATAACGGAGGCATTACATTACTGTTCTGATTAACTAAGAGATACAACAATTAATTACAAACCCAAATTACATAAACAAAAGCGGAAGCTATTACAAAACCAATACAAGAGAGTTCTATACAAAAGAATCTAAAAATACAAAACTCAGTCCTATTCTAAACCCTGCTGCGTTGGCTTGGACTGCGGCGACTCTCTCAAAGCACCTCCTTCCGCACCTGCACAGGTAAACACACCGTGCTAAGCGATAAACGCTTAGTGGGGAACCACACATATATAAGAGGATAACCATTCACAACTGTCGTCAAGGCAAAACACAAGCGTACGTCATAATATACCATACACATAGCATATCAATTGCATAAGCATGCATATAAACTAAAGCCATACATTCAGAAGCTCATAACAATATTCATATTCCCAACAGATTATGCTTTTCACTTATGAGTTCGCACATGTGTCACATACATTTCCTCATAACACAATTCATACAAGGCACCTGCTGACCCGAGGGAGTGGATAACGAGTGTACGGACAGTACTTTACGGGTACGAGCCGATCACAAATAGTACCTTACGGGTACGAATCGATAAATCAAGATACTTTTAACTTTCACAAAACATTTTCAAAAGGGATCTTAAACAAGATCCGAACACATAGGGGTTTGCGAGGAACCAAACGGGGACCTGATCGGGGTCCAAACGAAACAAAGGGCTGCAGCTATAAGACTATATTAGGCATGCCTAACTATCCACTTTCTAGACTCTAGCAGGTCATGCATAAACCATTCAATTCATTTCATAACATTCCAAAATTATCATTATACATGTACATAGTTGTATCATGGATCCGCATTTATATAATTCATAAAACATCAAGCATAAATCTCATAGACATTAAAGGAAACTAGAGTTCAAAAACCGCACACAACAAAAGAAAACTCATTCAGCATACAGGGATCTGTCGCGCTCGCAACAGAGACCGAAGTCTCTTCGCTGCGCGTACGCGATGGATTTCGCGACCGCGAGGAGGACGGAGGGGCCAGGCTTTGTCGCGCTCGCGACAGAGAGCAAATATTGCTGTCGCGAGCTCACGATGAATCGCGTGCTCGCGATAGCACTTGGCCAGCATCACGCTCTGTCGCGATCGCGACGGATGGCGCGCTCGCGACAGAGGGTGCTCATCACTTCGGCTATCGCGGGCTCGCGATGGATGTCGCGTGCTCGCGATAGCGAAGCTCCAAAATGCCGATCTCTGTCGCGATCGCGAAAGCATCGGGTTTTCCAAAATCTGTAGAATTCTGCAGATTTTCTTCCTCCCTCTCTCAACCACAAACACACACAATACTAATCCAAGAACCTCTTACCTCAAACCCAGCCATCCATTAGCATCAACAACCATAATATAACATTAATCAACAAGATATTTCACACAAGTCATTAATTTAAACCTCCAATTCTAAGAATCATCCAAAACCCCAATTTATGCACAAAACCACATCAACTCCAACATTATCACAATTAATTCATGCTCTTGCAAGATTCACATTCCAAAACAAAAACCCATAACATATACATCAAAATAAAGAACATATAACAACCTAATTCTAAGAAACCATCAAATCTCATACATAAACATATATATACATGAAAACCAAGAAATTCCCAAACCTTAAAATCCTTAGCTCCTATTGCTTGGATCCACTAGTTCCAGCCTTCTCTTTGCCCTTAGGCTCACGCGGAGGCTCAACTAAGCACAAACAAGCACCCAAACACCAAAAACACAAACCATAACTTAGATCCAACCCAAGAAGAAGAAGAAGAAAATGCATGAATAACACAAAGAAAAAGCAAGAACTTACCAAGGAAGATGTAAGGGAGTAATTAATTCCACCACTTGAGCTTGAATCTAAGTAAAACACTTAGGAGAGTGCAAAGGAGGAAGAAGAAGAAGAAGGAGGAGAGAAAACAGGAAATGGGTTTCAAAATCTGATTTTTCCCTTTTTCATTTTCTCTTTCCCCTCTTTCTTTCCCCTTTACACATGTCAACCATCTAGTGGAGGAGATTACTTACTCACACCCTAACTAAATGTATCACATGCACACAATGAAACACCCTAATAATGCACCCTACACATGTATGAGCAACACACACAATGATTTCTCAAGTACACACCCTACAAATGTATGAATGCATACGCACCACAATAACTCACTAGTGCACATCCTACTATGGTGCACTCAACCACACGTAATGCAACTCCCATGAACACACTACAATGGTGCACTCATGCACACACAAACCTGTCCCAACTAATTCACACCATAGTGCTACACATGCACACACGCACCAGAAAAACCCCAAATCATACAATATTCCCAAAATTCCCTTATGATCATGCCAAAACACATACAAATACATACACACACATGGCTCGTTCTACTAGGGGGCAAACGGGGTGTGACAACTCTCCCCTACTAACAAGAATTTCGTCCTCGAAATTCTCACCTGAACTGAACAACTGCGGATACTGAGTTCTCATCGATTCCTCCGGTTCCCATGTTGCTTCCTCGACCCCATGCTGATTCCACAAAACCTTGACCAAAGGAATCTGCTTGTTCCTCAACTGTCTTACTTCCCGAGCTAAGATAGCTCTAGGCTCCTCATCGTAGGAAAAATTAGACTGCACTTGAGCCTCTTGAACCGACAACACATAAGAAGGATCCGATCTATACCGACGGAGCATCGAAATGTGAAACACATCATGAAGCTTTGATAATTCCATCGGCAAAGCCAATCTGTAAGCTACTGGACCAACTCTTGCCAACACCTCATACGGACCAATAAAGCGAGGACTAAGCTTTCCTTTCTTCCCAAACCGAAGCACTTTTCTCCAAGGAGAAACTTTAAGAAAGACTTTGTCCCCAACTTCAAACTGCACATCTTTTCTCTTCAGGTTGGCATAAGACTTCTGTCGATCCTTAGCTGCTTTCAAGTTCCGCTGCACAACTCTGATCTTCTCCTCTGTATCTCTAACCAGATCTGGCCCAATCACTGACCTCTCAGATAGCTCTGTCCAACAAACTGGAGTCCTACATTGCCGTCCATACAAGGCCTCATACGGTGACATACCAATACTCGACTGAAAACTGTTGTTGTAGGCAAACTCCATCAGCGATACATACTTGTCCCAACTACCCAGAAAGTCCAAAACACAAGCCCTTAACATATCCTCTAAGATCTGAATCACTCGCTTGGACTGACCATCTGTCTGAGGATGAAATACCGTACTGAAATTCAGCTTGGTACCCAAAGCTCGTTGCAACTCTTTCTAGAACTTTGATGTGAACCTTGGATCCCGGTCTGAAACTATAGACAAAGGCACTCCATGCAACCGAACTATCTCATCCACATAGATACGGGCCAACCTATCCATCTGGTAATCCATCCTAACCGGCAAGAAGTGAGCAGACTTTGTGAGTCGATCCACAATAACCCAAACAGAATCATGCTTTTTCTGAGTCAAAGGCAACCCGGAAACAAAATCCATGGAAATATCATCCCACTTCCACTCGGGAACGGACAAAGGCGTGAGCAATCCCGAAGGAACTTGGTGCTCAGCCTTTACCTGCTGACATGTCAAGCACTTGGATACAAAGTCCACTATGTCCTTCTTCATACCAGACCACCAAAAGAACTGCTTCATATCCCGATACATCTTGTTACTCCCGGGATGCATGGTGAAAACTGTACTATGCGCCTCATCCAAAAGCTGTCTTCTTAACTCTTCATTATTCGGTACACACAAACGGTTTCTAAACAGAAGAACCCCATCCTGAACCGAAAACTCTGACTGCTTGCCTAAACTGACTTCTTGCACAATCCGCTGAAGCTTCTCATCAACCTTCTGAGCATCAACTAACCGCTGTCTCAAGGTAAGCTTGACCCTCAACTGAGCTATCAAAGCCCCATCTGAACCAAACCTCCATCTGAACCGTCTCAAAAACAAGGCAGAAACTGACTTCCGACTCAAAGCACCTGCGACTACATTGGCCTTACCCGGATGGTAATCCACAATGCAGTCGTAATTGTTAAACAATTCGAGCCAACAACGCTGCCTCATGTTTAGTTCCTTCTGAGTCAAGAAATACTTCAAACTCTTGTGGTCCGTAAAGATCCTGCACTTCTCCCCATAGAGATAATGATGCCAAATCTTCAAAGCAAAGACAACCGCTGCTAACTTAAGATCATGCGTCGGGTAGTTCTTCTCGTGTGGCTTTAACTGTCGAGAAGCATAAGCCATAACCCTACCTTCCTGCATCAGAACACATCCCAGACCAACACCTAAAGCGTCACTATATATAACAAACTCCTTACCCGAGATGGGTTGAGTCAGTATAGGAGCTTCGACTAACAACTGCTTCAACCTCTTAAAACAAGCTTGACACTTATCTGACCACTCGAACTTAATTCCTTTCCTCAACAACCTAGTCATCGGAGCGGCAATCACTGAGAAACCTTTAACAAATCGACGGTAGTAACCCGCCAGACCGAGGAAACTCCTCACTTCTAGAACATTCCTAGGCCCTTTCCAATTGACTATTGCCTCAATCTTAGATGGATCTACTTGAATACCCTTAGCTGAAACTATGTGGCCCAAAAATGACACTTCCCGAAGCCAAAAATCACACTTACTTAACTTGGCAAACAACCTATGATCCCTCAACACTTGCAAAACCAACCGAAGATGCTCCTCATGCTCAGACTCATCCTTGGAATACACCAGGATATCATCAATAAACACCACTATAAACCGGTCTAAGTATGGCCTAAACACTCTGTTCATCAAATCCATGAATGCCGCTGGAGCAATAGTCAAACCAAACGGCATGACAAGGAACTCATAATGGCCATACCGAGTCTAAAATGCAGTCTTAACCACATCCTCATCCTTAACACGAAGCTGATAATACCCCGACCGAAGATCTATCTTGGAAAAGACTCCTGCACCTTTAAACTAATCAAACAAATCTTCAACTTTAGGCAACGGATACTTGTTCTTCACTGTGACCTTATTAATCTGCCTGTAGTCGATACACATCCGCAAGGATCCATCCTTCTTCTTAACAAATAGAACCGGAGCTCCCCAAGAAGATATGCTGGGTCGAATAAACCCCTTATCCAATAGCTCTTGCAGTTGAGTTTTAAGTTCTCTCAACTCTACAGGAGCCATCCGATAAGGTGCTTTTGATACCAGTGCGGTACCCGGCATAATCTCTATGGCTAGCTCAACTTCCCTCTCTGGAGGCAAATTCGTCAAATCACTTGGCAAAACATCACTAAACTCTCGAACAATAGGGATGTCCTCAATCCTAACTTGATCCCACTTGGAATCCAAAACCACAGCCAGAAAAGCCTCACAACCTTTCCTCAAAAACCTCTTGGCTTGAATCGCAGAAATCACATTGTTCACAGAAGTCGCACCCAAACCTCTAACAAACACTGGAGCTCGGTTCCTATCCCAAAGCACGAAGGTCTTCCTATGATAATCAACCACAGCCCGATGCTTGCCCAACCAATCCATACCCAAAATCAAATCATACTCTCTGAAAGGCAACTCTATCAAATCCATAGGGAACTCAACTCCCTCAACCAACAAAGGACAACTCCTATAAACTCTACTCACACTAACACTATGCCCTAATGGATTGGTCACACATATCTCATAGTCTAACTGATCTACCACATGCAACTTATCAATAATCTTATCCATGCACAAATATGAGTGTGTGGAACCAGGATCTATTAGAGCATATAATTCAGTGTCATGGAGTAGGAACTTACCAGCAATCACATCAGGGGCATTATGCTCCTCTCTGGCTCTAACTGCATTAGCTCTAGCTGCAACTAGAGGAGGACGCTCAACCGTCTCAGAAATAGATCCATCTCTAGGTCGACCGCCTCGACCCCTACCTCTACCTCTACCTCGGGCAGCCTGAGATGCATTCGATCCAACTCTGCTAGCTCCTCCCTGAGGTCCCGAATCTTCGCTCATCTGTGGACAACTAGCCAGACGATGCTCGGTGCTCCCACACCTAAAGTACCCACCAGTGAGCCACCTACACTCACCCCGGTGAGCCTTGTGGCAATGCTCACAAACAGGAATAGCATCAGACCGGCCACCTCTCCCAGAACTAGCTACTGCAGCTGAACCTTACCTTCTCCCTCTGGTAGCCGAACCAGCTGCAGGTTCATCTTGTGGGTTCCTAGATCTCTTACCCGAAGATGAGGAAGAAACACCTCTTGCAGAAATCCTTCGCTGAGCTCTCTCTCTAAGCAAAGATTCTGTCTTCTCCGCCCTCATGGTAGCCTCAGCAATCTGATAATAACTTACCCCAGGCATACACATCAAAGAAATCAAAGCAATCTTCAAAGACTCGTTCAACCCGGCTTCAAAATGTTTGCATCTGAAATCATCTGTCATAACCCCACGCGGAGCATAACGAGATAACCGATTAAAATCCTTCTCATAATCTGAAACTGACAAAGCCCTCTGCTTCAAACTTAGAAACTGTGCCCATCTTGAGTCCCTATAAGCCTGAGTCACATACTTCTTAGTGAACTCCTCACTGAAGAAATCCCAAGTAACTGGATCAGGCATCTGAGGTCGCCTACATACCAACTCCCACCATTCGTAAGCCGACCCTTGAAGCAATGCCACAGCACACTCAGTTTGCTGATCAGGAGGACACCTGACTTCCCTTAAAGCTCTCTTTACCTTATCAAGCCACTTTTCAGCTAACTCGGATTCATCAAGCCCATTCCCATAAAAATCCTCAACACCAGCTCTTCTTAAACTCTCTATCAGAGCCTTCGGGGCAGTCACCCTTTCCAAAACCCAAGCCATGTCCTGATGCAATCTGAACATTGCCTCAAAAGGCATGGCAGCAGCCTCGGCCTGGACCCTAGCATGTTGAGCCGACACCAAAACAGAAACAGACGGATCTACAGCTGGAGGATTCACACTTTCAGCAGATTCCTCGAGCGCACCATGAGCAGAATCAGAATCCATCTAACAAACAAGAGGACAGCCGCATCAGCCAACACAACCCTAGACATAGACATAACC
Source organism: Excoecaria cochinchinensis (assembly GCA_947683425.1). Taxonomy (NCBI): domain Eukaryota; kingdom Viridiplantae; phylum Streptophyta; class Magnoliopsida; order Malpighiales; family Euphorbiaceae; genus Excoecaria; species Excoecaria cochinchinensis. The sequence goes on along the minus strand of CANTUQ010000033.1, from coordinate 722,392 downwards.
ACACATAGCATCACACAGATAATCACCCAGAAACGCCTAAACCTAGGCTCTGATACCACAACTTGTGACACCCCTTACCCGCACTCAGGCGATCCCATCCCATGAGGAGTAAGATGCCGTACGAGTCAGGGTGCAACCAAACAAAGCAGAGAACAATGCATAGATAAACATACACAAATGCGGGATAATTAAAAACTTTTGCGAAGATAAGCAAATGAAAGCTGATCATACATTAATATAACGGAGGCATTACATTACTGTTCTGATCAGCTAAGAGATACAACAATTAATTACAAACCCAAATTACATAAACAAAAGCGGAAGCTATTCCAAAACCAATACAAGAGAGTTCTATACAAAAGAATCTCAAAATACAAAACTCAGTCCTATTCTAAACCCTGCTGCGTTGGCTTGGACTGCGGCGACTCTCTCAAAGCACCTCCTTCCGCACCTGCACGGGTAAACACACCGTGCTAAGCGATAAACGCTTAGTGGGGAACCACACATATATAAGAGGACAACCATTCACAACGGTCGTCAAGGCAAAACACAAGCGTACGTCATAATATACCATACACATAGCATATCAATTGCATAAGCATGCATATAAACTAAAGCCATACATTCAGAAGCTCATAACAATATTCATATTCCCAACAGATTATGCTTTTCACTTATGAGTTCGCACATGTGTCACATACATTTCCTCATAACACAATTCATACAAGGCACCTGCTGACCCGAGGGAGTGGATAACGAGTGTACGGACAGTACTTTACGGGTACGAGCCGATCACAAATAGTACCTTACGGGTACGAATCGATAAATCAAGATACTTTTAACTTTCACAAAATATTTTCAAAAGGGATCTTAAACAAGATCCGAACACATAGGGATTCGCGAGGAACCAAATGGGGACCTGATGGGGGTCCAAACGGAATAAAGGGCTGCAGCTATAAGACTCTATTAGGCATGCCTAACTATCCACTTTCAAGACTCTAGCAGGTCATGCATAAACCATTCAATTCATTTCATAACATTCCAAAATTATCATTATACATGTACATAGTTGTATCATGGATCCGCATTCATATAATTCATAAAACATCAAGCATAAATCTCATAGACATTAATGGAAACTAGAGTTCAAAAACCGCACACAACAAAAAGAAAACTCATTCAGCATACAGGGATCTGTCGCGCTCGCGACAGAGACTGAAGTCGCTTCGCTGCGCGTACGCGATGGATTTCACGACCGCGAGGAGGACGGAGGGGCCAAGCTTTGTCGCGCTCGTGATGAATGTCGCGATCGTGACAGAGAGCAAATATTGTTGTCGCAGGCTCGCGACGAATCGCGTGTTCGCGATAGCACTTGGCCAGCATCACGCTCTATCGCGATCGCGACGGATGGCGCGCTCGCGATAGAGGGTGCTCATCACTTCGGCTATCGCGGGCTCGCGACAGCGAAGCTCCAAAATGCCGATCTCTGTCGCGCTCGCTACATCGTCGCGATCGCGACAGCATCGGGTTTTCCAAAATCTGCAGAATTCTGCAGATTTTCTTCCTCCCTCTCTCAACCACAAACACACACAAAACTCATCCAAGAACCTCTTACCTCAAACCCAGCCATCCATTAGCATCAACAACCATAATATAACATTAATAAACAAGATATTTCACACAATTCATTAATTTAAACCTCCAATTCTAATAATCATCCAAAACCCCAATTTATGCACAAAACCACATTAACTCCAATATTATCACAATTAATTCATGCTCTTGCAAGATTCACATTCCAAAACAAAAACCCATAACATATACATCAAAATAAAGAACATATAACAACCTAATTCTAAGAAACCATCAAATCTCATACATAAACATATATATACATGAAAACTAAGAAATTCCCAAACCTTAAAATCCTTAGCTCCTATTGCTTGAATCCACTAGTTCCAGCCTTCTCTTTGCCCTTAGGCTCACGCGGAGGCTCAACTAAGCACAAACAAGCACCCAAACACCAAAAACACAAACCATAGCTTAGATCCAACCCAAGAAGAAGAAGAAGAAAATGCATGAATAACACAAAGAAAAAGCAAGAACTTACCAAGGAAGATGTAAGGGAGTAATTAATTCCACCACTTGAGCTTGAATCTAAGTAAAACACTTAGGAGAGTGCAAAGGAGGAAGAAGAAGAAGAAGGAGGAGAGAAAACGGGAAATGGGTTTCAAAATCTGATTTTTCCCTTTTTCATTTTCTCTTTCCCCTCTTTCTTTCCCCTTTACACATGTCAACCATCTAGTGGAGGAGATTACTTACTCACACCCTAACTAAATGTATCACATGCACACAATAAAATACCCTAATAATGCACCCTACACATGTATGAGCAACACACACAATGATTTCTCAAGTACACACCCTACAAATGTATGAATGCATACGCACCACAATAACTCACTAGTGCACATCCTACTATGGTGCACTCAACCACACGTAATGCAACTCCCATGAACACACTACAATAGTGCACTCATGCACAAACAAACCTGTCCCAACTAATTCACACCATAGTGCTACACATGCACACACGCGCCAGAAAAACCCCAAATCATACAATATTCCCAAAATGCCCTTATGATCATGCCAAAACACACACAAATACATACACACACACACATGACTCATTCTACTAGGGGGCAAACGGTGTGTGACACTCATAACTCCATCCAGCAGGAAGGTCGTCACACAGGTACAGAGAAATATTGATCCGGACACAAGCATCAATCAAAAGTCCGAACATGAGCACCTAAGATTCATGTCTTTCCTTGAAAGGGAACCCAGCGAGGTCTCCACCTCCACAAAATCAAGATTACGGTCAGAGAGTACCTTGTCTCACAATTCACGTTGTAGTAAGAGAGTACTACACACCTTGCAGCCGAATGGAGGTTAGCAGATCAGAAAACCGTACTAGCCGGATGGGGGTTAGCAGATCAGACTTTATACTGACCGGATGGGGGTTTAGCAAGAGAATGCCAACGAACAGAGATTATGGTCAGAGAGTACCGCTTCTCAACAATCGAAGTTGTAGTTAGAGAATACTACTCTTCACCTCGAGACTGTGGTCAGAGAGTACCGCTTCTCACCAATCGAAGCTGCGGTTAGAGAAACACTGCTCTTCACATCGAGTTTGTAGTCAGAGAGTGCTACATCTCCTCAACACTGCGCGAGCCGAGACGAGGCCAACAGAAGCAGAAGCTGCGGTTAGAGAAACACTGCTCTTCACATCAGGTTTGTAGTCAGAGAGTGCTACATCTCCTCAACACTGCGCGAGCCGAAACGAGGCCAGCAGAAACAATCGAAGTTGTGGTTAAAGAAACACTGCTCTTCATATCGAGGTCGTGGCTAGAGAATGCTACATCTCACCAACACCTACAGGTCGAGACGAGACCGATATGGATATCTTCACCCACCAAACAGACTGAGACGAGGTCTACCCGGTAAAAGGCACGGAAGGTAAGAACCGCCACAGGTACGCTTTCTTCCTTTCTGTCCTTTCTCTGAGTTTTAGCTCATCTAGGTGCTCGTGCACTAGTTTCCCCAAAATTGGGGGGCAACTGTAAGCACCGTGTCCCGGAGCGGTCCGGATCAGAGATTACCCTATGATGAAATCGGCATCCGAGCCTGTACAAACGGTTTGGATTCGGAGGCTTTAGTCCCATGCTCCACGAGAAACGGGTCTTTTTACCTTTCGTAGGCAGAAGGGGAGAAAACGGGGAGTTTTTAAAGTCCAAAAAGTATGTTTTCCTCTACGGACGGCCAGACCATTGGTCAGAGGCCGGCTTGTCGGTCGGGTGGCAGGACCGTTGGATGAATCCTTGTGTCAGAAGGATTCTTCCGATGCCCGTCGGTCAAAATGGCAGGCCCGTCGGTCAGGTTGCAGGGCCGTCGGATGAATCCTTCTCTCAGTAGGATTCTTCCGACGCTCGTTGGTGAACCACAGACGCCCGTCGGTCACCCCTGGCCTATAGAAGCTTTGATTTTCCTCATAACATGGGGGTTAGAAAATTTGCAAAAATAGGGGAAACTCTGCCAAAATTCACGCGCGTTTTCTCTCTCTTCCAACAAACACATTTCTAAAAAGATCTAACTAATTCAAGAATCAAATCTTCAAAAGAAAGAGGATCTAGTTGATTTTTTCACGGGTTTTTGATTTCCGAAATTCAATTTTCGTCGAGCTGTTGAGGACACACTCTATCTTCAACATTTGACCTTTTTGTTCGGACCTTCTCGTGGAGCGTGCGGGAAGCCAGAGAACAACAAGGAATCCAACCAAAAGGTTGTTCTGAGGGTAAATATTCTGGACCCTTTTCTGTCCCTTTTTTACCTTCATTTTTTATATTATCTTTGCTCTTGTCCCCTTTTTGTATTTCTTGCTTCTATTCTTCTTGGGTCTGTGTAAAATTTGTGTTTTTGCTTTTTGAAAAGTTTTTATTTTTTCTGGGACAGTGGTGACCGATGGGTCATCTACTTTGACCGACGCCCGTCGGTCACCTTTAAGCATAACCCGTCGGTCACCCTCACAGACGGCTCCCTTCGAGTGAGCAACGGGCTGTATTGGTCACCTTGACCGATGTCTGCCGGTTATTCAGCATAGCCCGTCGGTGGGTTCTGTCCCACATTTTCAAATCTTTTTCTTTCCTTTTTTTGTTCACTCAAATTTTTATGTTTATTTATAATTTTTCCTCTGTATTCTAACATCCTTTTGGCTTGTTTTGTGAGAATATGTTTCTGTTTCTTGGACTGGCTAGAGCCTGAGGGAGTTCTCCCGTATATGGAAAGTTCGCCTGGTTTAGTTCCCTATCCTCCGCTCTTTTGTATTTCATGTATTTATTTATCGTTTCTCCTGTATATGACAAAATTGTTGCATTTCTCGCTAATGTAAAAATCGGCCAAACGTTTTATATTTAATAAACTGAATTCTTCATAAAATCAAGGACCCAATGTCCTATTTTTATCCAATAAAATCCTCACAATAGAAATATCCATTTTAATAATGATGCATGCGAGGACCAAAGTCCTCAAAATAAGCAATGCCCCGATTTGTGTATGTATTGCATATTTATAAAAGGGAGTTGTATTCCGCTCCTTGTGTTATTGTAATTTATCGCTTTCATTATTTACTCGTTCATTTACCACTTTCCAAATATGACTAAATGCGCTTTGATTCAATTGCATCGTGTGGAGAGAGAGCGAATTAATGAAATTTAAAATTTGATCGTAAAATAATCAAGGTAGAAATAGATGAGAAGTCCCGAACCCAGCTCTGGTCTTTGGGCTCAAAGAGGCGAGAGGTCTATCCGATCACTCATTGGAACTATGACCTCCAAGACACCTCTTGTGTCACGAGACTTTGACGTGAATTCTAAGCTCCTTAGGGCGAGAGGTTTACCCTCCAAGACCCCTTTGGTTGGCCCAAAATGGATACTAAGCGCAGTCTTAGGCTCTCCGAGGCGAGAGAAACTTTCCCAATGTTCTATTGGGTGGCGACTCCATGAAACCTCCTTATTGCCCAAAATAGACGCACTTGTAAATATTTTTACAAGTTCCCAACGGATCCTCAATTGCCCGATCGCCCTCAAGCGGGCGGTCAGAGGGTCGGCCGCTGGGTCCGGCGCGCGTCACACTAACCTTCCATAAAATGGTAGTGCCGCCATCGTGCTAACCCTTCTGAGATTTAAAGTGGTAGTGCTGTAATCGTGCTAACCCTCCGTGGAGTGGTAGTGCCGTCATCGTGCTAACTCTTCTGAAGTGGTAGTGCTGTGGTCATGCTAACCTTCTGTAGAATGGTAGTGCTGCCATCGTGCTAACCCTTTTTAGATTTGAAGTGGTAGTTCCGTGATCATGTTAACCCTCCGTGGAGTGGTACTGCCATCATCATGCTAACCGTTCTGAAGTGGTAGTGCCGTGGTTGTGCTAACCTTCCGTAGAATGGTAGTGCTGCCATCGTGCTAACCCTTCTGAGATGTGAAGTGTAGTGCAGTGATCGTGATAACCTTCCGTAGAATGGTAGTGTTGCCATCGTGCTAACCCTTCCGAGATTTAAAGTGGTGCCCCCTGAGAGGTATTTGGATTTGATGCTTGGATTAATTTTTGGATTGATATTAGGATTGATGTAGCCACTTGCCTTTTTTTGGTGTCCGCATTAAATCTCTCTTATTGCAAAATTGGAAAGCCCAATATGCAGGAAAAATAGTGAGCAAGCACGTGAAATGTATGTGTCATGCAGAAATGTAGGATAAGAATTAATCTAAGTGGACTTAGAGATGATAGCTAGGCTGGCTGCAATTTGCAATAGGATCGATGCCTTTTGAAGTTGCTTTTGAATTTCGTGCCTTTGGGGTTGTGAGGTTCTCATCTGATACTTGTAGTCATTTTTTTAAGGTAGTGCATCCCTTGTAGATTTTCACGCTAGCTTTTCTTAGTGGGAAATGCATCTTTTGCGGATTTTCACATAACCCTGTGCCTTATTTTTGCCTGGAATGGACCCAACCCAATCAAGCAGCTTTTTTTTTTTAATCCCTTTTCAAGCGTGGCTATAAGAAAAGCTGGACTTACTATTAGAGCCTCCTTCTAGAGTAATCGGCAGTTATTCGTTGAGGCATTTTCCCCCTAAGCAGTGATTATATTCCCTTATCTCTCCTGATGAAGGTGTCGCTAGATTGGGTGAGTTGGCGAATAAGGATCAACTTCCTGCGCCCCTGGCTCTCCACTTTTCTACTGTAACTTTGGATGGTTCTTTGTGTCTCGTTACGCGGGCTCTATGAGGCTACCTTCTATATCACCGCTCGCTGTGTCCAATAGTTCAGAAGGAATTGAAGATGTTGTGAGGCCCCTTCCATCCTTTCCAGATGGCATCTTATCTTCGACTTTCACCTCCAAGTACCATGGCCTCTGGACCCAGCTGCCTGTGAAGGCTGTTATACAACTAATCGGAGGTTGCCCCTTTGCTTTTACCAATTCATACAAGATACGGGTGCCCAATCTAGCGGTTGATAATGGGACCCATCAGCTTAAGCGCCTGGCCGACGAGAGCAGAGTATAGTTATTTAGATTAGATGCATTCAATAATGAATGATGTTTTTCTTTTTATAAAAGAACTAGAAGATAATGAACACATGAGTCTAATTGCCTTTGTTTTATATCTTTCTTGCAAAATTGTGTACATTTCAGTATGATTTCTCTATACATTATCATTATCTAACATAGATTCAAAATGCAAAACTACATTTAATCTCAAAATGGATCTTGAAAGCATCAAAACTCCTATTTCCAATCAGCCCTCTCGGGTTTTCTTGATTGGACATTTTCTCTCAAGCCTCTAATTTTTGCCCAGGATGCCTTTTTTCGATTTTCATCCTAACGAGGCGCCCAATTTTAGCAAGGCTGCCTTTTTTTTATTTTTAACCCGTGGGGCTTTTATTCTCTTCTTTTGATTTTTAGTCTTTAGCCATGGAACCTTTTGCGTCTTTAGGTTCTGACTGGTTGTTCATATTTGCTTCATCACTGTCTATCGAAAACGCTGCTCCCTTGGACAATAACTTCTCAAGAACTAATGGGCCTTCATACGCTGGCTTGAATTTGCCTCATTCATCTGGAACATTCGGACTCATTTGCTTAAAGAATAAATCTCACTCTTTTAGTAGGCTCTTTCTGACTTTTTTTCCGACTGATCGAGCAAATAGTTTTTTGATAGATCTGACTGTGATAGTAATCCCACAATCTATCCTTGTCTGACGTGTTTAACTGCTGCAGCTATTGCAGCGCCCAGTCGGCTTCCGTAATTTGGGCTTCCATGACTATCCTTAAAGGTTTGAGCTCTACTTCGACCGGCAGTGCTGCTTCTGCCTTATATATCGAGGAATAAAGCGTGACTCTTATAGAGGTTCCGATGATGGTTCTCTAGCCCCGAAGTCCAAAAGGCCATTCCTCTGCCCATTCCTTGTAGTTTCGAACCATCTTGACCAAGATCTTCTTATTAGCAGCCTCTCATGCCCCATTGGTTTGAGGGCAATACAGAGAGGACTTGTGGTCTTTAATGCCATACCTCTGGAGCAACTCCCTAGCCTTAGCCATAAACTGCCCCCCCCCAACCGTCCTTGGACATAATGTGTTGAGGGAGAGCATATTGACATATCGGATTCTTTTCGATGAACTTGTCCGTTGGAGGCCGTAGAGCACACCTCCCCTATGATATCTATTCCCAAGCTCGAGCAATCCGTATCCATTGTAAGTCAATAGAACCCTTTTGGTCCTTTTTAGAAGTCAAGAAGAATGGCAAAGTATGGGTATGTGTAGATCAACGGGATTTGAACAAAGCTTGCCCCCAGGATGACTTTCCTTTGCCCCCATATCAACAGTTTTCGGCCAGATCTACATATTGATTCTTTTCCTTCCTTTTTTTTGACAAGTTTTGTTCAAATCCTGATAGTTTACACACATGCACTTCTCTTCCTAACCATTAGGGACAATGTAGATCAACCCAATTGGGTGATGCACCTCAATAAGAAATTTGGCCCCGTTTCTACTTGTGGATCTCTCCTTTTAACCTTTTCTACCCCTTCCGGCTTGAGTTTTTTAAGCTTCTGCATGACTGGTCCATGATCGTAATATGCTAGCATAGTGTGTTCGGTGACTTTGCGATCATCTCCCGGTGTGTCTTCGTAGGTCCAGGCAAAGACTTTTCCACACTTATTTTTATTCTCTCAAATTTTAATCTCTCTTCAGGAGTTACAGATGCTATCAAGATTTTCTTTGGGTTCTCCAAAGTCTCCCAGATTAAATGAAATGATATCAGTTGAATTAATGTCAAATATGAATGAGTCGTGATCATGATTATGCACAATGAAATCACGAGAGATATGAAACAAATAAGCAAAAATCAATCATTTTATTTAAAAAAATTAGCATTAAAAATGTCATTATCAAATAGTTCCAGAATAAAAAAAAACCATCTAAATAGCTATCTTCTGTCTGTTTCCACTAGCACAAATGTTTTGGCCAATGGTTCATTATCACCCACGAGAACCATCTTCCCCACCTCTCAGCTCCTCTTCAATGAGGTATTGAACTTGTTTCCTCAAAGTTCGGCACCCATCAGTCTCATGCTTAGTATGCTGATGGTAGGCACAATATTGATCTGCTCGATGGCTAGGATGCCCTTAGCTCTTGGCGAGTTTTGCAGGCTTCGGCTATAACTTCCCCTTGTCAATGAAATAAAAGAGATGCTTGGATAAAGGCTTATTCCAGATGATATAGCAGCCTTGAGTAGTTCAAATGGTTGAAATCTTGGGGGCTCCAACGTCTCTCGCACTGTCATCATCAAGACTCGAGTTCCCATGATTACCTTCTCCCATGCCATTGTTCCCTCCTTCAAGGCTTACCAGCTGCTCGTTATTAATGGGATCATGGACTTGACCTTTTAGGGTTTGGCATTTGTCTACTGGATAGCTGGTGTGCTGATGATGATTTAGTTGTCTCTGACCTTTAGTTGGCCTGGCCGAACCTGGTCGCGAGTTCCCTTCTAATGCTTAAGGCAAAGATCTGCTTATGTCGAAACCACACTCCTGGGCTGTTTTAATCGCTGATACTCCTTCCATCCCCCAAGTACCACACGGATGTTACACCCATGCTGTCGACCTCTCTTTTCTATTTTCACAGAGACTTCCTTGCGAGCAGCTAGGGTAGTCTCAAGTTTGGCCTTTGAAATTTCTTCTTCGAGGATGTCTATCCTTCTTTTCAGGCCTCGTACCACTGTTAGAAGCCTATTCTCTGAAGCATGCCCTTTGCCTTTTTGCTCAGATGAAGGAACAACAGGCGATTTTCCTCTAGACTCAGTGGGTGGTATGCATACTTCCTTAGTTAGATCATGCTCTTTTTGGGGCAAGGTAGGAGCAATATGCTACTGGACGGAGGGTGGCATCACGTCAGCGATTAAATTCTCCATAATAGCCATCGCCCGGGCTTCAAACTTTTCAAACCTCCCTTATATCTTCTTCCACATTGCCTCCTTAACTTTAAGTGGCTTGCCCTTTATTAAGACCAAGTCCTCTCCGAAGAAATCACCGTCAGGATATATGACCACTTTGGGTTCGGGTGCACCCCTGAGCTCAGCCATTGGTGGGAGTAAAATCACTAGAGGATCCTCCTTAACCGGATCTGATTTCTCTTGTCCTACTGTAGGAGCAACTAATGGCTGCCTAGCGGGCTGGGTCATTGTAGCAGTTAAATTCCTCATCATGGCCATTACTCTATTCTCAAATTCCTCCAATCTCTTACTTACTTCCTCAGCCATCAAAGCGCGAATCGCCTCCATCTCTCTTGGAAGATTAGCCATTCTATTGAAAAAAATCTGAAAACAAAGTCTCAATGCCCTCTGAGAGTGAATCTGAACCCTAAACTGATACCCTTTTTGGCAACTCGAAGATAGGTTTTCTGCTTAGCCGTCCGTTGGGATCCTTAGACCACTTAGATGAATCTATGATGACTGAAAGATTTAAATTGTTAGAATGATGCATGAATGACATATACAATGCATGATTGTGTGTTATATAACATTTATAACCATATACAAGCAAGTAGATCCTTTCAACCTTATTACTCCCACACATGAGGTAATGCGGTCTCTTTCCTAGGTGGGCTTGATCCATGGGTTAACGGGGAACCCAATGGATGCGTATGGTGCTCGGCGGAAAATCAGCAGCATAACATCTCTTAATTAATGCGTATACGTATGAATTTTGGCCTTTATTTATTTAAACATTTCAACTAAATTAAGATGGGCTCACCGGGGCATAAAAGCCTTTGATAAAAAAAACTACTTAATTTGGTTGATTTTGTTCAATATATAATGGCCCACATAGCAAGCACAGTATTACGGTACATTTCACCTAGGGGAAGTATCTACTGCCATTATATGAGATTTGGTCAAAGCTGATGATACTTTAGGGCTACCCAAGCATGGTCCCTACCAATGGGTCTAGCTCATCACGAGCATAACGACCTACCGGGTCTCCATTTGATATACCAGGATGGTACGGGGCTTGGGCTGGTGATTATCCTTGACACTTCCCTATATTGAGTGAACGTAGGGTCGTGCTTCGGGAACGCACCGGGGGAAGAATAGGGACCAAACTAGCATAGTTTTAAGACTCTAATGAAACGCAATGCAATTTTGAAAATGGATGAAATTTTTAAATTAAAACTCAATTATATGTTTTAACTAAGGTACTTTCGAAGTGAAGTCTCTTATGTTCCCAGTGGAGTCGCCACTATGACGTGCGCCGAACCTCGGGATGCCCCGAAAACCCGCTTTTAGGGCACTCAGGAGAGGTTTATAAAACTTGTAAAAATTTACAAGGGCATCTATTTTGGGCAATAAGGAGGTGTTTTGGAGTCACCACCCAATAAAATATTGGGAAAGGTCATCTAGCCTCACTGAGTTTAAGACAGCGCATGTGTGTCTATTTTGGGCAATCATAGATATTTTGGATACCTCCTTCCAATAGAACACTGGAAGGATTGTCTAATCTCATGAAGCCTAAGACGATACATATACATCTATTTTGGACAAGCCAGAGATATTTTGGACACCTCCTTCTAATAAAATACTGGAAAGATCATCTAATCTCGTGGAGCCTAAGACAATGCAAATTGGGCCTATTTTGGGCAACAAGAGATATTTTAGAGACCCCATCCCAATAGGACATTGAGATGGTCCTCTAACCTCGTTAAACCTAAGACCAGAGAGAGTTCGGGACTTCCCATTTATTCATACCTTGATTAAATTATAATTGAGTTTGGAATTTAAGATTTCATCCATTTTCTCATTCATTTAAATGCAGTAATTAGAGTGCATATCAATCGCATGATAAAAACGATAAATAAAAACAAGATTAAAATAAGGCAAATAAAAATACGATAAATTACAACAAAACTAGGGGCGGAATGCAACCCCCAATGTAAATGAAATGTAAATCATACATAAAACGGGGTATTTATTAAGGATAATGACATTGGTCCTCGCATGCATAGTTAAAGAAAATAATTTTGAAGTGACAATTTATTTGGATGGAAAAACTAAGACATTGTTCTCATTTTATTAGAAAATCTAATTTATTTATTGTAACACCCCCTTCCCATACGTAGGAGAACCCATCCATAAGGGAGTGAGACTCGTATGAGTAAGGGTGTCACCAAACAGAGCAGTACTGTAGATACCGGGTCCCAAGTAGCCTTGATTAGGATTACCCGATGATGAAATTTAGCTATGCCGGCTTATAGGCAAAAAGAATGAAGGTCGGAAGTAAATTCGCTTGTCATTTGGATTTGTTAGGAATGGAGAAAAATGTATTTTTCTTAAATATTTTAAAAATATTTAAAAAAATTATTTTTATGAGTTTTTAGGTTTTTTTTTTATTTAAAAAAAATTATATATATATATTTTTTTCGCGAGCGTCGGGGCATCCCTCACCCATTTTCGCCCCCCACTTCCCAGTTACGGTTTTTGGACGGTTTTAGGGGCTTTTGGGGTGGTTTTTTGGCAGTTTTTTGAGGGAATTAAAGGGGAAAATTTTAGGACTTCAAGAGGAGGATTTTTGGGAGTTTTTAAGGAGGTTTTTGAAAAAAAATCTGATTTTTCTTAGGGAGAAAAAGTTGGGTTTTGGCTGAAAATTTTGGAAAGGATTTTCTTAGAAAATTGCTTCATTTTTCTTCAAAAAATTACATAAAATTATTTTCGATTTCTTACATCTGAATTTTATTATTATTCCAACAAATCAATGCAGAAGATTAATTCATCTACCTTCAATTCTACAAGAAAATATTGAGGTTAATTATTCTTGGCTTTACTCCTTTATTCTTTTTGTTAATTTCATTTATTTTGTTTTCAATTAACTAATTAGCATGTAAATTCTTTTAGACCCTTTTTTTTGTTTTGTTTTTGATTAATTATTTAGTATGTAAATTCTTTTAGCCTATTATTTTCTTCTTATTTTTATCTTTAATTATTTATTTAATATGTAAATTCTTTTAAATCTATTATTTTATTTTCTTGTTAAATTGTTTCTTGCAGATGTTAATATTTTTATTCTTTGCTCAAAATTGCTGTTATTATAATTATTTATTTAACATGTTTGGCATGATTAATGTATTTTTATTCTTATGCATATTAAATTGCCTCATAATTATTTTATGCATGTTTTAGGTATGATAAATTTGTTATTATTAATTTTTTTATGTATGCTAATCTTTATTTATAATTTTTGTTCGTCATTATGTTGTGTTATTTTGTGCATGTAAAATTGCTAATTTGTTAAATTATATATTTTATCATGTCATTTAATTAATTTTGTCATAAATAATGCATGTTTTATTTATTTAATCTATAATTTGTTATTTTATATGTTTAAATAATTTCTTTGGCTCAATCACTAACATGAATTTTATTTGTTTTTTTGTTTTTTGGTTGCAAATCGTTGTTTTATTCTTATTTGAACATCCATGCACGTGAAGGAGGAGACGCGGGGTTTGGTATCTTTATTGTACATTTTAATTCTCATTTTGTTTATATTTTTTATTTTCGTGTATGTAATTGTTAAATAAAATGGTTTTTATGCATGCTTAAATAAAAAATCACATAAAAATATTTTATAGAATAAATTGGTTTTTTCTAATAAAATAGGACCAAAGTCCTAAATTTTCATCCTAAATAAAATTGCCACATCAAAAGTGTTTTCTTTAAATATGCATGCAAGAACCAATTCCTCATCCTTAAATGAATAACCCGATTTATGCGTGGATCGCAACTTATTTAAAATGGGGGTTGTATTCCGCCCTTAGTTTTGTTGTAATTTATGTTTATGCGCTTTATGTTATTCTTTATCGCTTCATTTATATGGTTGATACTGCGCTTTAATTTTTATTGCATTTAAATGCGTGAGAAAAGAGACGAAAAGGTAAATTCAAAACTCAATTATAAATTTAACCAAGATATTAATAAATGGGAAGTCCCGAACCTTCTCTGGTGTTTGGGCTCAACGAGGCGAGAGGTCTATCCGATCATTCATTGGAACGAGACCTCCAAGACACCTCTTGTGTCAAAAAGGCTTAATAAATCCTAGGCTCCATAGGGTTAGAGGATCATTCCCAATGTTCTATTGGGGTGATTGCCTCCAAGACCCCTTTAGTTTGCCCAAAATGGAAATATATGCCGTTTTAGGCTCACTGAGGGGAGACGAACTTTCCCAATGTTCTATTGGGTGGTGACTCCATGAAACCTCCTTGTTGCCCAAAATAGATACACTTGTAATTCGTTGCAAGTTGTCAACGGACCTCATCAGCCCGATCGCCCTAAAGCGGGCGGTCAAAGGGGCGCTCCGGGGTCCGGCGCGCGTCACAAGTACACCATCATCCATTCACATGATATAAACATATATATCAATAGCGAAAATTAAAAACTTTGGAAACAGCAGAATGATCATGCATTAATATAATAATATTCATTACAATAATGTTCTAATCAAAAACTGATAATACAAAATAATTACAACTGTCAAAGATACTTAGTGGAAGCTTAACAAAATAATACATAGAGAGTTCTATTACAAAAGAATCATGCTACAAAAATAAAGTCCTAACACTAATCCCTCTGTGTTGGCTTGACTGGCGACGACTCTTCCAAAAGCTATACACCTTTCGCACCTGCACGAGTGAAAACACCGTACTAAGCGATAACGCTTAGTGGGAAAACACAACAATAATATATGGACGGCAACTCACAATGGTCATCAAGTCAAATCACATACATAATGGCATACTCATTATCACAATACATAATCACAATATAATTCCATTCATCATCATTCAATGGTTCAATAAACACATTCATATGCCAATAGATTCGTAAGCTCATAGAAGAGTCATTCAAATTCAGATGCTCATAGTCATACTCATTCGGATTCGTATACTTTTGATCATATCAGAACAAACCATAACACCTGCTGACTCAAAGTAGTGGATAACGAGTAAACGCGTAGAGTACCTTACGGGTATGAATCGTCACATAGCAGTACGGTACCTTACGGGTACGAATCGAAAAACAGTATCACTTTACATCTTTTCAAAATATTTTACAGAGGAATCTTAAACAAGATTCAAACACGTAGATGTTCGCAAGGAACTAAATAGGGACCTGATGAGGGTCCAGAACAGTACAAAGGCTGCAGCAAAAGGAATCTTTTAGGCATGCCTAACTATCCACTAGACTTACTCTCGCAGGTCATGCATAATACAGTTCATGCTCAAAGCATAACATATAATTTATCGTGGAGAAATCGTAATAGTACATATATATAAGCATAATTATTCTCATTCAGTAGTAAAACCCCAAAAAGAAATGATACAAAATTCATTTTGGAAGGAAAGGCAAAATCGAAAAAACAGGGCATAAAAAGGGTCACTGTCGCGATCATGACAGTGAGCGGCCACAAAGGCTATCGCGACCTCGCACAGACGCGCGTACTCGCGACAGGGGAGTGCCCAATGGCTCGGTAGCTGAGCGCTCTGTCGCGCTCGCGACAGTGGGCTCTGCTGCACCGCCCGGCAGTCGAGCGCCCTGTCGCATTCGCGACACACGTCGCGATTGCGACAGTGAGCTCTGCTGCGATCGGCCTGGCTGCCCACTTGCGCTCGGTCACACGCAGGTGCTGGCTTCACCAAACTCTGTCGCGACAGCATCGGGATTTCCAGTTCTTACGCGATTTTCTACAAAATTTTTCCAAAATCAAAGCACCCAAACCTTCAATCTCAACTACAACTCAAGCCAAACATCAACTTACCTAAAATCAACCTTCCATGCGTTACAAGAAATATAAAATACAACTTTTCTAACAATTAACCCAATCAAAAACATACATGAACATAATCAACTTCTCAAGAACACAAACCTAGAATTTTCAACCAAAAACTCATCAAACTTCAAATTTTGCCTAAAACTTCAACATTTATGCATCATAACTCAAATCAATTAATTACCCACAACATTAACACTATAATATAACTCATCAAACATCAATTATTTAGAAATCACATACAAAAGCATAAATCACCATATGAACATCAAACAAGCAAATTCCAATTAAAATCCAAAAGCTGGAACTCCTTAGCTCCAAATCTACTTGGTACCACTTCCACTCGCCTTCTCCTTACCTTTGGGATCGCGAGGAGGCTCAACTAATCAAGAACACCCAAAATTCAAACAAACACAAAACCTAAATTAAAAACCCAATCTAACCAAAATCAAGAACAAGAGAAGAAGAAAAGGAGATGAAGAAGAAGAAATGCTACAAAACTTACCAATTGAGGTCAAGAGATGATTAATTCCACCGCTCTTCCTTGGATCTAAGCTAGGGTAGAGAGAAGGAAAAAACAGGAAATGAAGATCAATTTCTGCTTTTTCCCCTTTTCTCTTTCTTTTTCTATTTCTTTTCCTAACCCTAGACACATGTCATTTCCTCATTGGTGGAGATTAACCACTCATACCCAACAAGCATGCACTACACACACACAAGGCTATCCTCACTAATGCACACCCTACCAACATGTGAGCATGCACACACTAATGGCACCCACACACTCACATCCTACAACTCTATATGCACTCACACTATAATAAAACCCACAAAAGATGCATTTTACCCAAAATGCCCTTATTACATGCCATCACACACTCAAAACACACATGCACAAATGGCTCCAACTTCTACGGGGCAAACGAGGTGTTACATTTATAAAAATATTTTTGTGTGTTTTTAACTAAATGTGCTTAAAATAAATGATTTTATTACTAATTACATGAAAAATAAATTAAAAAGCCAAATAAAAGAAAAATAATAAATACAATAAAAAAATGATTCAGCAAAAATAAATCTCGGATCACCTCCTTCGTTCGTATGGGTGTTCAAATAAGGAAAGAAATAAAGATTAAAAATCACAAATAAACACAAATAAAATTAATGTTAGAAATTAAATCAAAAAAATCCATTAAATACATGAAATAATAAATAATAAATTAAAATAGATAAAAAAATGCATTATGCATGATAAATAAATTAAATAATATGATTGAAACAAATAAATTAACATACTAATAGGTTAGTACATAAAAACATGAAATAATAATAATAATAATAATAATAATAATAATAATAATAATAATAATAAAAATGATAATAAAACAACAACAACAACAACAATAATAATAATAATAATAATAATAATAATAATAAGTAGCTAAATGAATAATAATAATAATGAAAAATAATGATGATAAATAATAATGATAAATAAAAGAAAATGAATAATCAAATAAATAAAAAGGTAACAAAGAAAAAGATAAAAAAATTAAATCTATATCTAAAATAACATAAAATAAATAAATAAACAATAAATATAAAGATCTACATGATTACTAATTAAATATGAACAAAAATAAATAAAAGAAGAATAAAATTAAGAGATCCATCCTAAAATATTAACCCTCAGATTTCGGATTTGGTGGAATAGGTGAAAATAATTGATTTTTCTTTCTTTGATTCACAAAATAATAGATAAAAATAATCTAAAAACTTTTCTCTAAAAAATTGTAAAAATCTTATTTTTACGAAATCAAATAAAAAATTAGATTTTACGAATAAAAAATTATTCTATTTGTCTCAAAATCAATTTTTCATCCATAAAATCAATGTAAGTTTTTGGAAGAAATAAATTGAAGAGAAAAAGATTAAAAAAATAACAAGTGGGAAAATTGGATTTGTAAGAACAAAAAATTGTTTTTTTTTGTCTCAAAATCAATTATTCTTCAATAACATTCAATCTAAAAATGTTTAGAAAATTTTTTATTGAAGTAAGAAGAAGAAAAAAAAGTTAAAGAAGAAGAAGAAAATTTGCAAAAACTCAAGAAGAGAGAAGAAAAAATACCTCCAAAGAAATTCCTCCAAAAGAAAATCCTCTCCATTTTCTTCCCATAATTTTTCTATTTATATCAATAAAAATGGAAAATCTAATTAATTAAGGAAGAAAATTAAATATTTATCAAATTCCCCTTAATTTGGGTTCAAAAAAAGGAAATTATCATTAAAAATTCCGTAAAAAAAGGTGAAAAGTCAAAAAAAATAAAGAAAAAACGCGATTTCGACAGACCAGGGGTGACCAACGCTCATTAGCGTGCGCGACGGGTGTCGGGCGCGCTCGCCCAGCGCGCTGGCAGGGCACGTGCGCCCCGCGTGTGTGGGTGAGGGCCCCAGCGCCAGCGTGTGGGGGTGGCCCCCCCTCGCGCGTCGGCTGCCCTAAACGATCGAAAACTTTTTTTTTAAATAACAATTTTGACCAAATTACAATAATTTTCAAACTCCATTTTTCAAATTTAATTTTTTATACATTTTTTATTATTTTTTTACCTTTTATTCTAAAATGCAAATTTGACAAGGAAATCATCATTCACAACGTTTTTGCCTGTGAACAGGCATCTGATTATCATTGGGTAACTCTGATCTGAACTGACTTGTCTACACAAGTATATGGATCAATCGATCTATATGTAAAACTAGGAGAAAAAGGTGTAACCTTTGTGACTATAGACAGTGGTTTCTAAAGGTGGCTTTTGTCAAGGTTACCTAATAAGGAAGCAAATCTTTTTAGAAGATAAGAGGCTAAGATATTTAGGGTCTCTTTATATTTTAAAATGCTTTTGGGAAGGGTTTTGGTCTTTTGACAATTTAAAAATAATTTTGGAAGAAAAAAAAGCCGGTTTGGGCGACTAGAGTCAAGTCATGACTTGAGTCAAAATGGTTAATTAGTTTCATGCCTGTAATAAGAGTTCAAACCAAAAATAGGGCATAGAGTCTAGTTACAGCTATGACTCGATGAATCATAGCCATGACTGGCCATTTTCTAGAAAAATTATAAATATCTCCTATTTTGATAGAAATGGGATCTTTTTGGGACTTTTGGCCTTCTTTCTTTCCAAGAAACCTAGAATTTTGCTCCTATAAATAGCAAAAATTCCTCTTCAAGCTTGGTTTTCGTACATTAAAACTAAAAAGAGTTCTTTGGATCTTGAAGCTTCAATATCACCAAAAGATTAGCAAGCACAAGGTAAAATAATAAAGCCCCTTCTCCTCCTAGCAAGCTGTAAATGTACTCCTTTTAGTAGTTTCTTGCCAGATTTGATGTTTTTAAATAGATTTAGGGTGTGAAACCCACTCATAGGTATTTGACGTGTGGTTAAGTTTTGTTTTTATGTCATTAGTTTAACTCAAATAAAAAAGGTAACATCATTCAAATCTAAAAGGAGTTTTAAAGAGTTTTTGTGCTTCATTGAGTTCTTGTGTGCCGTTTTTCTGGGTTTTAACCCATATAGAAGGCCATGAATAGGAAGGAGTGGAAAAAGAGGAGAGCTTCTGTCTCAAAGCTACTTATGGTTGTGGCTCATCGAGTCATGATCGTGAATCAATGTCCTCCCTGCTTTCTAGGAGCTTGGTTGAGTTACTGCCATGACTTGCTAGCCATGGGTGTAAACATTAGCTCATGCCCGTGACTCACCAGCAAGGGTGTAATTTGAATTCATGGCCATAGATCACTAGTCACAAGTGTAAACTCAATATTTTTTTTTCTTTTTCTTTTTGAATCTCTTTATGTTCTACCTCTTTTTATGCATGTTTTTACCTTCTTACATGCGTTCTCATGTTGTCTTATGTGCTAAATGTGTTATGTGATGCAATTTTAGGTCTAGATTTAGTGTACCATCTTTATTTCTTGTCTCTATGCATGTTTAGCGTAACAAAAGGCTTTTGCCCGTTTAATGGAAAATTCCACCAAAAATATTTTTATGGTGTAATTGGGATTTTGGTTAATAAAACTGGACCAATGTCCTATTTTTGCCAAAAATCACATTTAAATAATAAGTTTTCAATAAGCGTAAAAGAATTTATACATAATTAATTAATTTGAATCTAATTAATAAAATGGGATCAATGTCCCAATTTTCAACAAATAAAAGTTCCAATAAAAGCCTCTTCACAATTGCATGTGAGGACCAATATTCTCACCTAACTGGGCTTTCAAAAATGAACCAATTTTTTGTATGATAAGTTAGCCTATACTTCCATTCAAGTTATTTGCCATGCTCTATCGCTTTCCAACTTGAAAGAATGAGAGTTCGCACCACTAATATTCGATCTATTTTACTTTGAAACAATCAAAGATTTGACCCAATTAGCCCAAACTTAAAGTGAGCATTTTGAGGAATCTTATCAAATTTTTAATAAGATAAATGGAATTTTGCAAATATTAGGCAACAAAGAGATAAGTTTTAGGAGATGCCACCCAATCTATTGGGAAAACCTTGTAGAGCCAATGTAACGCCCTGAAATAGCAATGACCCGAATAGTACTACTAGAGGACTCGAGATCACCAAGTTAAACCTGAAAACTTGGGTACATAATAAATAATATTAATAAATATGTAATAACTTTGAGAGTATTTTAAAAATTTAAAACTTAACCTTGTATTGAGTAAAATAAAAATAATATTTTGGGAGCAACTAACATTTTATAGAATATTATAAATGGGTATGACAGGGTTCAAATTAGGAATCCAAATGTATGGAATTTTATGAGGAGGGATTGAAGTGAACTAAAGGGGGGAGTAAAGTACAATGCTCGGTATTGGCCACTTCAATCTAATAGGCATAAAGTGGCCTGAGTCCTGTGTGTCCCCTTGGTGAATTCTTTCGAGTTGCTTTGGGCAATGAAATGCATTTTCTTAATTTAAAATGATTTAAATGTTTAATAATGACTGGCGTTAAACATAGTTTATGATTATAATGAGTATTAAGTGTATGTAATTGCTTGCTTGACTCATAGACTAGCACGCTACTTAAAAAGGGATCAACTAAGTGATTTAAAATTTTGTATTTAATTAGTTATTGTTTATAAATTTTTAAATGAATTTTTGATATGGTTTATTTGAAAAAGTAATGTTAGTGGTTGTTACTAAGAATTTTGCTTAGTGCATACAGTTTATTTCTGCGCGTAGGTACACAGGGTGATTGGACAGAAATGCTAGCCGGCTATCTACCAAGAAGTGAGGAGAAATCCCTTAACTTTGTGATGGATGATTAGTCTTAGGATTTAGATTTTTTCATTTTGGAATTATGCTTTATCAAAGCTCTTAAATAGCACATTAGTTATCTAACTAGTAATTGAACTGTAAATTTTTGGATGATATGTCTGATATCCATCCGTGAATATTAATGGATTTTTGTAACTATATATTTATAGATATGGACATTACTAATCCTTATTTATGTATAGAAATCAAACTATTTGTAATGAAAGACATTGATGTGTAAAGTTTATGAATTAAGGTGGATAAATTTATGACTGTTTGTGCATTTATCTATTTACATTAATATTTTGATGAGGATGGGAAATAATGAGTATACATTGGATGCAAATAGGGTTGAGATATATGATTGATTTATATAAGAGAAATTTTCAAATGTGTAACAGGGAAATAGAGACCCGTATAGAAGAAATTCTGTCCTATATTCTGTAAAAATATGGATAGTATAAGTTTATATAAATTAAAAGTAAGTTTCCTTTGAAAAAAAAACAATTGTACATATGATGAAGCCTCTCCATCACCTCAACATTTTGAAGATTCTCAGGACTCTTTTGTAGACATTATAGTTTTTTCTTTAAAAAAAAAAAAGAATTTTTGCTAATAAAATATTTTTGCAGGAATTTAATTGTCGCCATAAATGGCAAATACTTCAACAGTTGAATTTTTAATTATTCCGAAAGATTCTTAATTGTGGCAAGCACCATTCATCAACAATAAATATTCTTAATTGTGGCAAGTACTATTCATCAACCGTAAAATTCTCCATTATGGCAAGCAATGTTCATCTATAGAATAGATTCTCAACACAATGCTACTTTCTTCATCTATAAAAGTAGCAAACAGCTCATTCGAGGTAGAACATTTTTGCATACCTCCTCAAAGATTAAAGAAAATAAGAAAAAACTCATTGTACCTAATTTCTATTTCATTGTGTAATAAATCTCTAGATTTACAACTTATATTCTAAGAAATTTGTTATTGCGCCTCTTTAGCTCCTTCTTGTAATTCTTCATAAAAAATTAATAAGATATATATAAGGTATTTTATTCTAATTCATGAATTGTTTTGTGGAGAAATTTGTTGATGTTTTATCGGCTTCAGATTTTCTAATAATTAAGAAATTTTTATTTTAAGAGAAGAATTATTGAATTTACAAAGTTTTTTTTTTATTACAAAATCATACAAAAATGCATTTGGAAATTTTTTACTATTGTGAAGATTTTTATATAAAACCATCTTTAATTGATTTACTATATATATATATATATATATATATATATATATATATATATATATATATATATATATCAGTGGAGCTTTAGTTCACTTTCCGAATACAATTTGGAATTTGAAGAGTAATTTTCCTTTTTAATGTACAATTGTGCATTCCAATTCTAAATTGCAATGAACTTGCACAGCCCACGCCGTGGACTTCTAGATGTACTTAAAATGCATTTTTACACTTTGATCCACTTTTCAATTGAATCTTACAATTAAGTCCTTTATTAAAATTTACATATATATTTCAATATATAAATAAATATTAATTATAATTGCCCGTACATATATATATATCCAAAAATTAAACCATGAAATATTAGTTAATTTTCTATTCAAAATAGAAAAATTCAATTTGTCCTTAATATTAATTATATTTGTTGCGCTAGTAAAGAATATAACAATATTCTATTTGAATTAAAATTTACTTATTTGATTAATTAAATTCTTTAATTTAATTATTAAATAATAAAATAATTAACCTTTTGGCAAAGATTAGAATATTCAAAAATATGTGAGACGATAAATTCAATACATAGATGGTAGCAAATTGGTCAAATCAATTTACTGATCAAGGTTGGCATCTACAAATACTCTCAAGAACCTATAGAACGTAGTGTTTTCTTCTGTTCTTATAGTTCCCGATCGCTATATGATATGGTTTAACTGTCAAATGCCAATAAGTAACCAACTATGCTTCCATGCCAATTATAATCTACCAATGAATGACTTAAGAAACTTTTTTTTTTCATTCAATTGCGCTGGTCAATGTCTCAATTCAAAATTAATGACAATATAGAGTTTAAACTTATTACCAAAAAAGTTGACATATTTCATCAAGATCAATCATTAATTTTACAAGCATTTAACCATACCCAATATCCTATCAACTAAATAACTTGTTAATTACTATGATGATCTTAGGTTTAAAAAAACTCTTACATTACATTTTTTAAGAGAATATCCTATTGTCATATTATGGTAATTTTAACCATTTAGAATTCTTTAATGAGTCGGTTCAATGATCTTATCTCTATAGGCATCATCTATATATTTGACTTGGTTAATGAAATCAATTAATTACTATCCAATAGAGACCACTGCATGTATATTGTCATTCCATAAGATCTTCTGCTTTTGATATATTTCATGCAGCTAATTGCTGAAATTTATGAGGACTTCTCATCTACTAGAGAGTCTCATCAAGTGATTTATAGAAAAGAGTCCTTGAAATTCTCTTGTACCTAAATTTGTTGCTTATTTTCTTAATGACTTATAGGGATTGTGATTTAGTCTTTGGATGTTATTTAACTTGTACAATAAATTTTTTATGTAGAAATTTGTAATGATGGATAATAAAATACTATTTTTGTCATCATACCCTCTCATCCCGTCTATGCACACATAAACTCTAATAGAGTTGAACATGCAACTTATCAAAACTCCAGAAGCCTGGCTAATACACACATCATAACGCATATACATTCACATTATAGTCACTAGTCACCTCTATGATTCAACGACTGCATCAAATCACAAAGCAAAGCTTGCATTTAGAAATTTTATTCAACTTACCTATACACTTAGCAATCACTTTATACTCATCTAACTAATTAAAAGAAGAAAATTATAATTCAGTGAGTTAATTTAAAATGTATCTGGATGTACAAAATATACAAAAAGGGGGTACAACAAGTCTACAAAACCAATAGCTTCTAGTATAGTCTAAGATTGTGCAAATGACAGCTCCTAACCCTTCCCGTCCATACTACCTTCATAGGAACAAAATCACCATACTAAGCAATAGCTTAGTAGGAAAACTCTTAATTTAAACGACTCTTTACCAATTTCGCTCAAATTAAGATCAGATAATACACACAAACATAAATAAATATAATAGGTCCCATGACATAGACATAATTACCAAAATCTACTTTATATCTATATATACAACTTATGAAAGCAACACCACCAAAATAAAGTGATCCGTCGGATACCTTACCTCCTTTGCAGAATACAACAAGATATGTTTGTCATGAATAAAATGTATGTTAAATAAGGATTATTGTGATAACATCTTAAGAAAATACCATTCTACTCCTCATTTCACTAAACACAAAATATAATGAAAGCAACAAGGGCACTAGATATTATCATGGGTACAACTCACTGTAAAATTGGACTGAACACTGGATTCCCTTTACTAGTATCAGAATAGAAACTGTACAGAACATTGGATACCTTCGGTATCAGAATAAACACTGAACAGATTGCCGACAATAACACTTGAGATATTGTTGTCTCAACATATAAATTATTAATTAGAACATTGGATACCAAAGTTATCAGCAGAAATCACTTCTCTAGACACTAATTTAGTGTGATGCTGAAAGTTATCAACTAAAGTCATTTCACTAGCATTAATTAGAACACTGGATGCTGAAAGGTGTCAACTAAAGTCATATCACTAGCACTAATTTAATGTCGCACTAGAGCTGCTAAACTGACTCTTATTGGCATGCCAACTAACCATTACTAAGACACAGATTAAGTATAATTTTGAGCTAATAATTCACTAGACACTTCACACTTAAACTAATAAACTTATATACGATTCCAAAAGCAACACTCACAAAAGAAGGGCAAAGCCATTATAATCTTGTCTAACAAAACACCCAAGTTCATAGCTGACTTCAAAAAAAAAAATATATCTAAAAAGCTTCGAGTTTAAAACAAAGGAAAAAAAAAACCTATAGGCTCTTAGCCAATCATTGACATAACCAAAAAGAACCTAGAAGAGATTATTCAACATCATGAATTCAATTCCCAAAGGTTAAGTAGCTGTAAATAAAATTGGTATAATTAACTTCACGCAAACCATATTAAGCATTTTGCAAAATCAATAAAATTTATATCCACTTTCCAATATCCCAAACTTCAAGAACCAATTCATTCAAGATTACATGCTCTTCCTATTTACGATTAATAGACTAAAGCATAAACTTAGCAAGGAAACCTTCAAGTCTTACCTTGGACGAGAATAAGTCTTTAGGCTCTCATGCATTACTTTTAAACCATCAACTCAATTCACACTTCCAATACTCAATTCATTAATTAACACTTATTCTCGACCAATTTGAGACATGTTGTTTAACATATTCTTCTATTCAAAATTTAACTCTTGCGCCAAATATTGTTTAAACAAAAGGCCCATTCTCAAGAGAATAAATAACAAAGGAAAAATAAAATATAAATTATGTAATGAGCTCTTAATATCCTTATTAGGCCGAGACACATTAATAACACCATCTTGTGTTTATAGTTTACCATATCATCTTTAGCCCTTTAACTTTCCTCAAGTTTAAGCATAGGCACACTAATATTCTCTTTTTTCAAAAACGTTTCTTAAAATATTAAAATAAGCGAAGTGTAAATTGGTCACTTCCAGTTCAACATGCTAAAATCAAACAAGTGTATAGAAATCAAAGGTCAAAAGCGTGTAAATTGGTCACTTCCAGTTCAACATGCTAAAATCAAACAAGTGTATAGAAATCAAAGGTCAAAATCCATTTTTTATACCATTCAGCGCTAGCATAATTCATTACTTGGTGTCCCAAGCTTAAACTCTTTTACCCGTCAATAAACTCTTCCAAACCGAGACATAATTAGTAGTCCCCTTTAACTCATACATCAATCTCAAATAAAGAAGTAAATGTTGAGAAATTTTTAGGATGAAAAACATAAATTTCATTTTCATCAAAAACTAATTATATATGTTTATTTATAAGCTTATATCTAAACTATAAATTTAGGCCTCTAACCCATTAGTTTCGCTAATCAACTAAATTCATAATTCCATGAATCCACTAACTACACTAATATTATTAACACCACTAACTAAATAACAATAAACACAAATATTATAAACAAGTAAAAAGAAAACCCACTAATTTAATTACTACAAAAAAAATAATACTGATTTTCAATTAATTCCAACATGCCCCTTGATTCAAAATCATATACATTTAATGTGTTAGTCAAAAAGAATGGCTTATTAACATTTATTATGTCAAAGAGGAGGCAACAACCATTGACAAATGACAAAAGTGCTTTTGTCAAAGGGGAGGCAACAACCATATTTGACAAATAATAACTCACGTTTTTTTTTTCTCATTAATGCATGGGAGGATAGACTCCTCCACCCTCTCATATTTATATGTAAAAGTATAGTGAGCACAGAGAGAGTTGAGTGAGAGAAAATTGAGAGCATTTTTCTAGGTGTATTTAGGTTATGGGTTGTGAGAAATTATGAGCCTTTTGTAAACACTCTGCATACTTTCTTCTTTTAGTGAAAGGTCTGCAGTAGCCTGGAGACGTAGGCATAATTTGGCCGAACTCCGTTATCAATTTTTGTGTATTATTATTATTTTCCATTTACTTTCGCTCTCACAAATCAGACCGTAAGAAAATTTGCGTAATTTATCGAACAACTGGTATCAGAGCTTTGGTAGTATTTTTGTTCAATTTCTGGCGAGGTTACTATTCATGTGAATATAAATTTCATGAATAGTGAAATTCGATCGGTAGTACCGATTTATCCACGGAGGTGTTCTAATACACGGTGGTTTGCAATAATTGTCAGAAATGATCTAAAGGAAGTCAGATTTGAGTGGGAGCAATGGCCGTAGACGAAGGAAAGGTGAAAATCGAAAGGTTCGATGGTGCAGACTTTGGCTTTTGGAAAATGCAGATAGAAGATTGTCTACACCAAAAGGGCCTCGAGAAACCTCTCTCAGGAAAGAAGCCAGACGATATGAAGGATGAAGAATGGACTCTTCTTGACAGAAAAGCCCTCGGAGTTATCCGACTGACGTTATCTCGCAATGTTGCTTTTAATATGGCAAAAGAAAAGACCACGACGGGTCTTATGGCAGCTCTTTCTAGTATCTATGAGAAGCCATAAGCCTCTCTCAAGGTTCATTTGATGAGGCAGCTATTTAATTTGCGGATGATAGAAGGTGCATCGACAGCTCAACATCTCAATGAACTCAATACAGTCACAACCCAGTTGAGTTTAGTTGGAATTGAATTTGATGAAGAAGCACGCGCATTGATACTATTGTCTTCCTTACCTGAAAGTTGGAATGCTACTGTCACGGCTGTGAGTAGTTCGTCAGGAAGCAATAAGTTAAAATTCGATGATGTTCGTGATCTAGTTCTCAGTGAAGAAATTTGACAGAGATAGGCGGGTGAATCATCAACCTATTCAGTTTTGCATACAGAGTCAAGAGGAATAAATTCAACCAGAGGAAATGGACGTGGTAAATCGAAGGGCAGGAGGTCCAAGTCTCGAAATCCTCGTAATTCCTAAGGCTCAAAGAATATTGAGTGTTGGAATTATGGAAAGAATGGGCACTATAAAAATCAGTGCAAGAGTGCATCAAAGATTCAAGAGGCGAAGGTAGAGGCAAATATTACTTCTACCTCACGAGGAGATGATGCATTGATATGTTCTTTGGAAGGCGAGGAAGAATCTTGGGTGTTAGACTCTGGAGCATCATTCCATGCTACCTCGCAAAAAGAATTATTTGAGAATTATATCCCTGGAAACCTTAGAGAAGTCTACCTTGGTAATTATCAATCTTGTGATATTGTTGGTAAAGGTACAGTGAAGCTTAAGTTGAACGGGTCTATTTGGCAATTAAAAGATGTCAGAAATATTCTAGATTTAAGGAAGAACTTAACCTTAATAGGCCAGCTAACTAGTGAAGGCTATTCCACAATTTTTCATGGTGATGACTGGAAGATTTCAAAAGGTGCAATGACAGTTGCTCGTAGTAAAAAGAGTGGTACTCTTTACAAAACAGCAGGAGCAAGTTATCTGACTATAATCGCATCGAATAATGAAAATCCCAATCTATGGCACTAGAGACTTGGCCATATGAGTGAGAAAGGGATGAAGATTATGCACTCAAAGGGAAAGCTACCAGGTCTTAAATCAGTAGAAATTGGCATGCGTGAAGATTGCATACTTGGAAAGTAGAAAGAGTCAGCTTTCAAACAAGTAAAAGAACTCCAAAGAAGGAAAGACTTGAGCTTGTTCACTCCGACGTATGGGGACCAACATCTGTCTCATCCATTGGTGGGAAACATTACTTCTGACTTTTATAGATAACCACTCTTAGAAGGTATGGGTTTACTTTATAAAATACAAGTCTGATGTATTTGAGGCTTTCAAGATATGGAAAACCATGGTTAAAAATGGGACAGGGCCAAAAATTAAAAAGCTCAGGACCGACAATGTTGGAAAATATGAAGACATCAAATTCAAGAAATTTTGTCATGAGCATGAAATTAGAATGGAAAGAACTATGCCGGGTACTCCTCAACACAATGGTGTAGCTGAACGTATGAATCGAACATTAACAGTGTAGACACCGAGTCCCGAGGCCGTCCAAGATCAGGATTACCCGATGATGAAAATGATACTTGCCACAAGTAAAGATGTCAAAAATGATGTTTTTCTTGTCGAAAATCTCTTTTGTTCCTCCAAAAATTTTAATCCAAAATTTGCATTTTTACTCCTATCTTTATTCCTTTTATTTTTTATTTTTATTTTTTATTTCTTTTTTTACTATTGCCGTACGATTTGCGCGTCGCACGTGCGGGTTGGGTCGCGCCCGTGCGCCCACAGGCGATGTGTGTGCGCTCGCTTGGCAATGTGCGCCCGTAGGGGGGTACGTCGCCAGGGGCGACGCACGCCTCCCGGGCGCACGTCCTCTGGGGCGACGCACGCCCCTCGGGGGCACGTTGCCTGGCGCGACATGCGCCCATAGGGGCGCACGTCGCCTTGCTTCACCCGCGGGCACTCCTGCGCTTGCTTCCTCGTGCTGTCGTTTTCACCTGCATCATTTTTTCAGGCAATATTTCAATCTGTTAAGTTTGTTTCATCTTTTAATGTCTTTTTTGGTTAACACAAAATAAAAGAGCATTTTGTCTCTTCCCATTTTGGGACAAGATAGCCAAATAAAAGGATTCTTTGTTTTCAGTAAGAGAGGCTGGACTTTGAAAGAGAAGGAGCAAAAATTTTTCTCTAAAGCAAAAAACGAAATTTTCTTCGAGAGCAAAAAATCTTAGAATTCCCAAGCTTTTATCTTTCTTCTTTTTTCCTCAAGAACAATTTGATTAGAGGTTAAATTGAGCAAGGAAAATTAATTTCCTTTGCTTGATTCATCTCACCAAAAATATTTTCTTGAATTTTATTTGTTAAAATTTGGTTTTCTTTCTAAATATTTTCGTGTTTATTACCACAAAAAATTGACAAGGAGATAGATCAAGACACCGTTTTTTCGATCTATAAAATTCTGAGGGTAAATATTTTTGGACCCGTTCTAATTTAGTTTTTGCCTATTATTTATTGCTGTTAAAAATCTCATTTTTTATGTTATTACTGTGCTTATCATTTATTTCTAGTATTTATTTCTATGTTGCCGTTTGCTTCTATAACTATATTATTATCATATTCTGCTTGGGCCACTGTTGGTGACACTATTGTTGTCATTGGTCTTGGCCATTTTCACTACCCCATCATTTGCTTATTATACTATTACTAACATGTTTATATTCCACTGTCAACATTATTATTCTATTATTACCATGTTATTATTATTATTGTATTTTGTTATTGTTATTTTATATCATCATCATTATTATTATTATTATTATTATTATTATTATTATTATTATTATTATTGTGCAATTATTATTATTATTATTATTATTTTATTGTTGCTATTATGCCATGATTAATTATTGTTATTGTCACTATAATTTTATTGTTGTCATGATTTTGTCATTATTCTTATTTTTGGCATAACTTGTTTTTAGTTCTTTTTGCATATAAATCATTTGTATATTAAATTAAATGTCCTATATTTATTTTGTCCTTATTTGATTAATTTTTTTAGAATTATTACTAATATCTTTTAATGTTATTTTTTTGTTTGGGGATTTAAATGTGAATTTCCTTGCATGAGTGTCCCCGTGACCACACAGACGGGTCACGACGCGTAGGAAACCCGCATCGCTTGGGTGAGACCTTTCCTATCCATTTACGTATTTATTTTTGCTTGTAAAATAAAATGTTTTTATTTTATGCACATGTGCGGTAAAAAATCATGAAAATATTTTATAACTTAAATCGGGATTTTTGTTAATAAAATTGGGATCAATGTCCCTCATTTTAGCCAATTAATATAAAATGTCACGAATAAAATAAAAAGTTAAGCTTTTCAAAATGGGATCACTCATCCCGTATTTCAAGCCAACAATTGAATAACTATTCGATCCAACTTTAAGTGAGCGTGAAGGAACCAATGTTCCTAAACCAAACGAATACCCCGATTTATGTATGTCTTTTTTATGTTTGATTTTGTTTGCTTGTTTTTAATTTATGTTCATATATTTTCGGGGCCCTTATAATTAATTATTTCAGGGCAATATTATCTTTTATTTGGGATTGTATTTCGTCCCAACTTTCATTTTAGCTTTCTTTTATTTGGGATTGTATTCCCCCCCAATTTCTCTTGTAATTGTGTGCTTAATGTGTTTATTGCTTTCTTTTATCGGTTTATTTACTGCTTTCTTTATAGCTTTTATTTATTGCTTTTGAATGCTTGCGATGCGCTTTAATTTAAATGCATTAATTGTGTGAGAGGAGAGATAGAATTTTAGGAAGTTAAAAACTCATTTATAATCAACCAAAACATAAATAAGAGTGAAGTTCTGAACACCAATCTCTAGTCTAGACCAATAGAGGTTAGAGACCTTTCCTGATTTCTTGTGAATTGGGTGGCGACTCCAAAATACCTCAAAAGTGCCTAGAGGTGTCGTGAGGCTAGATGATCCTTTCCAATGTTTTATTGGGAATGAGGTATCCAAAATGTCTCATGACACCCAAGATCAAAAGACGCGAACCAATCCCTCGAATTGTAAAAGCGGGTTCGACGAGGGCCTTTTCTAGGTTCGACGCGCGTCACAGATAGAAAGAGCCAAAAGCTTGCGTATGTAGTCAGGTCTACCAAAGTAATTCTGGGCAGAAGCAGTCAATACTGTAGCTTATTTGATCAACCGAGGTCCATCTGTACCATTAGAGCACATAATACAAGAAGTGGTGTGGATTGAAAAAGAGGTAAAAATCTCACATCTTAGAGTTTTTGGCTGTCTAACATATGTATATATTAGTGATCAAGGCGGGAATAAGCTTGATCCTAAATCAAAGAAATGCACTTTCATCGGTTATGGTCAAAACGAGTTTGGCTACCTCCTTTGGGATGATGAACACAAAAAGATGATCCGTAGTAGAGACGTCATATTCAATGAAAAGGTGATGTACAAAGACAGACATAACACAGACGCCAGTAACTCAAACCAGAGTGGGCCAGTGTATGTAGAGGTGGATGATGCCCCAAATGAGAGTCCTCAGCGAGAAGAATTAGATGAACACAACAACAAGCAGCAGTCTGACACACAATAACCTACTACTCCAGCTCTTGTATTGAAAAGGTCTTCTCGACCTCATGTGCCTAACAAGAGATACATGAATCATCTGTTACTGATTGATGATGGAGAACCTGAATGCTTTGAGGAAGCATGCCAAACACATGATGCCAGCAAGTGGGAGCATGCTATGAAAGACGAAATGAAGTCCTTGACCTCAAACCAAACATGGGAGCTAACTAAGTTACTTGTAGGAAAGAAGGCACTTCACAACAAATAGGTGTACCGAGTGAAAGAGGACCATGATGGTTCCAAGAGATACAAAGCCCGGCTAGTTGTCAAAGAATTCCAGCAAAAGGAAGGAGTTGACTACACTGAGATTTTTGCACCTGTAGTGAAGCTCAATACTATCAGGTTTGTGTTGAATATTGTGACTAGTGAAAATTTACATCGTGAATAGATGGATGTGAAAACCTCATTTCTTCACGGAGACTTAGATGAGGAAATATACATGCATCAGCCTGAAGGTTTCTTAGAAAGAGGAAAAGAGAATATGGTGTATCGATTAAAGAAGAGCTTATATGGTCTGAAATAAGCCCCCAGACAATGGTACAAGAAATTTGATGGTTTCATGCATAAAGAAAATTTTCAGAGGTGCAATGCTGACCATTGTTGCTACATCAAGAGGTATGAGTCCAGTCATATTATTTTGTTACTTTATGTCGATGATATGTTAATAGCTAGTTCAGATATGGACAATATCAAGAGTTTAAAGTGGCAGTTGTCAAAAGAATTTGAGATGAAGGATTTGGGTCCAGTGAAGAAGATCCTTGGGACGCAAATCACGAGAGATAAGCAAAAAGGGACTTTAAAGTTATCTCAAGCAAAGTACATCAACCGTGTTTTGTAAAGATTTAATATGAGTAATGCCAAGCCAGTCAACATGCCCTTGGCTAATCACTTTCGACTATCTAAGGAGCAGTCACCTCAGACGGAAGAAGAAAGGGAATCCATGGCAACGATTCCTTATGCTTCAGCTATTGGAATTTTGATTTATGCTATGATCTGTACGAGGCCAGACATTGGCCATGTCGTGGGAGTTGTCAGCAGGTTTATGTCAAATCCAGGAAAAGCTCATTAGGAAGCAGTTAAGTGGATTTTGAGGTATTTATGAGGAACTACAGAAAAGTGCTTGTATTTTGGCAAAGGAGAACTAAAAGTACAAGGCTACGTAGATGCAGACTTTAGAGGTGAAGTTGATCACCGGAGAAGAACCACAGGTTATATATTCACAGTTGGTGTAACACCCTCGACACCCCCGTTGGAAAGATGCCGGTTGCGCTACCGACACTCACTCATAACACGGCAAAACATACATGCATAACAATACACACGTGCACTAAGCTGAAGCATTCACTAATAATAATAATAATAATAGAAAATCATGTATCGTATATAATCAAAATATACGTTATATACAATATTCAAAAGATTACATCTTAAATCCTTTACAAAATTACATATGCCACTATTTGAAAATAATAATAAATATACAAAAAGAATTACGGGAGGAGACAAAAATAAATAACTCTACTCCTATGTGGCCAGCCTGCAGATGCGCGAGTCGAACGGGAACCCAAAATCTTGCAACCTACACGGGAAAAGAACCCGTGCTAAGCGATAACTCTTAGTGGGGAGGAAACAAAACAACAGAATGCTATACAAATATCATGCATTAATACACAAATGTAAACATGCATCAACATACAAAATTCACTAAGTATCAGAGGACAGAGATATGTAAGTCAAGAATCACTATATGAAATCAAAATTGATAAAAGAGAGCACTAAGCAATTACACTAACTAGAGTCACACGATATTCATAACACTAAGGGCCCTCGAGGTGAATTCGCCATAGGATTCGAGACACTGGTTCGCGTCTTTTGATCATGGATGCCATGACACATCATGGATGTATCCCTCCCAATAGAACATTGGGAAGAACCACCTCGTCTAATGACGCCTATAGGCACCTTTGAGCTATCATGGAGTCGCCACCCAATTCACAAAAAATTGGGAAAAAGGGTCTCTCACCTCTATTGGTCAAGACCAGAGATATGGTGTTCGGAACTTCACTCTTATTCATGCCTTGGTTAATTATAAGTGACTTTTTAATCCCTTAAATTATATCTCTCATCTCACGCAATCGGTGCACTTAAATTAAAGGCGCATTGCAAGCATGTAAATAAAAGCGATAAAGAACGATAAATGGAATAAATAAAGAAAGCGGTAAATGAAAGCGGTAAACACGCAAGCACACAATTACAAGAAAAATAGGGGCGGGATACAACCCTAAAAAAGGAGATTGAAAATATAAGCGGGGACGGAATACAATCCCCAAAAATAAAATTGCCCCAAAAATTAATTACAAGGGCCCAAAAGGAAATAAACATAAATTTAAAACACTCACACAAGATCGAAATAAAAAAAACATACATAAATCGGGATATTTATTTTAGGAATATTGGTTCCTTTGCGCTTGCTTGGAGGTTTAGGAACATTGGTTCCTTGGTGTTTATTTAAAGAGTGTTCGAAAAGCCATTTTGGTTGTTTCATGAAAACGGGAATGAGTGATCCCATTTTGAAGAAAATTGACTCTTCGTTTTAATTGTGATATTTTTATTGTTTGGCTAAAATGAGGGACATTAGTCCCAATTTTATTAGTAGAAATTCCAATTTAATTATAGAAATATTTTTGTGATTTTTTATCACACGCGTGCACAAATAAAATAATTATTTACAAATAACACAAAACACATAAAAAGGGAGTTGGAGGGATCTCACCCAAAGCGGCGTGTTCATCCGCGCGTCGCGACCCATCCGGGGAGTCAGGGGGCATTCACATATTGCGACTCAAAATAAATTTCAGACAAAAATAATGTTAAGAATATTAGTAATAATCCTAAATAAAATTAATCAAAAATGAAATAGGTATTAAACACAAATATATAATACTAACAATAAATAACGGTAATGGGAATGTTATGCCAAAAACAAAATGATAGATAATGATGAATAAATGCCATGACAATAAAAATAATAGAAATGATAATCAAGCAATAGGAATAATAGTACTACTAATAGCATAAAGCAAAATGAACATAACATGATAATATTAACAGTAAACAACCCAAAAAGTAATGGTAATAACAATAATAGCGCTAATATAATAACAATAATAAATAAAATAAAGGATAATAATAATAATAATAATAATAATAATAATAATGAACATGGTAGTAGCACAATGATTAACATAAATACAAATATAATAATAATAATAATAATAATAATAATAATAATAATAATAATAATAATAAATTTGGAAATGAAAGCAACAGGAACAAGAATGATGATGATGATGATGATAATAATAATAATAATAATAATAATAATAATAATAATAATGGGATAATAGCCACAACAATGATAATAATAAATAATAATAGTAATAATAATGATGATAACGGTAAATGAACATAAAAATCAAATTAAAGCAAACAAATAACATATTAACAGTAATATTAACACATTAAAATGCTAAAAATAAATAATAGACATGATAATAATAGCAAAAATAATATTAACAACAATAAATAATATACAAAAATAAATGAGAACAAGTCCAAAAATGTTTACCCTAAGAATTTTTAGATCGGAAATCGGATGTCTCAATCCGTTCCCCTTGTCGATTTTTTTTTGATGATGATAATATTCGAAACAAGTATAAAAATCTGTGTTTTAAACAAATTAGTTTAAGAAAATATTTTTGGTGGGATGAATAAACAAAGAAAATTAATTTCTCTTGCTTAAATCAACCCAAGATTAAATATTTTGTAGTAGCAAAAACTAAAATTTGAGAAGAAAAACTTGAAGATTTTTGAAGAAGAAATTTTTTAGAAGAAGAAAAATGCTTCTTGGAGAGTAAAATGCTGGAGAGAAAAGAAAGCCTAAGAAAATCCCTTGTAAATCTTGTCGTCCTCCCCCCTTTCAAAATGAAGGGAAATTTCCCTTTAATTTTTAGCTTTGGCCAAAAATAGGAAGGGACAAAATAGCTTTAGTTTTTTAGTTAATCAAAACTAGCATGAAAGGGTGAAAAACTGAAGAAAACGGACTGGAAAACAGGCTGAAAACTCAGGAAAATGACATGACGAGGGAAACTGGGTACGCATGCCCGCGTGGAGAGAGGACTGTGCGCGCCAAGAGGCACGTGTGCGCATTGCCTCGGCACCGCGCCCGCCGCACGGCTGTGCGCGCAGAGGCCCCTGCGCACTGGGTGGCCTGCCTTGCGGGCGCGCTCACGCGCTGCCGCAGGTGGCACTCGCAACCCCCACACCCCCCCCCCCCCCCTTCTTTTTTTAAATAAAACCTTAACGACAAAAAATTAATATTTTCTACCCTATTTTAATTTTTAATTTCTAAAATTTATATTTTTTAATTATTTTCCGAAAAACACACTTTTGATAAGAGAACAATCGATTCTCACCTTTCTTGCCGAAAATCGGTCTTTTGTTTCATCATCGGGTAATCCTTATCTTGGACCGCCTCGGGACCCGGTGTCTACACCAGGCTGTGATACCAAAACCTGTAACACCCCCGACACCCCCGTTGGAAAGATGCCGGGTGCGCTACCGACACTCACTCACGACACGGCAAAACATACATGCATAACAATACACATGTGCACTAAGCGGAAGCATTCACTAACAATAATAATAATAATAATAGAAAATCATGTATCGTATATAATCAAAATATACGTTATATACAATATCCGAAAGATTACATCTTAAATCCTTTACAAAATTACATATGGCACTATTCAAAAATAATAATACATATACAAAAAGAATTACGGGAGGAGACAAAAATAAATAACTCTACTCCTATGTGGCCAGCCTGCAAATGCGCGACTCGAACGGGAACCCAAAATCTTGCCACCTACACGGGAAAAGAACCCGTGCTAAGTGATAACGCTTAGTGGGGAGGAAACCAAACAACAAAATGCTATACAAATATCATGCATTAATACACAAATGTAAACATGCATCAACATACAGAATTCACTAAGTATCAGAGGACAGAGATATGTAAGTCAAGAATCACTATATGAAATCAGAATTGATAAAAGAAAGCACTAAGCAATTACACTAACTAGAGTCACACGATATTCATAACACTTCACTAAACAAATACCAAAATCTTCAAACAATAGCCTGAATTTCACTGGTGGAGGATACAGGAACACTACACCGGAGACCGGAGTCTCAAAAAAAAATATTTTCACTATCAGAATGACCATCTCGGAGGTCGGTTGAAAGACCCTAAT
Organism: Excoecaria cochinchinensis; assembly: GCA_947683425.1. Classification (NCBI taxonomy): domain Eukaryota; kingdom Viridiplantae; phylum Streptophyta; class Magnoliopsida; order Malpighiales; family Euphorbiaceae; genus Excoecaria; species Excoecaria cochinchinensis. The sequence continues at coordinate 684,980 of CANTUQ010000033.1, read as the reverse complement.
GGGGTCAACACTGGTAGCTGCACTCACTAACCCTTCTTAAGCTTGCTTAATTATCCACTACCTTGACACTTCAGGCTGAACTACTCACTTACAAATACAGTACTTTCAATTAAATTCAAGGATACGAATCCAAACACTATCATTTAAATATCCACTATTATAACACTAGAACAATATATCATTAACGCATAAGCAAAACAGTACACCATGTAATAGTGAGAAACCGTACAAAGTGGGGCACAAGAATCACTTCGAAAAATAGGGCAGGCAGGAAGGGCTTCTGTCGCGAGCGCGACGTATAGGGTGCCCCATCGCGCGCTTGCGATGAAGCACGCTCAGCAAACGATCACAATACCGAGCTCTGTCGCACTCGTGATGAACGTCGTGCCCGCGACAGAGACCAGGCACTTCACCTTCACGATCGTGCTCGCAGGTGCGTTCGCGCTGGGGCTCGGCTCGCCACAACATGGCCTACCGAGCTCTCTGTCGCCCTCGCAATATGCATCGTGCTTACTACAGAGGGCTCCTCAGTAACAAGAGTGCATTTCTGCACTCTGTCACGCTCGCAATAGAGCCTAGAATTGCCCAGAATCTTGCATTTCACTACACTTTTTCCCCACACAACCAACACAAATCCACTCAATCATACACTAACACTTACCTCTTCACTCCAACACATACCAAGATATGCTATAATCAAAATACACTTAATTTAAACAAGAAATTACAATTTAAAACACAAAAACCAGCAAAATCATAATCTACACTACTTCACTACACTTATATGCAAATCACTACAACTTAAATCATACCAAACCAACAATTCACTCAATCAAATACATGCATTTACACATAATTTAACACTCAAGATCATCAGAAATTTAATCATATCACATAAGTGATCCAAAGAGATAAGAGGGCTAAAACACTCCCAAACCTAAAAAAAAATGCTGCTTCAATCCACTGCCCTTCACTTTCTCCTTTCCCTTGCTCTTTCTTCTATCTTCCGATTCTTGCACAAAAGCCCAGTCAACACACACTTAAGTCAAGCCATTCCACCAACTCATCAAAACCAGAAAATCGAAGAGGAAGAAGAAGAAGAACCCAATTAAAGATCCATGCACTTACCTTTAACAATCAGCTCTTATCTCAGGAAATCCAACCTCAAACACTCAAGGAAGCACACAAGAGTGGATGGAGAGCAGAAAAATGAAGAAAAGGGAGAGTATAGAGAATGGGAAAGTGAGGAAAGAGGGGCAAAACAGCTTCCACGGGAAGTTTCTCCTCTTTTTCTGCATTCCCTTCCCTCTCTCATCCTTTTTCATTTGATGCCCACCTACCAAAGCCATGTGTCACACTCCTATGCTCCCAAATGTCCAAATCTTGACTAACCCTTTAACAAAGCACCATACACAAAATCCACTAGATACATTCCATAATAAACACATTAATCCTTGGTACCATACTCTTACCTCACTAGATAATTGCTACACTTAATAATAGTAACTTAAATTTTGCAATTAAGTCCTTATTATCCAAATTTTCTCTTGTTCAAATTATTGAAATACCCTTAATTTTCTAACTTATCACGCAAATTCCGACTAGGCCCTTTTTGGGTTGTTACAGTTGGAACTATAATTGTCAGTTGGATATCGCAAATACAGAAGATTGCTGCCCTATCCACTACAGAAGATGAGTACATAGCAGTGACAGAACCTAGTAAAGAACTGATATGGCTTCAAGGATTGTTAACAGAGTTGTGATTTATCCAGGAGAAGTGTTAAGGATAATCACTAGCCCAAGTCTCGTACCATCATGGTATATTAAATGGAGACCCGATCAGTCGTTATGCTCGTGATGAGCTACACCCATTGGCAGGGACCATGCATGGATAGCCCTAAAGTATTATCACCTTTGACTAAAGCTCATGTAATGGCATTAGATACTTTCCCTAGGTGAAATATAACGTAATACTGTGCTTGCTATGTGGGCCATTATATATTGAAAAAAATCAACCAAATTAAATGGTCTTTTATCAAAGGCTTTCATGCCCCGGTGAGCCCATCTTAATGTAGTTAAAATGTTTAAATACGTAAAGGCTAAAATTCATATGTATGCGCATTAATTAAGAGATGTTATGCTGCCAATTTTTCGTCGAGCACCATATGCGTCCATTGGGTTCCCTATTAACCCATGGAACAAGCCCAGCTAGGAAAAAGACCGCATTACCCCGTGTGTGGAATTAACAAGGTTGGAAGGATCTACTTGCTTGTATGTGGTTGTAAATATTGCATAACACACGATCATGCATTGTAAATGTTATTCATGCATCATTCTAACAATTTAAATCTCTCAGCCATCATAAATTCATCTAAGTGAACTAGAGGTTCTGACGGTTGACTGGTGAGGACAAATCAGCTCTTTGAGTTGCTAGAATTGGTGTATGATTGGGATTCTAAGAGTGAATCATCTTTTTCACAATATACTTCAAAGTTAAAAATGGCCAACCTACCTAGAGAATCTGATGCAACCTGTACCCTGATTGCTGAGGAGTTGGATAGGAAACTAAAGAAGTTTAAAAGGAAGATTTTAAGCATGTTTAATGAGAAAATGGCCACTATGATGACTGCCTTTGACAGATAACTTAGAGAGCCTGCTATTACCCGAGTCAAAACAATCAAAGTTGGGGAGACTTTCAGGGTAGGATCATCGACTAACCTACCTCCTCAAGCCGTTCATTCCGGGGGCAAACCTCTACTCTTTTCACCATTTAAGCATGGGAGAAGTAAGAGACTCGCTTCAGAGTGTGATCCAGCTGAGATATAAGTCTTAAAAAGCAAAAAAGTAAGGGCAGAATATGAGGCAGACTCAAATCTTGGCCTAAAAAATACATCAAAAAGATTTTCGATATGGTTGCCAAGACAAATGGGAAAGACAGACTATCAAAATCATTTACAATCAGTAGGTATGTCCAATCTATCAAATCTGGGAAGGAGAATGGGTGATCTCAAGGAAGAAATCATAAAGTCTAAGCTTGCAACCACTCAGGCGCCTTTCAAAACGGCTCTTGCTGCCCTTATAATTCCAAAAGTTGCTTCGATAAGGAAAGTATCAACTACTCAAAGGCATTGCTCTAACCTAGGTAAATCCTTATCTTGGGTGCTCGAGAGGCTTATGAAAAAGGGAAATTACAGCCATTATCTGCTAGGTTTGCCTTAAGCCAAGGGAAACCCGGTCATAGAACGAATCAATTTTGTGCTTTCCACCAACACATTGGGCACTTAACAGATCAGTGTGTGACGCGCGCCGGATCCCCGCGGCCGCCCGTTCGACCGCCCGCAACGTGGGCGATCGGGGCATGTGTGGGTCCGTCAACAGCTTGCGATAAATCGCAAGTGCGTCTATGTTGGGCAACAAGGAGGTTTCATGGAGTCGCCACCCAATAGAACATTGGGAAAGTTTCTCTCGCCTCGGAGAGCCTAAGACTTGCGCATTTTATCCATATTGGGCCATGAGGCCTAGGATTAACGTCTAAGTCTCGTGACACGAGAGGTGTCTTGGAGGATAACCTCTAGCCTCTTGAGCCCAAAGACCAGAGCAGGGTTCGGGACTTCTCATTTATTCGTATCTTGATTAATATCATAATTAAGTTTTGAATTCATTGTTTCATCAACTTTCCACACAATGCAATTTAAGTTAAAGGCGCAATCATTCATATCAAAAGCGGTAAATGTAAGCAAAATCCAAAATAAAGCATTCAAAAACAAATTACAATAACACTAGGAGCGGAATACAACTCCCATTTATAAAAGTGAAATACATGCATAAAACGGGTTATTCATTAATAGTGAGAACATTGATCCTCACATGCATATTTATTATGAAAAAGTTTTGATGTGATGATTTATTTGAGTATGAAAAACTAGGACATTGGTCCCCTTTTATTTAGAAAAAATGTCAAGTTAATTAATAGAAACGCTTTTGTGATTTTCTTTCTAGCGTGCCTAAATAAAGAATTTTACAAGAAAATTATATGACAAAATTAAATAAAATATTACAAATAAAGAAAATGAATAAACCAAACGAGCCTTTTTGGACCTCCCGATGTGCTCGCAAAAACGCCCAAGCGAAAAAAAAGAGTTTAGACATAAAAACAAAATACAAATAAAATAATGTTAGTGATTAAATCGATTAAACATACAAAATAATGAATAACAAATTAAAATAAAATAAAATGATATGAAAAGAATGATTATGGAATCAAAAATATTAACAAACCAAAATAAAATGAGAAACATGGATTATATGTGATAAATGATTAAATGATGTGATGAAAATAAAATATAACATGTTACTTAATTAATACATGTAAAAATATGAACATGATGAAAATAATGATGATGAAGATAAACGAATCAAAGAATATATAAAATGATAAAGAAAAGAATAATAAATGAAAACAATTAAAGAATGATGAAAACAATTAACTAAACAATATGATTAATTAAATATGTTCACAAATGATATAAATCATTTTCATGGCAAAAAGATCAATTAAAATGAATTTATTAATTACATGTTAAAAATAATGATGAATTAAAGTGAAATAAATTAATTACATGTTAGGAATTAATAAACAATCAATATTTATGTGAATAAAAATCATATCATGTATAAACAATTAAATAGAACGAATATAAAATCAATACAACAAATGAATAAATTAAAACAATAAATAAATCAATAAAAATAATAAAATATACATGAATAAATAAAATGAAATAAAATAGAATAGGAATTGAAATTAAGCCTAGAATATTTACCCTCAGAATATTGGATTTGATGAAGGAAAAGTGATGGTTGATTTCTTTGTTTGATGATTCACAATATTAGAGTGAAATATCATGAAAATGTTGGAATTTTATTCCAAGAAACATGAAAATAAAAATGATCAAAAATTCTTTAAGAACAAAGAATTGATACCTTTGCCTAAAGAAATGATTTTGATCAAAAAAAGTTTTATTGATTAAAATAAAGAAAAATTGATTGAAGTTTTATCAAATAAAAATTAGATTTTGATGACAAACAATTATTTTATTTGTCTCAAAATCAATTTTTTATCAAAAAGATATTCAAAACAAAATCAATGAAAAAGTTTTATTGAAAACAAAATAAAAGAAGAAAAACAATTTTGAGAACAAATAATTATTCTATTTGTCTCAAAAATTAAATCCAACAACAAAACTTCCTCTAAAAATATGTTTAGAAGAAATTATGTTGGAAAAAGAATGAAACACTTGATTTTTCTTTTTGATTTTTGGTTGGGGAATAAATCTGGAATTTTAGAAGAGAAAATAGAAGAAGAAGAAGAAGATGAAGAGAAAAATCTGGTCTAAAAAAATGTGGAGAGGAGGAGGGGAGTCTCATTTGATTTCATCATAAAATATTTATAGGATAGGAAATTTTGCCCTAATTTAATTAAGGAAAAAAAACCTATTTTGATCAAAAATTGTTTTATTTTTAATGATAAAATCAAGTTTTATTATTTAATTACCCAAAAAAATATTTTAGAATTTAATTTGAAGTCAAAAACCCCAAAAAAATGGGATAAAAAACGGATTTTTGGGTGAAAAAATCGGAAAGAGGCTGAAAAATAGGATTTTTGGGTAACAGACCCTATACCGACGGCCGGAAGCCCGTCGCCAGAGGGACGCCGCCCGTCGCTATAGAGCGACGGGCACTCACGCGGCGACCAGGCGGGATTCGCGCACGATCCGCGCGCTGGCGCTCGCGCACGATCGCCCCGTGCGGCGCTCAGCGTGCGCGATGCTGCGCGCGCCTTTAGCGACGCGTAGCATCGGCGACGCTGAGCGTCGCCTTTTGCGCTCGCTGCGCGATGGGCGCCTGCGCGCTGGGCGCCCAGGCGCCTGCGAGCTGGGCGCCAGCGCGCCTGCGCGCTGCCGCGCCCGACACTCGCGGTCCGAAAAAAATATTTTTATTTTTTTTATTTTTTTCTATTTTTTATATTTTAAATTGACTAAAAACACCATAATTTTAAGCCCCCATTTTTCAAAATTAATTTTTTTAAATCTTTTTTATTATTTTTTAATTTTTCACTCTAAAATGCAAATTTGATGAGAAAACCATCACTTTTAACCTTTTAAGCCTGTGAAGGCAATTATCATCATTGGGTAACTTCGATCTAGGCTGACTCAGGACCCGGTGTCTACAGTTGCCCCCAGTTTAGGGGAATCTAGTACACTAGTGTCTAGGTGAGCCTAAACTCAAAGAAGAAAAGGAAAGAGACGCGTACCTGAGTCGGCCGTCTTTCCTGCTTGATGGAATTGTTATGATAGCTGTTGCTGTCTTTTGGTTGTAACAGGTAATGCCGTGGTCGTGCTAACCTCTTGTGGGTAGTGCCGCCATGGTGCTAACCTATGTGAATTGGTAGTGCCGTGGTCGTGCTAACCTCTTGTGGGTTGTGCCGCCATCGTGCTAACCGCTGTGAATTGGTAGTGCCGTGGTCGTGCTAACCTCTTGTGGGTAGTGCCGCCATCGTGCTAACCGCTGTGAATTGGTAGTACCGTGGTCGTGCTAACCTCTTGTGGGTAGTGCCGCCATCGTGCTAACCGCTGTGAATTTTGGAACTGTGCTCCCCCTGAGAGGTCTTCAGTTCTTTGCCATTTGCCCCCTGAGAGGTATTCAATTCATTGATTGTTTGTTTGCCCCCTGAGAGGTCTTCAGTTTGCTGCTCCCTGAGAAGTCTTCGGTTTATTGATCGTTTGCCCCCTGAGAGGTCTTCAGTTTGCTACTCCCTGAGAAGTCTTCGGTTCATCGATCGTTTGCCCCCTGAGAGGTCTTCAGTTTGCTGCTCCCTGAGAAGTCTTCGATTTTCTGCTCCCTGAGAAGTCTTCGGTTTTTCTGCTCCCTGAGAAGTCTTCAGTTTGAATGCTCGTTTGCCCCCTAAGAGGTCTTCGGTTTGCTGCTCCCTGAGAAGTCTTCGATTTTCTGCTCCCTGAGAAGTCTTCGGTTTGCTGCTCCCTGAGAAGTCTTTGATTTTCTGCTCCCTAAGAAGTCTTTGATTTTCTGCTCCCTGAGAAGTCTTCGATTTTCTGCTCCCTGAGAAGTCTTCGGTTTTCTGCTCCCTGAGAAGTCTTCGGTTTTTCTGCTCCCTGAGAAGTCTTCGATTTTCTGCTCCCTAAGAAGTCTTTGATTTGCTACTCCCTGAGAAGTCTTTGGATGGTGCTTGGATTGATGATTAAGCTGGTATGTGGATTGATGATTTGATCAATGTCTGGATTGATGAATGAGTTGAGGTTTTGATTGATGATTTGACCGATGTCATCACTCGACTTTTGTCGGTATCCGCCTCAAGTCTCTCTTTCTGCAAAATAAGGAAACTAAACTATGCAAAAATGGTGAGCATGCAAGTGAAATGCATGAGTAATGCAGGAATGCAGGATAAAAATTCATCTATGTGAACTTGAAGATGATAGCCGGGCTAGCTGCAATTTGCGATATAATTGATGCCTTTTGAGCTGCTTTTGAATTTCATGCCCTTTGGGATTGTGAGATTTTCACCTGGTACCTGTAGTCATTATTTGAAGGTAGTGCGTCCCTTGTGGATTTTCACACTAGCTTTTCTTAGTGGGAGATGCGTCCTTTGTGGATTTTCACATAACCCTGCGCCTTATTTTTTTTTTTTGCCTGGAATGGACCCAACCCAATCCAGCGACTTTTCTCTTTCTTATTTTTTTTTGAAGGACAGACTGCCTGTTTTCAGGTTTTCACCCTATCCTTTTGCCTAGTTTTTGCTTAGAGCGCTAGTTACGGTTTTCACTCTAACGGCTCTTTTTTTTTTTTTTTTTTTTTTTTGAAGCTTGCTGAAGTTATTGGCAAGAATCTTTAGGGAGTCTTAGGACATGGTTGCATGAGCTTGATTTTGCACATTTGATAGCAGGATGAATCGGCTGAAGCGCTTGAGCAGTGGGTAGGCGACTTTGGTCACACAAAGAGAACTGCTCTGATCACATCATTGCATAAATGCATGTGTTTCAATTTGATTTCATTAAGCATGATCATTATTTTGGCATTGATTTTAAAAAATACAAGACTTTAGCTAATCTCGAGATAAATCTTGAAAGCATCAAACTCCTGTTATCAATCAGCCCTCTCGGGTTTTATGATTGACGATTTTCTCTCAAATTTTTCTTGAATGCGAATTCTAGAAGCAATGTTGGAGACGAGACTTAACTCGAATGCATGAATGCACTCGTGGCTCCTCGCTTGAAGCTCAAGAAACACCATAAGCCTCTTCTTACGTACCAAACCTCTTTAGAAGGTCATCTCCGCTAATTGGATAAGACTGAACCAAGAATCAAGAGGTCTTACTTGGGTTGTAATGTCAGGCTTAGGTAGATGGCTGTCAAAGGAGGATCAGGTCGCTAGAGAAAAATGGCCGCAATATTTTCTCGACTGATGGATGAACCATTCTCAGCTCAGTTGTATATACAAAGGTATTCTTGAATTTGGGCTCGGTAACATTTCAGCTCCTTGAGATCAGAATAACAATAAAAGGGTAATTATTGAAACTAGTCAATTGGTTACTGTTTTGAGGTCTTTTTGTTTTTTTTCTTTTTTTTTTCAAAGTGTAAACTCGCCCTTACCAAGGCAATTTTAATAAGCCACAAAGAAATTGTTGATTGTTAAAATGTTCATCCATCCCTGCTAGAGAGGCCACTCTTCTAAGGGGAAGCCAAAATCATTTTAGGCGAGGGGATAGTTTTAACATGTGTAACAACAAAATTGGCACGCATTTAGCATACCCACATAAAGGCTCAATGGGCTAGCAAGCGATTGTGAAGTAAGGGTAGGAAATAGTCATTTAGAGAGCCATACAAAGAAAAGATTGCCTAAATCATTTTCCAGGTTCCGTCTTATCCAGAGATCGCTTCGACGGGTAATTAGAAAGGTTCTAGTGCTCTTAGTGAGTTTCCATCCAGTCCCCTAGTTGCAACTAGTTTTTTTTTTATTATTTTTAATTTCCCTCTCTACAGGAGCTATGTCAGATGCTATCAAAATTTTCTTTGGGTTCCCCAAAGTCTCGAGATTAAATGCAGCCATATTATTTGAGTTAATGTCAAAATAAATGTGTTATGATCATGCGAAATGAAATCAATAGAAACATTATTCAAATAAGCAAAAAATTGTTCTCTTTATTACAAATAGAAAATTGTAATATAAAAAGTTCCAGAAATGAAAAGATTCCAGCATCTAAAAGCAATATCACTAGTGGACTGCAAGACACGATCATGTTTGCGGTGGAGGGACTGCGCTGTAGCCTGCCTTCTTCTTCTTTTCTCTCTTCTCAGGATCTGTGATCTGATTGGTGTCAATGAGATCCTGGATCTTATTTCTCAAAATTCGGCAATGGTCAGTCAAATGGCCGGTGTGCTGGTGGTAAGCGCAGTACTGATCACCTCTATGTCCCGGCTGTCCCTGACTCAAGGCTGGTCTGGGTGGCAATGGTTGCAACTTGCCTTCTTTCATTAGTTTTTCCAGTACCCAAGATAGAGAGCGGCCTAAGTTGGAGTAGTATCTCTGACCCTGCCCAACTCCAGTAGCTGAGACCTCTGCCGTCCTACCGTTTCTGGTGTTGCTACCTCCGGCACCTCCTGATTTGAATCCCGACTGGTTCCCATAGCCTTTCCCAGCGAAGTTATTTTGGCTTGCTTTCTTTGCCAGGTAAGCCGCCTCAGCTTCTATAGCGATATCCTTAAGCGACTCCCAGTCCTTGAGCCCCTTAAAACTGAGCAAGTCCCTTAAGTAAGGGCATGAGTTTCTGATAAACAGCCTGATCTGGTCTACAGTGTCAGGCTTCCTCTTCATTTCCATGACCCTGTTCCTCCATCTGGTAAGGTACTCATGGAATGACTCATCATTCTTCTGCTGTAGAAGCTCGAGGTCTTTTAGGGTGACCTCCATCCTGGTGCTGCAGTCGTACTGCTTCATGAATTCTTCGGTCAAAAGGTCCCAGTCCTCTTTGGACCTCCTATCCAACCCGTGGTACCAGTCAACTGTCGGGCCCACCAGACTAAGGCAGAAATATTCCACCTTCTGCTTCTTGCTCAGCCCTGTGCCTTTCATGACCAGGGTGTACTGCTTGATGTGGGCGGATGGGTCAGAGGTGCCATCAAATTTCGGCAGCTCGGGCATCTTGAATCTTTGGGGCAGCAGCTCTTCATCTCCCAGATCTCTGTCCTCTGGGTTGACACCCTTTCCAGCTGAGAGCATGCAGGTGATAGCTTCGATCTGTTGTCTCATACCTCTTAGAGCTTCATCCTCTACTCTGGGTGCTCTGGGCCTTGCAGCTTGGTGGACTATCGGCACCACTTCTTCTTCCTCCTCCATCAGGAAATCATCGTTGGGATTGTGAATCCTTTCCCCTCTTGGCTCGATGGGTGCGGCAGCTCTATGCTCATTGTTGGGTTGATGAGCAGCAGCTCCAACAAAGGGAGCCTCCCCACCAGCAGGTGGTTCGGCTTGCCCCCGAGGAGGGGCTGCTTGTGGCTGTAGAGCAGCAGGCGGCTGTGGGGCAGCAGGTGGATGGGCAATCCTTTCAGCCATGGCAGCCATCATATCCATCATTCTTCGTTCAAAATCCTCTAGCCTCCTAGCTAGGTCTTGAGTGGTCAAAACTCCAGGTTCTTCTGCCATTGATGATTCAAGAGAGGATTCACTGATTGATGAGAATGACTCAGAATCCCAGTCAGACACTTGTTCCGGTAACTCAAAGAGCAGATTTGTCCTTACAAGCCGACCGTCGGAACCTCTAGTCCACTTAGATGAATCTATGATGGCTGAAAAAATTAGATTGTTAGGATGATGCATGAATGACATATACAATGCATGATAGTGAGCTATGCAACATTTACAATCACATGCAAGCAAGTAGATCCTTCCAACCTTATTACTCCCACACACGAGGTAATGCGGTCTCTTTCCTAGGTGGGCTTAATCCATGGGTTAGCAGGGAACCCAATGGATGCGTATGGTGCTCGGTGGAAAACCAGCATCATAACATCTCTTATCTAATGTGCAAGCGGATGGGTTATGATCGTTATGTATTTAGGCAATCCCAATAAGTCATCTGGGCCTATCGGGGTATGAAAGCCTTTGATTAGGTGACCAATCAGATTATTTGGGTTTGTCCAATACAAAATGATCCATATAGCAAGCAAGGTATTACGGTTCATATCACCTAAGGGAAGTATCTATTGCCATTACATGAGCTTTGGTCAAAGGGTGGTGTTACTTTAGGGCTACCCAAGCATGATCCCTGCCGACGGGTCTAGCTCATCACGAGCGTAACGACCGATCGGGTCACCATTTAATATACCATTGAGGTACGAGGCTTGGGCTGGTGATTATCCTTAACACTTCCCCAAATTGAGTGAAAATGGGGTCGCGCTTCGGGAACGCACCGGGGCTAAAAGAGGGACCAAACTAGCATAGATCTAAGGCTCTAATGAGATGCAATGCAATTTTGAAAGAAGATGAAATTTTTAAATTAAAACGTAATTATGATTTTTAATCAAGGTACTTTAGAATCGAAGTCTCGAGTATGTCCCCAGCGGAGTCGCCACTGTGACGCGCGCCGGATCCCCGCGGCCGCCCGCAACGTGGGCGATCGGGGCATGTGTGGGTCCGTCAACAGCTTGCGATAAATCGCAAGTGCGTCTATGTTGGGCAACAAGGAGGTTTCATGGAGTCGCCACCCAATAGAACATTGGGAAAGTTTCTCTCGCCTCGGAGAGCCTAAGACTTGCGCATTTTATCCATATTGGGCCATGAGGCCTAGGATTAACGTCTAAGTCTCGTGACACGAGAGGTGTCTTGGAGGATAACCTCTAGCCTCTTGAGCCCAAAGACCAGAGCAGGGTTCGGGACTTCTCATTTATTCGTATCTTGATTAATATCATAATTAAGTTTTGAATTCATTATTTCATCAACTTTCCACACAATGCAATTTAAGTTAAAGGCGCAATCATTCATATCAAAAGCGGTAAATGTAAGCAAAATCCAAAATAAAGCATTCAAAAACAAATTACAATAACACTAGGAGCGGAATACAACTCCCATTTATAAAAGTGAAATACATGCATAAAACGGGTTATTCATTAATAGTGAGAACATTGATCCTCACATGCATATTTATTATGAAAAAGTTTTGATGTGATGATTTATTTGAGTATGAAAAACTAGGACATTGGTCCCCTTTTATTTAGAAAACATGTCAAGTTAATTAATAGAAACGCTTTTGTGATTTTCTTTCTAGCGTGCCTAAATAAAGAATTTTACAAGAAAATTATATGACAAAATTAAATAAAATATTACAAATAAAGAAAATGAATAAACCAAACGAGCCTTTTTGGACCTCCCGATGTGCTCGCAAAAACGCCCAAGCGAAAAAAAAGAGTTTAGACATAAAAACAAAATACAAATAAAATAATGTTAGTGATTAAATCGATTAAACATACAAAATAATGAATAACAAATTAAAATAAAATAAAATGATATGAAAAGAATGATTATGGAATCAAAAATATTAACAAACCAAAATAAAATGAGAAACATGGATTATATGTGATAAATGATTAAATGATGTGATGAAAATAAAATATAACATGTTACTTAATTAATACATGTAAAAATATGAACATGATGAAAATAATGATGATGAAGATAAACGAATCAAAGAATATATAAAATGATAAAGAAAAGAATAATAAATGAAAACAATTAAAGAATGATGAAAACAATTAACTAAACAATATGATTAATTAAATATGTTCACAAATGATATAAACCATTTTCATGGCAAAAAGATCAATTAAAATGAATTTATTAATTACATGTTAAAAATAATGATGAATTAAAGTGAAATAAATTAATTACATGTTAGGAATTAATAAACAATCAATATTTATGTGAATAAAAATCATATCATGTATAAACAATTAAATAGAACGAATATAAAATCAATACAACAAATGAATAAATTAAAACAATAAATAAATCAATAAAAATAATAAAATATACATGAATAAATAAAATGAAATAAAATAGAATAGGAATTGAAATTAAGCCTAGAATATTTACCCTCAGAATATTGGATTTGATGAAGGAAAAGTGATGGTTGATTTCTTTGTTTGATGATTCACAATATTAGAGTGAAATATCATGAAAATGTTGGAATTTTATTCCAAGAAACATGAAAATAAAAATGATCAAAAATTCTTTAAGAACAAAGAATTGATACCTTTGCCTAAAGAAATGATTTTGATCAAAAAAAGTTTTATTGATTAAAATAAAGAAAAATTGATTGAAGTTTTATCAAATAAAAATTAGATTTTGATGACAAACAATTATTTTATTTGTCTCAAAATCAATTTTTTATCAAAAAGATATTCAAAACAAAATCAATGAAAAAGTTTTATTGAAAACAAAATAAAAGAAGAAAAACAATTTTGAGAACAAATAATTATTCTATTTGTCTCAAAAATTAAATCCAACAACAAAACTTCCTCTAAAAATATGTTTAGAAGAAATTATGTTGGAAAAAGAATGAAACACTTGATTTTTCTTTTTGATTTTTGGTTGGGGAATAAATCTGGAATTTTAGAAGAGAAAATAGAAGAAGAAGAAGAAGATGAAGAGAAAAATCTGGTCTAAAAAAATGTGGAGAGGAGGAGGGGAGCCTCATTTGATTTCATCATAAAATATTTATAGGATAGGAAATTTTGCCCTAATTTAATTAAGGAAAAAAAACCTATTTTGATCAAAAATTGTTTTATTTTTAATGATAAAATCAAGTTTTATTATTTAATTACCCAAAAAAATATTTTAGAATTTAATTTGAAGTCAAAAACCCCAAAAAAATGGGATAAAAAACGGATTTTTGGGTGAAAAAATCGGAAAGAGGCTGAAAAATAGGATTTTTGGGTAACAGACCCTATACCGACGGCCGGAAGCCCGTCGCCAGAGGGACGCCGCCCGTCGCTATAGAGCGACGGGCACTCACGCGGCGACCAGGCGGGATTCGCGCACGATCCGCGCGCTGGCGCTCGCGCACGAGCGCCCCGTGCGGCGCTCAGCGTGCGCGATGCTGCGCGCGCCTTTAGCGACGCGCAGCATCGGCGACGCTGAGCGTCGCCTTTTGCGCTCGCTGCGCGATGGGCGCCTGGGCGCCTGCGCGCTGGGCGCCCAGGCGCCTGCGAGCTGGGCGCCAGCGCGCCTGCGCGCTGCCGCGCCCGACACTCGCGGTCCGAAAAAAATATTTTTATTTTTTTGATTTTTTTCTATTTTTTATATTTTAAATTGACTAAAAACACCATAATTTTAAGCCCCCATTTTTCAAAATTAATTTTTTTAAATCTTTTTTATTATTTTTTAATTTTTCACTCTAAAATGCAAATTTGATGAGAAAACCATCACTTTTAACCTTTTAAGCCTGTGAAGGCAATTATCATCATTGGGTAACTTCGATCTAGGCTGACTCAGGACCCGGTGTCTACACAGTGTCAAATTCTGAGGGACCAAATTCGGGATCTCATCGATAATAAGGAGATTATCGATCTAGAGAAGATGGGGAAATAAAAGTCGATGACAGATGAAAGAGATTGGTTGTAGCGTCTGCATTGCTAGGAGTTTTCTTTAGTAGATGTGTTTATCTTTATATTTGAGCTTTTTAAAAATGGTGTATGCAGTACTGATCATTTTAATTATATTGATGGTTTTTGCTTATATTTCTCATGATTTCGCTATACATGATCACAACCATTTGCATTAACTCATCAAATATCACTGCATTTAATCTCGGGACTTTGGAAAACCCAAAGAAAATCTTGATAGCATCTGATATAACTCCTAAAGAGAGAAAATTTCTGAGAGATATAAATAAAAAAAAAAGAAAAAAAAGGGCCTTTGCCTGGAAATGGAATGACATACTGATAATTGACAAGGACATTGTGGGGGCGACGCTACTTTAACATGCCCGCATGATGATGAGCAGAATTTCAAAAGCCATTCCTTTCCATCCTCAACATCTAGGACGCATACAATGCAGCCAAAAAAAATCAAACTCCGAGGGCTACATCAGGAGTTAGACGAATGAAATCCTGGACCTTCACAAGAAATATATAACTCATTAGGATCAAGCCTTATGACTCCTTTCCTCCCAACCATTTGAGATGTGTACCCTAAAGCCAATCAAGACTGACCTTTAATCATATGAGAATAAGATAAGTAAAGCAGGGACCCTTATAACCAAACTTAGGAGGACAGCTCATTACCTTTAAAAAAAAAAAAACAAAAAAAGCAAAAAAAAAAAAAACCATAGTCTTGTCCTAAACCATAGTCTTGTCTTAAGCCATAGTTTTGTCCTAAACCATTTGAGGCCAACGTACAACTCCATCTCAACCATTAAAGGTTACTTTAGAAATTGAGCCACCAAAGCCAACAAAAGGAAGATACAGACTTTCACGGCCAAGATTCAAGCGAAGAAACTCACTACCTCAGCTAGTTTGCATAAGGGCTAAGAACAATACTTTGATGCTAAAAAGAACCACCATCAGAAGGAGCAGCCTCCCCAGCTAATGAAGATGAAAGCAAATTCAATCAACACCGACGGATTGAAGGAGGGTTCATGGCAAAGGGTAAAAAAAGAGAGAGAGAGAAAAATGAGGGTTGAGAGAAAATCTTTAATCATGAAAACCCGAGAGGGCTGATTGATAACAGGAGTTTGATGCTTTCAGGATTTATCCCGAAATTAGATGAGGTCTTGTATTTCTCGAGTTGACGTCAGATGATGATCATGTGTCATGAAATCAAATTGAAATATACGCATTTATATTGATGTGACCAGAGTAGTTCATTTTGCATACTCGAAGTTGTCTAAGTCCCGATATAAAAGTAGTACGTTATTACTATCTACCCTCTGCTACTCTCACCACTCAAGCACTTCAGTCAACTCATCCTGCTATCAACTGTGAAACCAATTCTACAACACCTTCATGATATAAATCAAGCTCATGCAACCATGACCTAAGACGTAAGTACATGCCAATCACGCCTGAAAGATTTTTGGCAAAAGCTTCAGCCTCCTTTATAATCTACAAAAAAAAAAAGAAAAAAAAAGCCGTTAGAGATGAAAATCGTAATTGACGCTCTAAGCAAAAGTTAGGCAAAGGGATAGGGTGAAAACTTGGAAATAGGCAGTCTATCCTTCAATAAAAAAAAGAAAAAAAAAGCCATTGAATTGGGTTGGGTCCATTCCAGACAAAAATAAGGCACAGTGTTATGTGAAAATTCGCAAAGGACACATTTCCCGCTAAGAAAATTTAGTGTGAAAATTCACGAGGGACGCACTACCTTTAAAAAAATAACTACAGGTATCAGATGAGAACCTTGCAATCCCAAAGGCATGAAATTCAAAAGCAGCTTCAAAAGGCATCGATCCTATCGCAAATTGCAGCCAGACCGACTATCATCTCTACGTCCACTTAGATGAATTCTTATCCTGTATTTCTGCATGACCCATGCATTTTACGTGCATTCTCACTATTTTTATTGCATACTTGATTTTCCAGTTTTGCAGTGAGAGAGATTCGATGTGGACATCAACAAAAGGCAAGTGATGACATCAGTCAAAACACCAATCCAACAATCAACCAAAGACTTCTCAGGGGGCAATCAACCAAAGGGCTCAAAGAGGGCACCACTTTAAATCTCAGAAGGGTTAGCACAATGGTGGCACTACCATTCTACGGAAGGTTAGCACAACCATGGCACTAACACTTTAGAAGGGTTAGCACGATGACGGCACTACCACTCCACAGAGGGTTAGCACGATCACGGTACTACCACTTCAAATCTCAGAAGGGTTAGCACGATCGCGGCACTACCATTCTATGAAAGGTTAGCACGACGACGACACTACCACTTCAGAAGCATTAACACAATGACGACACTACCACTCCATGAATGGTTAGTACGATCACGACACTACCACTTGAAATCTCAGAAGGGTTAGCACGATGGCGACACTACCATTCTACGGAAGGTTAGCATGACCATGGCACTACCACTTCAGAAGGGTTAGCATGATCACGACACTACCACTACAAATCTCACAAGAGTTAGCACGATGGCGGCACTACCATTCTACGGAAGATTAGCACGACCACGGCACTACCACTTCAGAAGGGTTAGCATGATGATGGCACTACCACTCAACGGATGGCTAGCACGATCATGGCACTACCACTTCACATCTCAGAAGGGTTAGTATGATGGCGGCACTACCATTCTATGGAAGGTTAGCACAACCACGGCACTAACACTTCAGAAGGGTTAGCACGATTACGGCACTACCACTCCACAGAGGGTTAGCACGATCACGGCACTACCACTTCAAATCTCAGAAGGGTTAGCACGATCGCGGCACTACCATTCTACGAAAGGTTAGCACGATGATGACACTACCACTTCAGAAGCATTAACACAATGACGACACTACCACTCTATGGATGGTTAGTACGATCACGACACTACCACTTGAAATCTCAGAAGGGTTAGCATGATGGCGACACTACCATTCTATGGAAGGTTAGCATGACCATGGCACTACCACTTCAGAAGGGTTAGCAAGATCACGACACTACCACTCCTTGGAGGGTTAGCACGATCACGGCACTACCACTTCAAATCTCACAAGAGTTAGCACGATGGCGGCACTACCATTCTACGGAAGATTAGCACGACCACGGCACTACCACTTCAGAAGGGTTAGTATGATGATGGCACTACCACTCAACGGATGGCTAGCACGATCATGGCACTACCACTTCACATCTCAGAAGGGTTAGTATGATGGCGACACTACCATTCTACGGAAGGTTAGCACGATCACGACACTACCACTTTAGAAGGGTTAGCACAATCACGGCACTATAACTCCTCGGAGGGTTAGCACGATCATGACACTACCACTTCAAATCTCAGAAGGGTTAGCACGATGGCGGCACTACCATTCTACGAAAGGTTAGCACGACCACGGCACTACCACTTCAGAAGGGTTAGCACGATAACAGCACTACCACTCTACGGAGGGTTAGCACGATTACGACACTACCACTTCAAATCTCAGAAGGTTAGCACGATGGCGGCACTACCATTCTACGTAAGGTTAGCATGACCACGGCACTACCACTTTGAAGGGTTAGCATGATGACGGCACTACCACTCAACAGATGGATAGCACGAGCACGGCACTACCACTTCACATCTCCAAAGGGTTAGCACGATGGTGGCACTACCATTCTATGGAAGGTTAGCACGACCACAGCACTACCACTTCAAAAGGGTTGGCACGATGACGGTACTACCACTGCATGGAGGGTTAGCACGATCACGGCTGTACCGCTTCAAATCTCAGATGGGTTAGCATAATGGCAGCACTACCATTCTACTGAGGTTAGCACGATCACGGCACTACCACTTCAGAAGTGTTAGCACGATGACGGTACTACCACTCCACGAAGAGTTAGCACGATTACGGCACTACCACTTCAATTCTCAAAAGGGTTAGGACGATGGAGGCACTACCATTCTACCGAAGGATAACACGATCACAGCACTACCACTTCAGAAGGGTTAGCACGATGACGGCACTACCACTCCATGAAGGGTTAACACAATCACGGCACTACCACTTCAGAAGGGTTAGCACGATGACGACACTACCACTCCATGAAGGGTTAACACAATCACAGCACTACCACTTTACATCTCATAAGGGTTAGCACGATGGCGGCACTACCATTCTATGGAAGGTTAGCACGACCACGGCACTACCACTTCAGAAGGGTTAGCACGATGATGGCACTACCACTCCATGGAGGGTTAGAACGATCACGGCACTACCATTTCAAATCTCACAACACTACAAAAAAAATTGATTTTACCGACGGACGTATATTCCGTCGGTAAAATTAGCATAATACCGACGGATTATCGACAAAATTTATAATGTGTAGGTAAAAAATTCAATTTGATGAATGCCGACATTTTTACCGACGAAAATAATTTTTCGTCGCTATTATTGGCGGGAAATGTTGGCGCCAATTGTTAGTTACCGATTTACCGACGGTTATTTCCGTCGGTAAACATTTTTTTTTCATTTAATTCATATACCGACAGAATTTTCGTCGGTAATACTAGTTTTTTTATTTACCGACGGGTGTGGCGACGAATTTGATGTCTGTCGGTAAGTAACTACGAAAAAATCTTGGGGTTAAGTTATAGTGACGGGTTTTGTTCGTCGGTAAGCCATCGGTAATGATTAAGAAAATATTTTATATTTAATATTAATAAAATATACAATAAACAAATTTACGCAAAAAAAACCCCATTTGTCTGAGTTCCTTCTCTCGTAAACATCCATCTCTTTAACTTTTCTCCTGAGCCGCGCCAACACCCATCCTCGCCATCTCAACGGCGAGGTTACACCCACCGGCCAATCACCACCGCTGCCCTAACACCATCCGTGCAATCTCCCTCCATAACTTTTTAACAGTTTTTTTCAAAGCTCTTCTATTCCTAAGTTCGATTGCGGCCTGTGTTCCAAAAATTTGGGGTCGGGATAACTTTTTTCACTGTGAGAAGTGTGGTAAGTAGTCTACCTTTCTCTTTAAATTTGTTGTGATTCAGTAAAGAAAACTAAGTTATTCAGTATCTAGGGCTATTGTATCTATTCTCTCTCTGTGTGTTTTTTCCTTTCGAATGAACTTGTTATGTTTATTTGTTCGTCGAGTTGATTTGGTAGAAATTTAAGTAGGTTCGATGCTGAGAAGTCTTTAACTAAACTTGCCTCTGGTTGCCATCATACCCCTTTGAGGACCTTCTGCGTGGCTCTGTTTTTCCTGCTTTGAGTTGTGATTGGAATTATAAAGTTTAGCTTTCTGTTTTTCGTGATTAGACTCCATCGATTGTCTATTTGGATTGTTAATTTTGAGCATACTGAAATAAATAAATTGGCAAAAACTAATTCATGTTCTGATGTCCTGTACCAAAGCTTAAATAACTACAAGAATTAAGTCTGTCAGCGAAATTTGTGCCCAAGCTAAATTTTCAGATATTACAAAGAACTTCTTAGGTAAGATACAATTCTTTGTCATATGAATGCAAGTAGATTCTATGAGTGTTCAGTATTGGTCAGAAAGAAATCGAAGTTGCATTGATTTGTCTTCAATTACGTGGACTATAGTTAGTGTCTATTTGGAGTGCCACTTTGTCTTTAGTATAGGAGTTAAAAAAAAAAATTTCGATTTAGCTTAGTTGGATAAGTTCTCAGTCATTAGAAGTTAGTTTCCTTGGATAAAAGGAAATTTAGTTACCTGGTATGTTATGATGGAGGGCTGAGGATTAACCCTATTGAGAAACTGCATACTGGGAACACTATTTACTTTAATGCGACTACTATTACATTCTGGTGAAACTTATTTGTATCATGTCATCTGACCTCTTCATTATGATAAGATAAGTTTCTCTTCTTCTAATTGCTGTCTCAACTCTGTTGGATTGATGGTTTTCTAGATAAATTCAAATTTGCAAGCATCTGGTTGTTCTTTTGAACATAGAAGCATGTTTATTTTTATTGATAGTTCATCTGAAAGAAAATCCAATTAGTAAGAACAAAAGAAAATAAACTACTCACTTTCTGAAACCTGGGTCCTAATATAAGTTTTTGCAAGGTCTATTTATCTCTCTGGTGGACCTGTTGCAGTAGCTTATCTATACAATTCATGTACTTGTGGTTGACACAAACACTGAAATTATATTTTAATACTTCACTGCAACGAATACTAGTAGCACAACTAGCAACTTTTCCACTTGGTTTTAATTGCTTCATCAAGTCCTGTCATAAGGATTTTCCTGCATTTCCATATGCTGATGAGAATGTATCTGAGTAATATTGTTCAACTTACCCCAGTTTAGATCCATGGCTCAGGTAGTTTATCAATTTGGCAGATTACATCGATAGTGCCGTTGGCAACCTCTTTCTGCACCCTGCTGCAGTAGTTTTTGCTTGCTGCTTGTACATATTTGTGTTCAATTATGTTTTGCTCTGAACATTTCTTTGTTGCATTTGTACCAGCTGTGCTAGCTGAAAATGGAAGGTTAAGGTATGTAGATTCCATTGCAAAGAGATTTGTGGAGTTGACCATGGCAGATAGGGGAGAACTGAAAGCTATAGTCACAACAGTCATTGTAAGTTTGGCATTCGGTTCACCATAGAGCTTGATTCATTAGTGTCTACTACCCATTCGCATGTAGCTGTTTTTGTCTAAACTTTTATTTTTTTTATTGAATGTTGTTAAGTTATGACTTGATGTTAGGCTATAAATAATATAATTTCTATGTATGCTAGCCGCAATAGTACGAGTGAAAATAGCCCTTTCAAAAATCCCAGCAGAAGTGTAGGAATGCAGCTCATTATTTTCTGAGTTTTTGTGTGCCTGGGAACATTTAAAATTTAGAATGACAGCTATTGCTTGATTCATTTACATTTCATTGCATTTTATTTTGTTTTGTTGAGTTACGTTTAATTCTTTGAATCTGCTGCGTATCTTTTGAATATACCTGTACTGGAACAAGCTTGATGGGAAGGGTGCTATGAAACATGCATTTAAACTATCTATCAAAATGCTTTTTGGAAGTTGCAACAATCTTTAGGAAAGTGCTAAACATCATCTGATGCACTAGCACCTAATATAAGTTGTAGACAGATGCAATTTGAAGTGGCTGGGATGACCTCCTAGCTTGCTAGGATTTCCATCTTGTGAAATATGTTGAGAGCATAATTTCTAGAAATAGTGCTCCCTCTGTCCCACCAATTTGCCACTATTAATGAATTTTTTTTTCACCAAATTGTCACTTTGTAAAGCTCAAGACAAAATTTCTCGCATAGATTCCAACTTTGACCTTATTATTGTTATCGACCTTCTCAATTTTCACAATAACATCATTAACATTTCTCTTTTTTACACTTCACTTTCAAATTTAATTGTGCATAATAGTGGTCTTATTAAATGATATAATACAACATTATTATAATAGTCTAAAATTAAGAGTGACATTGGAAAAGAATTTTTTATTTTATTTTATAAGCACTCCATTATTATGATAGTCTAGAGGGAGTAATTGTTATTTTGTTTCTCCTACTTTGATTAAATTTATGTATTGGCATTATAACTTTTTAGAAACGACAATTATTTAATGACTCATTATCTCTTTGATACTTGTAGATGTAGTTTTTCTTAGCAATGTATAGCAGTTAAACTTGTCATAGCTAGTAATCTCCTATATACTGAATTAATGGTTGTAATCCTGTGCGAGCCCCTACCTCCACAAGAGGAGAAAGAATTGAAGGAAACACTACAGGATATAATTGGACAAGGGAAGACAAGGGATATAATTGCAGTTACAAGTATATAATTTTTTGTATAACTGTAAAATATTGTGCACTATACAAATATATTTGCACAATAGTTATGATGTCTATTATTTTTGTTATATATTAAAATTATCAATGAATATATATTTTTACTTTAAATTTTAGACTTTTTTTATTGAAGTTATTGTGTTTAATTTGGGATTTGCAAACAGGAAATATATTATTTTTGCAAGAAATTATGAAATAAAATATTCAAAAAAATTAATATTACCGACAACTTATCGACGGAAAAATTCGTCACTCTCAT
The DNA here is from genome assembly GCA_947683425.1 of Excoecaria cochinchinensis. Lineage (NCBI taxonomy): Eukaryota > Viridiplantae > Streptophyta > Magnoliopsida > Malpighiales > Euphorbiaceae > Excoecaria > Excoecaria cochinchinensis. The sequence goes on along the minus strand of CANTUQ010000033.1, from coordinate 662,157 downwards.
TTTAATTGTATTAATATTTTTACTAAATAATATTTGCCTACAACTTTACCGACGGAACAAATCCGTCACTGTCATTTTAATTGTATTAATATTTTCACTAAATAATATTTGCCTACAACTTTACCGACGGAACAAATCCGTCGCTATTTATATTAAAATTAATTAATAATTTATTAATTTAATTTACCGACGGTTTACCGATAGAATAATCCGTCAATAAACGGTCAACGCAACCAAGAAGGCGACAGTTTTTTATATATTAATTATTCCGTCGGTAATATCCGTCGGTAAACTTACCGACTGAATTTTTCGCCGGTAAATTGGTACCTACGCACGTTTTAGGGACGGATTTATTCCGTCGGTAAAATAAAAAAAGCCGTCGGTAAGGTCATTTTCCGTCGGTACAATGCTAAAATTCGTCGGTAAAATCCGTCGGTAAAATGCATTTTTTTTGTAGTGCAAGGGTTAGCACGATGGTGGCACTACCATTCTACGGAAAGTTAGCACCACCACGGCACTACTACTTCAGAAGGGTTAGCACGATCACGGCACTACTACTCCACGGAGGGTTAGCACGATCACGGCACTACTACTTTAAATCTCATAAGGGTTAGCACGATGGCGGCACTGGCTTTCCACAAAAGGTTAGCACGACCACGGCACTACCACTTGAACAAAGATTTACACGTTGACGGTAAATACCACTTCAACAATGATTTACACGATCACAGTAACTCGCTTTAGCGAAGAATAACATGCTGATAAGCTGGTAATAACCACCACAACAACATCGTCCAATTTGGAAAAAATACCTACCTCAGGCACGTGTCTCTTTCCTTTTTTCTCTGAGTTTTAGCTCACCTAGGCACCTATGCACTAGCTTCTCCAAAACTGGGGGCAGCTGTAGACACCGAGTCCTGAGTTACCCCAGATCTGAGTTACCCAATGATGATTAGATGCCTGTTCACACGCAAAAAGGTTGAAAATGATAATTTTCTTGTCAAATTTGTATTTTAGAATAAAAAATAAAAAATTAATAAAAAATGTATTAAAAATTAAATTTGAAAAATGGAGTTTGAAAATTATAGTATTTTTAGTTAAATTTGAAATTTTAGAAAAAAATATTTTTCGGACGTCGGCCGCGCCGGCGCGAGGGCTGCGCGGAGCGGCTCGTGGGGTGTCACTCCACGCTGCTGTGTGTGTGCGCGCGCCGACAGGCGTCGGTTGCCCCTGATCTGCCGAAATTGCGATTTTTTGCCATTTTCTCGTTTTTTCTTTATTTTTGACTTGTCACAATTTTTTTCGGGATTTTTAATGATAATTCCCTTTTTTGAACCCAAATTAAGGGAAATTTGATAAATATTCAATTTTCTTCCTTAATTAATTAGGTTTTCCATTTTTGTTGATATAAATAGAAAATTATAGGAAGTAAAAAAGGGAGAATTCTTCTGAGGCTTTTTTCTTCTCTCTTATTCGGTTTTTGCATTTCTTCTTTTTCTTCAATTATTTTTCTTCTTTTTACTTAAATAAAATTTCTTCTAAACATTTTAGATTCAATTTTATTGAAGAATATTTTTTTGAGACAAATAAAACAATTTTTTTTTCTTAAAAATTCAATTTTCTCACTTGTTACTTTTTAATTTTTTTTCTCTTCAATTGATTTTTTCGTAAGACTTACATCGTTTTTTGGGTGAAAAATTGATTTTGAGACAAAGAGAATAATTTTTTTTTTCTTTAAATTCAATTTTTTATTTGATTTTGTAAAAATAAGATTTTTACAATTTTTTAGTGAAAATTTTTTAGATTATTTTTATCTATTATTTTGTGAATCAAAATAAGAAAAATCAATCATCTTCACGTATTCCACCAAATCCGAAATCTGAGGGTAAATATCCTACGCTCGATCTCTTAATTTTTTTATTTTTTATTCATATTTAATTAGTAATCATGTAGATCTTTATATTTATTGTTTATTTATTTATTTTATGTTATCTTAAATATAGATTTAACTTTTTTGATACTGTTCTTTGTTACTTTTTTATTTATTTGATTATTCATTTTCTCTTATTTATCATCATTATTTTTCATTATTATTATTATTATTATTATTATTATTATTATTATTATTGTTATTTATTTATTTATTTATTATTATTATTATTATTATTATTATTATTATTATTATTATTATTATTATTATTATTATTATTATTATTATTATTTCGTGTTTTCATGTATTAACCTATTAATATGTTAATTTGTTTGTTTCGATCATATCATTTCATTTATGTTTCATTCATAATGCACTTTTATTTATTTTTAATTTATCATTTATTACTTCATATATTTTAATTGATTTTATTACTAACATTAATTTTATTTGTGCTTATTTTTGGTTTTAAATCTTTGTTTTTCCTCGTTTAAGCATCCATGCGAACGAAAGAGTAGATCCGGAGATTTATCATTTTTATTGTATTTATTTTTCCTTTATTTGTCTTTTTAATTTATTTGTCATGTAATTAGCAATAAAATCATTTATTTTTTGCATGCTTAATTAAAAATCACAAAAATATTTAAATTAATAAATTGGATTTTTCTAATGAAATGGGACCAATGTCCTAGTTTGTTTTATCCAAATAAATTGTCATTTTAAAATTATTTTCTTTAAGTATGCATGCGAGGACCAATGTCCTCATCCTTAATAAATACCCCGTTTCATGTATGATTTACATTCATTTACATTGGGGGTTGTATTCCGCCCCTAGTTTTATTGTAATTTATTGTATTTTTATTTGCTATTTTTTTTATCTTGCCTTTATTTACCGCTTCCATTACATGATTGATATGCGCTCTAATTATTGCATTTAAATGAATGAGAAAAGGGATGAAATCTTAAATTCAAAACTCAATTATAATTTAATCAAGGTATGAATAAATGGGAAGTCCTGAACCATCTCTGGTCTTAGGCTCAGCGAGGTTAGAGGACCATCTCAATGTTTTATTGGGATGGGGTCTCTAAAATATTTCTTGTTGCCTAAAATAGGCCCAATTTGCATTGTCTTAGGCTCCATGAGGTTAGAATACCATCTCAATTGGGGTGAGGACTACAAAATAACTCTGGCTTGCCCAAAATAGATACAAATGCATTGCCTTAGGCACATTGAGGCTAGAAGACCTTTCACAATATTTTATTGGGTGGCGACTCTAAGAAACCTCTTTGTTGCCCAAAATTGACGCCCTTGTAATCTCTTACAAGTTTCATGAACTTCTCTCGAACGCCCTAAAAGTGGGTTTTCGGGGCTCTCGGAGTTCGGCGCTCGTCACACCAGCAAATATGTTGACAAAAGTAGTGACTATCGATAAATTGAAGTTGTGCTCAACTTCAGTTGGCCTGCTAGAATAAAAGACTAGGCTAGGCAGCTACATGATCAAGATGTGAAGATAGATTGAAATCAGTCTTCAAGTGGGAGATTGTTAGTAAAAAAGAATGGCTTATTAACATTTATTATGTCAAAGAGGGGGCAATAACCATTGACAAATGATAAAGGTGCTTTTGTCAAAAGGGAGGCAACAACCATATTTGACAAATAATAACCCATGTTTTTTTTTCTCATTAATGCATGGGAAGAGGAATCTATAAATAGACTCCTCTACCCTCTCAAATTTATATGTAAAAGTATAGTGAGCATAGAGAGAGTTGAGTGAGAGAAAATTAAGAGCAATTTTTTGGGTGTATTTAGGTTATGGGTTGTGAGAAATTGTGAGCCTTTTGTAAACACTTTGTATACTTTCTTTTTTCAGTGAAAGGTCTGCAGTAGTCCGAAGATGTAGACATAATTTAGCCAAACTGCATTATCAATTTTTGTGTAATATTATTTTGCATTTACTTTTGCTCTCACAAATCAGACCATAAGAAAATTTGTGTAATTTTCCCAACATAATGGTCTTGTTAAAACACTTCTCTCTAATGCACATTTCATTTCACTTTATCTTTTGAAGCACTTCTCTTCAATTCTTGATGTACTTTCTCATCAAACTTTAATTATTGATGCACATTCTCATCAATTTCTTGCTATAAATTCGCTTGATCATTTGCAAACCTATGATTATTTTTAATATGACCAAATTCTTTACAACTGAAGTATTGTGGTTTACCTTTATACCAACAATCTTTTTCAACATTCTTGTTTTTCTTGCAAACACCACATGGTAAAAATTTTCCTTTTTGGAATAACAAAAAAGAGTTGTGTGATGTTTTGGCGATTAAAGCTCCCAACATTGTTTCTCGTCTTTAATTGCATTTCTTTGCTCCATAGCTTGCAATGCATTATTTAATTTTGCAATTGTTATTTTGGAGATGTCTTTAGAATCATCAAGTGAAGAATTTTTGACTCAAACCTTTCAGGAAAACTCACAAAAATTCTTTCAATAACTTTATCATCTAGATAGTCTTCACCAAATTATCAGATTTTGTTAACAATTGCCATGAGCTTGTTGATGATTATTTCATCATTTGAATCATGAATTTTCTCTCACAACTTTTGTTTTGTTATTACCTAAATACTCATTTTTTAATAACTTCCATACCTCTTTTGGAGTCTCACATACCATGATGTTGGTGAAAATCACTTCAAAAACTGAAGAGTATAAACAAGTTTTCACTTTGAATTGTTTGATATTTTCTTCATTGTGACTCTTAATTTAAGCTGAAGTTGGATGCACTAGAAATGGTGGAACTTTATTGTCATTCTTAACAATATCTCATCACTTTAGAAACTGAAGAGTACAAACAAGTTTTCACTTTGAATTGCTTGACATTTTCTTCATTGTGACTTAATTTGAGCTGAAATTGGATGCACTAGCAATAGTGGAACTTTACTATCATTCTCAACAACATCCCATCACTTTAGGAATTAAAGAGTACAAATAAGTTTTTGCTTTGAACTGCTTGACTTTTTCTTCATTATAGTTCTTAATTTGAGATAAAATTGGATACACTGGCAATGGTGGAACTTCACTGTCATTCTCAACCACATCCCATAAATCAAATGACTGTATATATGTTTGCATCAGGCCATTTTAATATATGGATACTCACTTATTTTCTCTCAATTTGTTTTTTTCAACATGCCCATGATTAAAAATGGCTCTGATACCACTGTTGGAAGATTTTTAGGATGAAGAATATAAATTCCATTTCCATCAAAAAACTAATACATATGCCTATTTATAGGCTTATATTTAAACTATACATTTAGGCCACTAACCCACTAATTTCTCTAATCAACTAAACCCATAACTCCAATAATCCATGAACCGCACAACACCATTAACACCAGATGAAAGTTTTATAAACATGAACTACACAAAAGTATTGTAAACCTGTAAAAATAAAACCCACTTATTTAATTACTATATAAGAAAATACTGATTTTAAATCAATTCCAACAGTACATGTGAGGAATCATAAATCATAACCAATAAATTGGGTTATGAAAAAGGATTAATATCATACTCAACCGAACCATGCCTTACCAAAATAAGGATACATATTATTCCTCAATCGACTTAATCAAGAAGCAAATAAAATTTCTAGGCTAAAATTACTCAAAATTAAGAATAAGTTCCATCGGAATTTCAATTATGCAATTTGGCTTCAAAACTAAAAGATATCCTTAAATTCATTTAATTTACTAAACAAGCATCCTTGTAAATTTCCCATGATCTCTAATACAACAATTAATAAAATCAATCAATCTTTGTATTTTATAACTCTAAACATGTGGGATTTTGATATTTCCTTTATTTACAAGATGGCTAGTAGGGTATCTACTTTCATTAAAAGATCGGTCCACATTTCCCACGAGAGAGAATGGTGGATAACAATCAACCTTCTCATAATTTTTCATACGTGAAAACATTTCCCTCTAAGAAGCGATTTTAGTGGAGTTGCCACACAGTGGGTTGGGCCAAGGATAAAAATCCATGAGATTCGGGATTCGAGAATGTCGGTTTTATTTCTGCCTTTTAATTAATATTTTATCAAATGTGGTGGTTTCAATATACATTATTTCCCTTTGATACAAAGATGCATGAAAGCAATAAAAGCAGCCATACAACATATTATGCACGGGCGATTCTAAATTATTTTATTTTAGGATCCTAAGTTATGGATTTTGAGAAAGCACGCTTTATTTTATTTGTGGTTTTTGGACATTGGTCCATTATTTAGCTAAATTAGGCTTCCAGCCCATTTAAAGGATGTCGGGACATTGGTCCCCTAATCCTAATCCATTGGTCACACCATCCTATAATATTGGTCTGTTCATAATAGTGAGGTACTTGACTCAATTTCACCATTATTCCCAAAGTATCCTTCGAGAGCACGCTATCGAGGAGTTCATATGCTATTATTTATGATCAACACAAAAAATGGTTCATTTTGTTGTTTATTAAAAATGGTTTGGGACATTGATTCCCCTTTATTCTAAGTGGAAATTTGATAGAAATATGTTGCGAAATCTTAATCATTTTTAAAAACTCTTTTTATTTTTGTGTAATTAAATATTCGGACATTAGTCCTTTTATGGTGACAAATAATTTTGGGGATGTGATTTTATTCACTAAAAATCCTTTGTTTATTTTAAAATAGAAATCTCAAATTAACCGGTGATCACTACAAAATTTGGCAATTAGCGACGGGCTTTTTAGTCGCTAATATGGAAAATTCAGTCGCTAATTATGAATAAATGAGAAGTCCCGAACCTACTCTAGTCTTAGGCTCAACGAGGTTAGAGGACCATCTCAATGTTTCATTGGGATGGGGCCTCCAAAATATCTCTTGTTGCCCACCAAAAGGCCCAACTCGAATAATTCTAGGCTCCACAGGGTTAGAGGATCATTCCAATGTTCTATTGGGATGAAGCCTCCAAGATATCTCTAGTCTGCCCAAAATGGATATATATGCACCGTGTGACGCACGCCGGATCCCGATGCGCCGCCCTTTCGGACCGCCCGCACGTGGGCGATCGGGGCATTTGCGGGTCCGTTGACATCTTGCGATAAATCGCAAGTGCGTCTATGTTGAGCAACAAGGAGGTATCATGGAGTCGCCACCCAATAGAACATTGGGAAAGTTTCTCTCGCCTCGGAGAGCCTAAGACTTGCGCATTTTATCCATATTGGGCCATGAGGCCTAGGATTAGCGCTAAAGCCTCGTGACCCAAGAAGTATTTTGGAGGATAACCTCTAACCTCTCGAGCCCAAAGACCAGAGCTGGGTCCGGGATTTCTCATCTATTTCTACCTCGATTAATTTATGATCAAATTTTAATTATCATTAATTCGCTCTCTCTCCACACGATGCAATTTTAATCTAAAAGCGCATTTATACATGTTAGGAAAACCATAAATTAGCAAGTAAAGCAATGAATTACAATAATACAAGGAGCAGAATACAACTCCCTTTTAAAAGTGCAAACATGCATAAAACCGGGGAATTTATTAATCATGAGGACTTTGGTCCCCGCATGCACAATTAAAGAAAATATTCTGGATGATCTTATTTGGGATGAAAACTGGGACATTGGTCCCGCTTTATTATGAAAGATCCAAGTTAATTTAGTAAAAATATTTTGGTGATTTTTATTTTGGTGCGCATAAGAAAACATTTTATTCAATGAATATATACAAGGCAATGTAAATAAAATGGGAATTAAAAATGTATAAAGAAAATACCAAACCCCGCAACTCCTTCTTCATGTGCATGGATGCTCAATTGAAAGTAAAAACAATGATGTGCAACCAAAAATAAAACAAAAGAAATTCATGTTAGTGATTAAGCCAACAAAATAATATGACATAAAAAGATAATATGTACCATGAAAATATAATATGCATAAAATAATCATGATGTAATTTAACATGCATAGAATAATTAAGATGCAATTTAACATGCATAGAATAATTAAGATGCAATTTAACATGCATAAGGTGAGAAAGTATCATGGCACATGCAACTTATTAATATTAGTAATTAACGTGCATGGAAAATTAGTGACAATCAATTTTACTATAGTTAAGACATGAATTAAAAATGTAACATGAGAATAACACAACTTAACATGCATGACTAGCATAAAATAATGATTATAACACTCATACATGCAAAAGAAAGCATAATAATAAACATGATATAGCATTAAGAAATTAAAGGTATTTACAACCTAAAACATGCATAATTACATGAACAAAGAATAATTTGACATGAAAAAAAGATAATAGAATTTAAAAAGCTTATTTGTTATATGAATAATTGAAGATAAAAAAAATAAGAAAAAGAATATGGAGACTAAGAGAATTTACATGTTTGATATGTTAATTGGAAGCCAAAAATAAATGAAATTAACAAGAGAATTAATGAGTAAAGCCAAGAATAATTACCCTCAAATTCAGTTTTGAAGAATTGAAGATAGAAGTGTTGAATTCCTTGTCTTCTCTTGTGAAAATCCTTAGAAAATAGCTTGAAAACTTGAAGAAAAGCTCTTGGAAACAAGTGTGTAAGATGGATTTTTTTCTCTCAACTCAAAGCTCCAAAATTCAGTTTTTTCTCTCCAAAATGTTCTCTTTTTGTCCTCCCCTGTTTCTGAATTTTTCTAGTGTTTTTAACCATCAAAAACTACCCAAAAACCACCAAAAACCGTCCAAAAACGGTTGAAAATCGAGTGGGGGTCGAAAAGTGGACGAAATGGGGCGATTTCGGCGAGAGATCGTGCGCGTCGCGCACGTTTCCGCGCACGACGTGCGCGGGGCGAGCGACGCCCTACGCGGAGCGACCGACGCCAAGGGCGTCGGACGCGCGGAGCGCGCGCTCCGTGCGCGGAGCGCACGGAAATTCGCGACGACCCTTGGCCGTCGCCTTTTCGTCGCGATTATTTTCCCCTATTTTCCATTTTTCCTACTTTCTTCATTTTTTCATCATTTTTCACTTTTTTTTTTTTTTTTTTTAAATACCCTCAACCTAAAACACACTTTTTCTTCTTCAAAATAATTTAAAAAATATTTTTAAAATATTTTTAAAATACCCTTTTTACTCACCGAAAAGACAAGGAAAATCACTTCTGAACTCCAATCTTTTTGCCTATAAGCCGGCATAGCTAAATTTCATCATCGGGTAATCCTGATCAAGGCTACTCGGGACCCAGTGTCTACAGTTGCCCCCAATTTTGAAGAGACTAGTGCATGGGTGCCTAGGTGAGCCAAAATTCAGGAAAAGGAAAGAAACGCGTACCTGAAGCAGCGATCTTCCCGCTTGATGGAGTTATGATGATAGCTACTGCTGTCTTTTGGTTGTAGCTGGTAATACCGTAGGTGCGCTAACCTCTTGTGGGTGGCGCCGCTATCGTGCTAAACATTGTGAGTTGGTAATGCCGTGGTCGTGCTAACCTCTTGTGGGTAATGCCGCCATCGTGCTAACCGCTGTGAATTGGTAGTGCCGTGGTCATGCTAACCTCTTGTGGGTAGTGCCGCCATCGTGCTAACCGCTGTGAATTGGTAGTGCCGTGGTCGTGCTAACCTCTTGTGGGTAGTGCCGCCATCGTGCTAACCGCTGTGAATTGGTAGTGCCGTGGTCGTGCTAACCTCTTGTGGGTAGTGCCGCCATCGTGCTACCCGCTGTGAATTGGTAGTGCCGTGGTCGTGCTAACCTCTTGTGGGTAGTGCCGCCATCGTGCTAACCGCTGTGAATTGGTAGTGCCGTGGTCGTGCTAACCTCTTGTGGGTAGTGCCGCCATCGTGCTAACCGCTGTGAATATATGTTGTGGTCGTGCTAACCTCTTGTGGGTAATGCCGCCAACATGCTAACCGCTGTGGATTTATTTTTTATTTTTTATTTTTTATTTTTTTGCTCCTTTAGATGTTTGGACTAGTGTCATCACTTGGCTTTTGTGGGTGTTTCCCGCCGATTTCTCCTGCAAGATTGTATGCATAGGAATATACAAGAAATCATGTGTGTATGTTATGGAATGCAAATGCTTGCAAAAAATGTATAGATCGCGCCCTAGGTGATCCATGGTTTGCTGAACTTATAGCTTGTCTGCTGTACCATGCCCCCTGAATCCTGAGGATCGTCGACAAGCTTTTTGAAAGAGACGTCCGGTGTATATCCCTTGCCCCCTGGTCAATGATCATTTACCTGGGATTCTATTTCATGTTCTGTGTTGTGTGTTGTCTGACTGACAGAAGATCATCTCGAAATAATGCCGCCTTATCGCTCCAGGCATTGAATGTCATTGTTTTAAAGGTAGTGCGTCCCTTGTGGATTTTCGCACTAGCTTTTCTTTGCGGGAAATGCGTCCCTTATGGGATTTTCACACAACCCTTTGCCTAACTTTTGCCTGGAATGGACCCAACCCAATCCAGCGGCTTTTGTTTATTTTATTTTTTGTAGGGCAGACTGCCTGTTTCCAGGTTTTCACCCTGCCCTTTGGCCTAACTTTTGCTTAGAGAGCCAGTTACGGTTTTCATCTCTAACGGCCTTCTTTGTTTTTTTTTTTTTTTTTTTTTTTTTTTTTTTGTTTTTTTAGAGAAGGTTATCACCAAAGCTTCTGTTAAGAGCAAATAGGACATATCTGATGAGCGATAATCATTAGATGAAAAATTGATATAACTCTTCTTGAGACAGAACTGAAAGATCAATGAAAATATATTCTTTTATTCCTTGCAAAATTGTGTACATTTCTATATGATTTCATCATGCATGATTTTTCATTTGACAAGAATTCAAAAGCATGTGACTACACCTAATCTCGGAGTGGGTTTTGTCAGCATCAAACTCCTGTTATCAATCGGCCCTCTCGGGTTTTCTCGATTGAATATTTTCTCTTGGCCCTTAATTTTTGCCCAGGATGCCTTTTTTCGGTTTTCACCCTGACAGGGCGCCCAATTTTAGCAAGGCCGCCTTTTTTTGGTTTTCGGCCCGCGGGGCATTTATTCTCTTCTTTTTATTTTTGGTCTTTAGCCATGGAACCTTTTAAGTCTATCGACATTGACCGGGTCCTTGAACTCATTCCCATCGCTGTCTGCTAAAATTGCTGCTCCTTTTGTTAGCAACTTTTTCAAAATGAAAGGTCCTTCCCAGGTTGGTCTAAATTTTCCTCGTATGTCTGGAACTCCTGGCCTCATCATCTTAAAGACCAAGTCCCCTTCTTTCAACGGGTGCTTTCGTACTTTCTTGCCAAATGACTGAGCCAGCCTCTTTTGATAAACCTGATTGTGGTAATAGGCTCTCAACCTATCTTCATCCAATAGATTCAACTGCAACAATCGCTGTTGTGCCCATTCTGTCTCCGGAATCTCGGCTTCCAGGACTACTCTTAATGATTTCAGCTCAATTTCAACCGGCAGGACTGCTTCAGTTCCATACACCAGAGAGAATGGTGTTGCCCCCGTAGAGGTTCTGACTGTTGTTCTATAACCCCAAAGTGCGAAGGGTAGCTTTTCCGCCCAATCTTTATAGCTCTGAACCATCTTGGCCAATATTCTTTTAACTTCTTGTTCGCTGCTTCAACCGCACCGTTAGCTTGAGGACGGTAAGGAGAAGACTTGTGATGCTGGATTCCATACTTTTGAAGCATCTGTTTAGTTTCTGCTAAGAATTGCACCCCATTATCAGATACAATGTGGTGTGGGAGGCCATATCTGCATATCAAATTCCTCTCGATGAACTTAGCCATGTCTCGGGCATCAATCTTCTTGAAAGATTCAGCTTCGACCCACTTAGTGAAATAATCAATGGCGACTATAATGAACCTATGCCCATTAGAAGCTGTAGGACGTATCTCGCCTATGATATCTATCCCCCAAGCTGCAAATGGCCATGGAGATGTTAAGTTATGTAACTCTGAAACTGGCACATGCCTCAAATTCGCGTACTGTTGGCATAACTGGCATTGCTTCACAAATTTTGAACAATCTGTATCCATTGTGAGCCAATAAAACCCTTGGCGCATGATCTTCTTTGCTAAGGCTAAGCCATTCATGTGAGCTCCACAAACCCCGGCATGAACTTCTTCCATAACTCTTTTAGCTTCTTTCTCTGCCAGACATCTTAACTGGATACCATCAGCTTGCCTTTTGTATAAAGTGCCATTAACACTGATGAATTGAGTGGATAACTTCCTGATCATTTTTTGGTCCTTCTCAGTGGCTTCCTCTGGAAAGACTGATTTCTCTAAATAATTCTGAATGTCATAATACCATGGATTTCCATCAGTGGCCTCAATGTCCATCACCTGTTCCGCTTCAAAGCAAGGTCTTTCCGAACTATATATCAGCACGGGTTTCATCGCAACTCCTGTTGGGTTGTCCCACATAGACACTAAAGTTGCTAGAGCATCAGCTAACTGATTTTCGTCTCTGGGGATGAAGTGAAAAGTGCAAAACTCAAACTGGCTGCTCAACGTTCTCAAGTGCTTTACATAAGGCAGCAGCCTTTCTTCCTTGACTGACCACTCCCTTCTGATCTGATGAATTACCAAAGAAGAATCTCCGAATACTTCTGCGGTCTTTGCCCCCAGAGCAAGTAATGCTTCCAATCCAAAGATGCAAGCTTCATATTCTGCTTCATTATTGGTAGCCTTATACCTCAACTTCTTAGCCAATGGTAACCTTTCACCATATGGGGTCGTAAGAATAACTCCTACGCCTGCTCCCTTATTATTGACTGCTCCATCGAAGAATAACTGCCACCCTTGCACTGCTATGGCCGTGACGTCTTCATCTGGGAAGTTGTATTCAAACTGATCTCCCTCAATAGGATGCTCGGCTAAGAACTCCGCTACGGCTCTTCCCTTAATGGTTTTCTTGGTTATGTACTCAATATCAAATTCCTGCAACAGGAGTAACCATCTTCCCATCTTCCCTAGTAGAGAGGGTGCTTCTTGGAGGTATCTGAGCGGATTATGTTTGGCCACCGTTTGTACCTTAAAGGAATGAAAGTAGTGTCGCAACTTCTTAGAAGCCCAGATAACTGCTAAACAAATCTTTTCTACCTCTACATATTTGGCTTCGTAAGGCAAAAATTTCTTGCTAAGATAGTAAACGGCAAACTCTATACCAAAATCATCTTCCTGAGACATCATAGCACCCACTGAGTTATCTTCCACAGCTAGGTACAGGATTAGTGGTTTGGCATGGCGTGGTGGTCTTAACACCGGAGGATTTAGCAGATAGTCCTTAATGGTGTCAAAGGCCAGTTGACAATCATCGTTCCATATCACCGGCTGATTCTTCCTAAGAAGCTTGAAAATAGGCTCACATACTGAAGCTAGCTTGGCAATAAATCGACTGATGTACTGAAGCTTTCCTAGGAAACTTCTAACGTCCTTCTCCTTCTGGGGCACTGGCATCTCTCTTATGGCTTTGACTTTATCGGGATCTACCTCGATTCCCCTCTGGCTTACCACATGGCCTAACAACTTTCCTGATGTAACTCCAAAAATGCACTTCTTGGGATTGAGTCGCAGATCATACTTGCTAATCCTTTGAAAGAACTTTTCTAATGCCTCAAAGTGACCTTCCCTGGTAGCCGACTTAATCATCATGTCATCGACGTACACCTCCACTTCTTTGTGGATTAAGTCATTGAGAACCTTGGTTGCCATCCTCTGATAGGTTGCTCCTGCATTCTTTAACCCAAAAGGCATAACCCGATAGGCATATGTCCCCCACTCGGTGATAAAGGCTGTCTTGATCCGGTCCACTATCTTGTTAAGGATTTGATTGTACCCTGCGTACCCATCCACAAAGCTATACATCATACAAGCAGCAGCACTATCTACTAGCACATCAATATGAGGCAGTGGAAAATCATCTTTAGGGCAAGCTTTGTTCAGGTCTCGATAGTCGACGCATACTCGAACCTTACCGTCTTTCTTAGCTACAGGAACCACATTAGCTAACCATGTTGGGTATTGAACCTCTATCAGGAACTTAGCCTCAATCTGCTTATGGATCTCCTCTTTCACTTTCTGTGCCCATTCTGGCCTAAGCCTCCGAAGCTTTTGCTTGACGGGTTTAAACTCTGGGTAAGTTGGGATGGCGTGTTCGGCAATACCTCGATCTATTCCCGGCATATCCTCATAGGTCCAGGCAAAGACTTTTTCATATTTTTTTAATATTCTCTCAAATTTTATTCTCTCTTCAGGAGTTATGTCTGATGCTAGCAAAATTTCCTTTGGATTTTCCAAAGTTCCGAGATTAAATGCGGTTGTGCCAGTTGAATTAATATCAAAAATGAATGCATCATGCTTATGATCATGCGAAATGAAATCATCAGAAACATCACACAAGTAAGCAAAGTTGTTCATCTCATTAACATAATCAGAAACATTAACATTGTTCTCAAAGAGTTCTGGTATAAAAAGAGAATCTAAATGACTATCAACTTCAGTCGACGCTGATGCTGCAGATAACTGTGCTTTGGCTTCTTGATTTGGTGAAATCTTGAGATCTTCTATCTTCGGTTCTGGTTCCACTATCTTCTCCTTCCCCTTGAGCTTAGTGGCTAATAGCTTATCAGTTACAATCTCTTCGGGCTCATCTCTGTCCCAGATGTTGCATTGGGTCATAATCTCCTCATCCCAAAAGTTCTCTACAGCTTTAACAACTCCGATCTCCCAATCAAAGACGTCGTTAAAAATTTCAAATCCAGGGATAATCTTCCCATCTACCCACTGCGGTTCTTCTTCTCCAGTGTAGGCACAAACCGACGATGATGGCACAAAGCTCTCCGAAATATGGGGAATCTTCCCTGACCCTTTCTTCTTACCATATTCTCCTTTGTAGCCCAACCCCTTTCGATCTTTCTGACCACGTGTAGTGATAGCATTCTGCAGCCCTTGTGACTCTTTTCCCAAACCAGCCCCTGGGAGGAAGTGCATCTTCTTCAGCATATTCACCACTTGAGGGCTACCTTCTAGGTTTTGCTCTTCTCCGATCATCGATACATGAAAGCCACTGAATGGCTGATTAGAGATCTCCAAGGCAGACACTTGGTTCTCTCTTGCTGCTTTAATGGTCACTACTTCTCCTTCATGGGGTATTTTAATTATCTGGTGTAATGTGGATGGTACTCCCCCTAACTTGTGAAACCACGGTCTACCAAGTAGAGCTGAAAAGTTTGCTGGGATCGGCAGAACCACAAAATCCGTTTCTGTCTCAATAGGCCCTGTCTTTACCAAAGCTTTGAAAATTCCCGATGCTTGCCTCCTGGAGTTGTCATAGGCAGTGATGGTCAGGTCAGATTTGCTTAACATACTCTCATCCATCCCAAAGGCCTGAAGTGCCACCAAAGGGCAGACATTTATCGATGACCCGTCATCAACCATGACACAAGCGGTGTGTTTACCATTGATCTGTGCCTTGATGTACAAAGGTCGGTTGTGGTTGCGACCCTCTGTTGGTAGGTCTGCATCAGAAAAAACCAACTTCTCCCCGGATCCCCCCTTTACAAGGTCTAAAAGCTCGGATGGAGAGATTGTAGTTGCTACGGTGGATACGCTCAATGCTTCGACTAACTTCTGTCGGTGCGAGGGGGACTGTCTCAAGAGGTCCCAAATAGATATCTGAGCCGTGGTCTTTTTCAGTTGCTTCACTATTGAATTTTCTTCCGGCTCTTTCTCTGCGATTGCTTGTGCTGGGTCCTGCTGCTTCTCGGCTTCTGGAATGACCCTCCCACTTCTTGTTACTGCTTCTACTCTTTCTTCTTCCTCTGAATCCCACGGATCCGTAAACTCTCCATTTTTCTCATCTTCGTCATCTCCACTCTCACTAGTGGACCAACAGTCTATCGCTGCCACGGAAACCCCTTTTTCATCCACTGCAGGGCGAGTAATAGCGACATACTCATTTCCATATAGGTCTTGCATCACATACCATTCTGGTAGGCTCGATCCGATCATAAAGACTGGAGGTAGCACTGTGTTATAACCAGACTTCTTCTTGCTTTCTCTCTGCTCAGGATCGGTGATCTGCTTGTTGTCAATTAGATCTTGGACCCGATGTCTTAGCGTTATACACTCATCCGTCAAATGCCCGGTATGTTGGTGGAATGCGCAGTATTCATTCTCTTTATGCCCCGGCTGTCCTTGGGCCTTGGCCGGTTTGGGTGATAGGGGCCGCAGTTTTCCTTCTTTTATTAGCCTCTTCAGCACCCATGATAAAGGCTTACCCAAGTTGGAGAAATACCTCTGACTTACGCCGGCTGCAGACACCTCGGCAGTCTTCCCAACTCTGTTACCACTGCTTGAACCTACTGGTTTGGCCGTCCCCTGATTGCTGTATCCCCTCCGGGCATATGACTCACTATTTGCCCTCTTGGATAAATATTCTCCTTCCGCTTCTATGGCAATGTCCTTCAAAGACTCCCAATCCTTGAGTCCCTTCATTTTCAGTCCCTCTCTCAAGTAAGGACTGGCATTTCGAATGAATAGCCGGATCTGATCAGAAGTGTCCGGTTTGCGTTTTATCTCCATAACCCGGTTTCTCCACCGAGTAAGGTACTCGTGGAAGGACTCCCCAGCCTTCTGTTGTAACAACTCGAGATCTTTCAAAGTGACCTCCATCCGGGTACTGCAATCGTACTGCTTAAGGAACTCTTCGGTCAACAAGTCCCAGTCCTCTTTGGATCTCCTGTCAAGCCCATGGTACCAATCAATAGCAGCTCCTGTGAGACTCAAGCAGAAATATTCTATCTTCTGCTTTCTTGTTAAGGTTGTTCCCTTCATGACCAGCGAGTATTGCTTGATGTGTGCGGCAGGGTCAGAGGTTCCATCAAATTTGGGAATGTCCGGCATCTTAAAATTCTGGGGAATTAGGTCATCCCCATCCAGCTCTCGGTCTTCCGGGTTCATTCCTTTTCCCACGGTCATCATCCTTGCCATGACCTCAAATCTCTCTTCCATTTTCCTCCACATTGCCTCATCCAGTTTTGGCAACTTTTCTTTAGCTACTGCATGCTCCTCATGCTCATCTTCCCCAAATTCAGCTTCAGACCTGGGGCCCTCTCTGCGCTCAATAGGTGCAGGCACTCTTTGCTCAATAATAGGTGGGTCAACCACTGGTTGGTTAACCGCAGCAGGACGTTCTTCTCTAACAACCTCTTGTTCAGCTGGTACTCGGACAGGAATAGCAGTAGCTTGTTGCCCAGCTATAGTGGCGGCAAGATTGCCCATCATTGCAATCATTCGGGCTTCAAATTCCTCCATTCTCTTTCCTACCTCCTCAATGATTACTGCCCGGGTTGCATCAGACTCATTTGATGGATTAGCCATACTTACTTCTGTTGATGATTCGGAAGAAAACCCCTCACTATTTTCTGAGATTGAATCTGAACTCTGATCCGACACTAACTCAGTTAACCCCAAAAGCGGCGTCCTTCTTAACCGTCCGTCGGGACCTCTAGACCACCCAGGAGAATCTATGATGGCTGAAATGCAAAAATTATTAAGATGATGCATGATTAAAATGCAATGTATGCTCGTGCTGATGCAACATAGACAAACACATGCAAGCAGATAGATCCTTCCAACCTTATATCTCCCACACACGTGGTAATGCGGTCTCTTTCCTAGGTGGGCTTAATCCATGGATTAACGTGGAACCCGATGGACACGTATGGTGCGCGGTGAAAAACCGGCAGCATAACAGCTCCTATCTAATGTACATACGTATGGGTGTTTGGCAATTATGTATTTAAACAATTCAACTTAACTAAGATGGGCCCACCAGGGCATGAAAGCCCTTGATGAAGACCATTTAATTAAATTGATTTCGTTTAATATATGATGGCCCATATAACAAGCATAGTATTACGGTACATTTCACCTAGTGGAAGTATCTATTGCCATTACATGAGCTTTGGACAAGGGAGATGTTACTTTAAGGCTACCCAAGCATGATCCCTCCCGACGGGTCTAGCTCATCACAAGCATAGCGACCGATCGGGTTATCATTTTGATATACCATTGAGGTACGTGGCTTGGGCTGGTGATTATCCTTAACACTTCCCCAAATTGAGTGAAAATGAGGTCGTGCTTCGGGAACGCACCGGGGCTTAAAAAGGGACCAAACTAACTTAATCTAAAGCTCTAATGAGATGATATGCAATTTTGAGATAAAGTGAATTTATGAATTAAATTTTAACCATAAATGTTAAACGAGGTATTTTCAAATTGAAATCTCGAACCATATCGTCCCCAGTGGAGTCGCCACTGTGACGCGCGCCGGATCCCGATGCGCCGCCCTTTCGGACCGCCCGCACGTGGGCGATCGGGGCATTTGCGGGTCCGTTGACATCTTGCGATAAATCGCAAGTGCGTCTATGTTGAGCAACAAGGAGGTATCATGGAGTCGCCACCCAATAGAACATTGGGAAAGTTTCTCTCGCCTCGGAGAGCCTAAGACTTGCGCATTTTATCCATATTGGGCCATGAGGCCTAGGATTAGCGCTAAAACCTCGTGACCCAAGAAGTATTTTGGAGGATAACCTCTAACCTCTCGAGCCCAAAGACCAGAGCTGGGTCCGGGATTTCTCATCTATTTCTACCTCGATTAATTTATGATCAAATTTTAATTATCATTAATTCGCTCTCTCTCCACACGATGCAATTTTAATCTAAAAGCGCATTTATACATGTTAGGAAAACCATAAATTAGCAAGTAAAGCAATGAATTACAATAATACAAGGAGCAGAATACAACTCCCTTTTAAAAGTGCAAACATGCATAAAACCGGGGAATTTATTAATCATGAGGACTTTGGTCCCCGCATGCACAATTAAAGAAAATATTCTGGATGATCTTATTTGGGATGAAAACTGGGACATTGGTCCCGCTTTATTATGAAAGATCCAAGTTAATTTAGTAAAAATATTTTGGTGATTTTTATTTTGGTGCGCATAAGAAAACATTTTATTCAATGAATATATACAAGGCAATGTAAATAAAATGGGAATTAAAAATGTATAAAGAAAATACCAAACCCCGCAACTCCTTCTTCATGTGCATGGATGCTCAATTGAAAGTAAAAACAATGATGTGCAACCAAAAATAAAACAAAAGAAATTCATGTTAGTGATTAAGCCAACAAAATAATATGACATAAAAAGATAATATGTACCATGAAAATATAATATGCATAAAATAATCATGATGTAATTTAACATGCATAGAATAATTAAGATGCAATTTAACATGCATAGAATAATTAAGATGCAATTTAACATGCATAAGGTGAGAAAGTATCATGGCACATGCAACTTATTAATATTAGTAATTAACGTGCATGGAAAATTAGTGACAATCAATTTTACTATAGTTAAGACATGAATTAAAAATGTAACATGAGAATAACACAACTTAACATGCATGACTAGCATAAAATAATGATTATAACACTCATACATGCAAAAGAAAGCATAATAATAAACATGATATAGCATTAAGAAATTAAAGGTATTTACAACCTAAAACATGCATAATTACATGAACAAAGAATAATTTGACATGAAAAAAAGATAATAGAATTTAAAAAGCTTATTTGTTATATGAATAATTGAAGATAAAAAAAATAAGAAGAAGAATATGGAGACTAAGAGAATTTACATGTTTGATATGTTAATTGGAAGCCAAAAATAAATGAAATTAACAAGAGAATTAATGAGTAAAGCCAAGAATAATTACCCTCAAATTCAGTTTTGAAGAATTGAAGATAGAAGTGTTGAATTCCTTGTCTTCTCTTGTGAAAATCCTTAGAAAATAGCTTGAAAACTTGAAGAAAAGCTCTTGGAAACAAGTGTGTAAGATGGATTTTTTTCTCTCAACTCAAAGCTCCAAAATTCAGTTTTTTCTCTCCAAAATGTTCTCTTTTTGTCCTCCCCTGTTTCTGAATTTTTCTAGTGTTTTTAACCATCAAAAACTACCCAAAAACCACCAAAAACCGTCCAAAAACGGTTGAAAATCGAGTGGGGGTCGAAAAGTGGACGAAATGGGGCGATTTCGGCGAGAGATCGTGCGCGTCGCGCACGTTTCCGCGCACGACGTGCGCGGGGCGAGCGACGCCCTGCGCGTCGCTTGCGCGGAGCGACCGACGCCAAGGGCGTCGGACGCGCGGAGCGCACGGAAATTCGCGACGACCCTTGGCCGTCGCCTTTTCGTCGCGATTATTTTCCCCTATTTTCCATTTTTCCTACTTTCTTCATTTTTTCATCATTTTTCACTTTTTTTTTTTTTTTTTTTTTTTTTAAATACCCTCAACCTAAAACACACTTTTTCTTCTTCAAAATAATTTAAAAAATATTTTTAAAATATTTTTAAAATACCCTTTTTACTCACCGAAAAGACAAGGAAAATCACTTCTGAACTCCAATCTTTTTGCCTATAAGCCGGCATAGCTAAATTTCATCATCGGGTAATCCTGATCAAGGCTACTCGGGACCCAGTGTCTACACACCGTCTTAGGTTCACTGAGGCTAGACGACCTTTTCCAATGTTCTATTAGGTTGCGACTCCAAGAAACCTCCTTGTTGCCCAATATAGACGCACTTGTATTTTTTACAAGTTTTATAAACCTCTCCAGATCGCCCTAAAGGCAGGCGGTTCGGGTTATCACGGGGTTCGGCGCGCGTCACACAATCCTCCTCAACATATTCAATTCTTATTTGAAGATATCCCTCTATCAAACTATAGGGATTATTTTCAAGAATTCTTAGCTTGGATGCAAACTCAAATCATTCAAGGAGCAGAACTCAATGATGTGATATTAGAATTTTGCACTCGTACAGTTGGCCGACTGCAAGATTTGTTTCTCACGATGAATCCTATTATAAAAGCTCAAATTGTCAACCTCCCAACTGAAGGAGATTTCATGGCATACCTCTAAAGAGAATTTTGTGGAGGAGTACAGGATGATATTAAGCAAACCGAAAAAGATTTCTTTTAGATGAAATGATGTTCTCTGAAATGAAAAGATCTTGATCTGCATTTTGAGAGAATGGTAAAAAAGCTATATATTCTCAATGGCACGAAAAATCCTGATATGAAGCAGGACTTTGTGGTCTCTTTGCCTAATATTTTATGTACCAGAATGACCTCTATTATTCAGGCAGCCAATGAAAAAATCAATGATTTCACTTTTGGCGAACTTCATCAACTGATGCATAATGCTTTTGTTCTTCTTTGTGAATAAAAAGAAATAGTTAGGCTTTATACAGAAAACATCCTGCACTAAAGCCAGCTTGTGCTAGACTTGACTTGGAGATCAAATGAAAAGCTACAAAAGATTCTTGTGATTGTAAACCAAGAAAGAAGAAGCATTTCATCCCTTCCATAGGAGACATAGATACTGGAGATTTGGCCCTAGAGGGAAAAATGGAGATTTTTTAGAAAAAAGAAATATACTGGCTCTGAAAATCTATTAAATGCTATCTATATGGAAAAAAGGATAGTTTGCTCGTGCCTATCCCAACAAATCCAAACGTACACAAAAAATGATTGCACGGATAAATGATATTTCTAATTTAAAAGATGCTGACTTAGAATTTGTCTTCTCTGAAGATGAAGAAGAAACAGAGCATACTCTCTTCAAAATAAAATACAACACTTCAGATAGTGAAGATGAGTTCTAATATTGTATAGAAGAAGTTCTTGCAATAAAAAGTCAGTTAGTCCCATAAGCCTTGGTACAAATCTATCCAAATAGATATGAAAGGCCAATAAAAGCAATAGCCTTTGTGGACATTGAAGCAAGAACAACCATCTTCAATTCAAAGTCTTACCCTCCAGATATTGGAAGCATCATGAAGAATTTTTCAAAGCAGCTGATGGGAAAATCTTTTTTACCAAATTAAAGTCAGTTCACTCTGTTAAAATTCAAAATTTTCCAAACTGATCTATTTGGCTATCAGTACTTGGCTCTTCTTTGCCAGGAAGAGACATTGTTCTTGGTTTTGATGCCCTTTGCCAAATGAGAAGATTGCAAATTATTTCAAAAGGATTAAGATTCAAAAGACAATTTCAACCTTATATTGAAATTCCTTCTCTTTTCTCATTACAACCAGCCCGGACTTTGGTCATCATCCAATAAGAACTCAAGGTAATATGTGCTGCAAATCCCATACATAGTTCCATCAAAAATGTCCCACACCACTTTAGAAAAACCCAAATTTATTCATTACCTTACCTTTTAAGAAAAATGAAGATGTTAATTCAACTAAAGCTAGCTACCCTGGAATGTCACCCTCTGGTATTTCTTTAGCCTTAGAAGAATGTAACCAACTCCTCCAACAAGGAATCATTGAGCACACTAGCTCGGATTGGGCTTGCCAAGTATTTTATATTAACAAATGATCAAAATAGGTTCGAGGAAAGAAAAGACTTGTCATTAAATATCAGCCTTTAAATCATTACCTTACTTTTCAAGAAAAATGAAGATGTCAATTCTACCAAAGCCAGCCACCCTGGAATGTTATCCTCTGATATTTCTTTAGCCTTAGAAGGATGTAACTAACTCATCCAACAAGGAATCATTGAGCACACTAGCTCAGATTGGGCTTGCTAAGCATTTTATATCAACAAACGATCAAAACAGGTTCGAGGAAAGAAAAGACTTTTCTTTCAGCCTTTAAATAATTTTCTCAAGGATGATAAGTTTCCTTTCCCCAAGATTTCCTCCATGTTTACCTTTTTGTCTCATGCAAAAGTCTTTTCCAAGTTTAAACTTAAGGCAGGTTTTGACAGCTAGGAATTTATCCAAAAGATAGATATAAAACTGCATTCTGTATTTCTAACCACCATTACCAATGGACCGTTATGCCTTTTGGCCTTAAAGTTGCCCCATCACTATTCCATAAGGCCATGATTAAAATTTTTGAGCCCATTCTTCATTCAGCCTTAATCTACATTGATGATATCCTATTATACTCAACCTTTAAAGAAGCTTATTACAAATTGCTGTAATAGTTTTAAAATCTTACCTAGAAATTTGGAGTTATGCTTTCACCAATAAAGATGCACTTAGGAAAATCAGAGATTGACTTCTTTGGGATGCATTTTTCCAATGGAACTTACCAACCTGATGAACACCTTGGAGCAGAATCGAAAAAATTTCCAGACACAAATTTTTCTGTCAAGCAGTCGCAATAGTTCTTAGTAATTGCAAATTACCTCAGAGATTTTATTCCTCATTTCACCAAGATAACCGATCCTCTCAAACAGATGCTTAGAAATAGTCCATCGCCGTGGTCAAATGATCAAACCAATGTTATCTAGTAACTAAAGTAGAAAGTCCAACATCTATAACCATTACAAATTCCTTCAAATGGAAAGAAAATTCTCCAAACTGATGCAAGTGATTATTTTTGGAGAGCTATTCTCTTTGAAGAAGTAAATGGGAAATAAAGGTTATGTGCTCATACCGGTGGAAAGTTTACAGAATGAAAGAATCATTATCATTCCTCTTTCAAAGAAATTTTGGTAGTGAAATATGGCATTAAGCAATTTGAGTTTCACTTGATTGGTCATCGTTTTACCTTTAAGAAATCATTAATTGAACTCAAAACTATCCTCATTTGAGAACATTTCTTACCTGGTTTCGCACACTTGAGCAATGGAAGAAAGCTCTCATTGAAGTTTCTACTTCAGAAGCAACCAAATCAACTTATATCTTCTATAGGCCAATTGTTTGGATAAATGGAAGGTATAAATCTATATCTCTTCAAAATATTTCTTTATTCACTTAAGCAAGCTTGCATGAACCATAATCCTCAGTTCATTATCAAATGGTCTGATCTCATGCACCATTTGTTTGAGAAAAATGGAGTTATTCCTAAAGATATTTGGCCCAATTGGAAAAATGAAGATATACCTTGGGAACAATACCCCACACCTTACTGGAATGAACTCAAAGCATATTATCAATTTTGGATTCAACATAACCCTCACAAGGGCTTGTCCTAACCAAGTGTACCTCAGCACAGTCCATCTCAAATATCTAGCTAGTCAGGCCCAGAGTTCATGTCCACTTTTTGCCCTCCTATCTTATCTTTAGATTCTCAGCACCAACCACTGGCAGGATCTTCTTAGTGACAAGATAATGATAATGATAATTTTGAAGAATACTGTCCCACTCATATCTCTGACTTAGATAAGGATGACCTCAATTCAGAAAAACTGATAAGAAAGCATAATTTCTGAGTCACTCTACCTTATCCTATTTAATTATTTTACACTTTGTATAATTATTAAAAAATTTTATTATTAAGTTTGTAAGTGGTATCCAATATGTAAAAGTTTTAGTGATATGATAGCTCAGCTTTAACCGAGCTTTATTGGCTTCTTTTCTAGGTCTATATAACGAGCTCAGTTTGCATTTTGAAGGCAACCCCGGTGAATAGACACTGCCTTAGCATTTGAATAAAGATGTTTGCTTAAATTATCTCTTCTTTTTTCTTTGAAGATAACTCAAGCTTATATGTACTACTCTAAAATATCCTTGATCCTGATAATGCTTATTTTAGCTCATAATATACAAAGAGAAGACAACTCCTATATTATGGTTCGGCATTCTAACCTACTTTGTTGAGCACATCTTTGCTATATATTATAAGCTATTATTTTCCCTTGATGATATGTATCTATATGTGTATGTTTGTGTGTAGTTATAAATGAAATTTGAAATTTGAAATTGATATATAAATAATATATGTAGTGAGAAAATAGCCAAATGGTATGAAAATCTCAATGCATGCATCCAAGATGTATTATAGAACTTTGTTATGGGAACTTAATGTTAGAGATATGCATAGAGTACATAATATGAACATACAACTGTAGTTTATGGAGTATGATAGTTGAATATGCTAAATCAAGGGATATGTAATGCATATATGTCTTATTGTTCAATTATGTATGATATTTGAAAGTAAGTATGTATATGTTTATAAATGAGATTAATGATGGACAAAACTGATAAAGTGAGATTGAAAATAGCAAAGGGCATTATGGAGCCGACAATTATAAATGGCATTGATTGTGAAAGACAGAAACGGTAATGATATAAAGATATTTGATGGAATGTATTATGCATATGTGACGCCTGTGACGGGTTGTAAGAGAGGACTATTTTATCTAGATCGCTCACACTTTTATGGAAGGTTAGATGAAGGTCTCTCATCCTAAAAAATGGTCACAGTTCATCCAACTTGAGTCCATTGGGGAATGAGTCTAGCTTCTTAAGGTGACCTTATCCTATTGTTGGTGATGAACCTTAAAATGCATTTTTTGGGCATCGCAAGGTAGGTTTTACGGAGTTGCCACCCAATAGTGTAACACCCCTTACCTATATGTAATAAACCGTATTATAATATGATCGATTTACAATGACAAGTGAAGAATGCTACCGAACTAAGCACATTCATCTTAAAATAAATATCAAAATTTGAATTAAAAAATTTCTTTTCATATCTATATATTGTTCAAAATACACTGTTAACAAATTCCATAATTTGACCTTTCACTTTTAGAAAACCACTCCTTTTACATAACAGTTACAACATATAATTAAGTTATACATTTACAATATAAACTTAAAATACATTAATATACATAATACAAAGCCTATACTATACATAGAACCTATTGATGTTTTGGCCTTAGAGGTTATGGAATTTCCTTGGCTTCATACCTATCTTCGATACCTACATGAATCGAACACTCGTGCTAAGCATAAAGCTTAGTAGGGAACAAGCATGATATGGACAACTGCTCACAACAGTCGTCAAATGCACTCACACACAAATGATCATACATATCTTTAAGTAGTCAAATATTCATTCTCAAAGATCATGGTTACCATGAAGCATATACTTTCCCTCTACTAATCATAATCACCTAATTATTCATCATAATTTACCAAAGACCGTACTTTATATCAATATAAAGTAAAGATTACTTAATAAATAAGAAAATATAAATAATTAGTTAGAATCATAAAGTATACATATATGACAATACATATACCAGTACAAATCATCATTATTCACACACATATATGGAACATGCGTATATTAATGCAAATCACAAAGATAACATTCATACATGTATTTTAATATCCATTTTAGGTAAATCCTCTTTCACAGCACTTATTCCCAATCCTCTCATAAATGTGTACAACATATAATTCTTATAAACAAATTAATTTATTTGTTCACATTATGACTAGATACTTACACACACACATATATATATAAACATACACATCATATAGGCATATTTTATATAACTTGCTTTATCACGTATAGGTATGTACATTCATACACTAATAACTATGCACATTAAAATTCATAACCATTATGCTCTATATAGTACATATTCTCACCTCATTGTGTATTTAAAGTCTAGTTAAATATATATATATATATATATATATATATATATATATATATATATATATATATATATATATATATATATATATATATATATATATTCACAAGTTATGATTCAATATACATATTCATTTATTAGGTATAAAGTAGCCTGTATTTTCCAAAGTGGTGGATAACGGATACAGAACAAAATAAATGGGTACCCAAGGGTACTTACACATATCACATTTCATATCTTATCATTTCACATTCAATGGGTGACCCAAACGGGGTCCAATATAATGACCCAAACGGGGCCTAATCAAGACCCATATGTGGCCTGCAAAACAGAACATAGACTGTAATGGCTTGAATTGTACCTTAGTAGGAATGTGACCTATTAGGGGTAACTGGATAAGTTTAATTTGGAGTCTACTAATCTCTGGACTTAAGTGTAAATGAATTGAGGACCCAATTGCATAAAGAAATAAGTTTAAGTGACCAATTAGTAGTTCTGCATGATTAGAATTAATTAAGGTTAATCAGAGTTAATGGAAATCTGATTTTTGGTTAATTGAGATTAAGAACATTTAGTAGGATCCGGGTGGCAAGCTTAGGCTTTGCCAACCCACCAAATTCATGCAATATAAATGCATTGGAAGAGAGAGAGATGGCACCATTTCTTGCATGTGTTCTTCGGCTGGCTTCTCTCCAAAAATTCTATTCTTCACTTTCTTCTTCCTTTTGTGTTACAATTCTTTCAATCCATGAGCCCATAATTTCTGTTGATTGACCAAGTAATTGTTTAGTAGAGTGGGGTTTTGAAGTAGTATGGTGAGTAAATCGGATTCCCATCTCTTTCTTCCTCTTATCTTGTTGGTATTATGATTGAGTTGGTTTTGGTTTCTTGTTGTAAATTTTGGAATTTGGATGATGGATGAAGAGATTGAACCTAGCAAAGCTAAGGGTAAAGAGAAAGTTGGAGAACCTTGTGTCAAGTGAGCAATTGGAGCAAAGGATAGAGAGGTTTGGGAACTAATTGCTTTGTGTGTGTAAATTGATAGATTATGTGTTTAAATGTGTAAATTATGTTATGAGATGTATTGAATTGAAGAAATGAACATATCAAGTTATAACGATAACTATGAATCAAATTGACCTAGTTTGAACCCTAATTTCGGATAAATTGTGGAATTGCTGTATTTCGTGAGCAAATAAATTAGTTAAGAAATTGTAAGTGGTATGGTATGAATAATTGAGTTAAGAATGTATACTTTGAATTTGGTGTATTGGTTTGGCCAAGTTGGCTGTTTCTAAGCTTGACAAGCTTGATTGTGTCAAATGGTCTTTGAGGTCTATTCTGACCCATGTGAACTATTTATGTTGTAAAATGAGTTTTACAACTCTAAATTAGATGAGACTAATTGGGTTAAATCCGTGAAGTCTATGTATTTAAATGTTGTAGAAATAGTCTTGTTGATTGAGAGACTCTAATGTCTCCAAAATTACCTATAAGTGACGCTAGAATTTATGTAGAAGGGTTTTGGGGACAAGTCATGCTCCCTATACCATAACTCCTTGAATTTGAGTCTAAATGCTATGTAATTTGTGCCAATTGGAAGTTATCACATAGATGAGTAAATGATTAGCAGGGAATGTTGGTTAAAAATTCCATTAAAGTTGAATTTAGAAGTCATGTGTACGAAGTAGGAAAAATGTACTTGTAGGGTAAGTTTCTGTGTAGGTCTCTCATGACCTTTGGTGACTTTTTTGCACATAGATCAAGTTGTAGTGCTCCAAATTGGTTATTTCAAATTTTATCTGAAACCTAAGACCCACGTTTAAAAATTTCTCATAAATATGGTTGAGCTAATTCTAGCTTCAAGTGTCCCAAAAGTGGCCAAAACATAGGTGTCTCTATTCTGGTGGGTTCATTGGAATAGTATAAGTTCTTTAGGTCATATCTGACGTTTTAGATGTCCAAATGCCCTTAAATTTGTCCCATTGGAAACTTACAATCCTAGAGAACAATTTATAAGAAGGATATTTTGCCTAAAACTGAAGTTTAGATATTAGTTTATGCGATTCAAGTTTGAGTTGAAAAGCAGTCTTGTAGAAAATCTGATGGAGGCTACTATTGCGAGCGCGATAGAACAAGTTAATTGAGGGTTTTTTTCTTATTATTTTGACCCCATGGTTGGCATGAATCATTGCCACCTTTACCCTCCTCTAGTTTGTGTATTTTTGTGTGTTTATCCTTCCCGAATTGAACCCATATTGTACTGAAACTTTCTAGGATTTATTCGATGCATGTCTAGGGCTATTAAATGAGTATAAGAATAGTTTTGTCACACCCCGTTTGCCCCCTAGTTGAATGAGCCATATTTGCATGTGTGTGCATTTGCATAATTTTTGTATAATAAGGGCATTTTGGTAATTTTGCATATTATAAGAGTTTTTCTTGCATGTGGGTGCATGCATGGTGCCTTGGTGTGAATTAATTGGGTTAGAGTTGTGTGTGTACATAAGTGTACCATAGTAGGATATGCACTAGTGGGTTATGGTTGTGTGTGTTGTGCATACAATTGTAGAGTATGTGTTAGTTGGGAGAGGATCTTGTGTATGTGTGATATAGGCATGTAGGGTGTGAGTGACCAAATCTCTCCACTAGGATCTTGACATGTGTCTAGGGTTAAGAAAAGAAAAGGAAAAGAAAGAAAAGGGGAAGATCAGATTTTTTCATTTTGTGCTTCCCGTTTCCTCACGCCGCCCCTCCTCTTTCTTCTTCTTGTTTTCTTCTCTTTGACTTTGGTTGAGATTCAAGAGTTCTAGTGGGATTTGATCATCTCTTAGTAGTCTTTGGTAAGTATTATGCATCCATTTTGTCTTTGTTTAAGTTTTTCCATCTTCTTCTCTTTCTTATTTTCGGATTGGGTTTGAAGATTGGATTTTGGTTTTGTTTGCTTGTTCTGGGTTGGTTTTCTTAGTTGAGCCTCCCCGGGATCCTAAAGGCAAGGAAGTTGCTGGATCAAGTGGAACTAAACACTAGGAGCTAAGGATTTTGAGGTTTGGGAATTTCTTCCTTTTTATGTGAAAATGTTCATGAGGGTGTTCTTGATGTTTTCATGGAATTAGGTTGTTAGATGTCCTTTATTTTGATGTTTATGCTATGGGTCTTTGTTTTAGAATGTGGAACTTGTAAGATTATGAATTAATCATGATGAATTCGGATTTGAAGTAATTTGATGCATAAATGGAGTTTGTGAATGATTATTGAAATTAAATGTTCAAATTGATGGATTGGATGAAGTTTATTGTTAATAAATGTTGTATTATGGTTGTTTATGCTTTTGGATGGCTGGATTTGAGGTAAGTCACCTTTGATTGAGATTTGAGTGTTTGGAGGAGGAAATGGAAGAGGAAATCTGCAGAATTTCTGCAGATGTTCAAAATCCCGACTCTGTCGCGATCGCGACGACTGTCGCGAGGTCGCGACAGAGAACGGTAGTGGGAGCTTCGCTGTCGCGAGCACGCGACATCCGCCGCGAGCCCGCGACAGCCGAAGTGTCGTATACCTTCTGTCGCGAGCGCGACAACTGTCGCGATCGCGACAGAGAGTATTGTTGCCTGGTGTTATCGCGACCACGCGATCCGTCGCGAGATCGCGACAGCACCCTTTGCCTTCTGTCGCGATCGCGACATACGTCGCGAGCGCGACAGAGCCTGGCTCTTCCGTTCTCCCCGCGGTCGCGAAATCTGTCGCGCGCGCGCAGCGAAGAGACTTTGGTCTCTATCGCGAGCGCGACAGATGTCGCGAGCGCGACAGTCCCTTGTATGCTGAATGAGTTTCCTTCCTTCGCGTGTGCCTTGAACTTCAGTTTACTTTAGCAGTATGAGATTTATGCTTGGTATTCTATAAATGATATGCAAGTGTAACCATGATATGATTATGCCCATTTGATGATGATGATTTTGGAAACGGTGAAATGGTTTGAATGATATACATATATATGACCTGCTAGAGTCTAGTCAGTGGATAGTTAGGCATGCCTAATAGAGTCTTTGCTGCAGCTTCTGTTATTTCTGTTTGGACCCCGATCAGGTCCCGTTTGTTCCTCGCGAACTTCTGTATTGTGTTTGGATCTTGTTTAAGGTCCTTCTGGAATTGTTTATGAATGAAAGGTTAAAATGGTTTTTCGTATTCGATTGGTACTCGTAAAGTACTTTCTGTTCACTCGTTATCCACTACCTTGAGTCAGCAGGGATTTTATTGTTTAAGTACTTGTATGAATTGTCATATGAACAAATATATGTTTTATCCTTATGGATTCAGTGATGAAGAGTACAATCTGTAATGAGAATACGATTATTGATATGAATCCTTATGGTGAATGGCTTTATGTACTTACGCATGTGAATTGCCTTGACGACCGTTGTGAATGGTTGTCTTTATGCTATGTGTGTTTTCCCCACTAAGCGTTTATCGCTTAGCACGGTGTGTTTACCCGTGCAGGTGCGGAAGGAATTGCTTTTGGGAGAGTCGTCGCCATCAAAGCCAACACAGCAGGGTCTTAGAATAGGGCTTATTTTTGTAGCGTTATGATTCTTTTGTATAAGAACTCTCATATGATTTTGTATCAGCTTCCGCTTTTGTATATGTATTTTTGGGATATGTAATTATTTATTGTTTCTCTCAGTTGATCAGAACAGTAATGTAATGCTTATATTATAGTAATGCATGATCAGCTTCTTTGAATGGTATTGTAAAGTTTTAATTTACCCTGTATTTTGGTATGTATGTTTATGTATGAATGTATGTATATTCTGTATCTTTGTGGTGGCACCTTTACTCCTACGGCGTCCCACTCCATATCGGATGGGATCGCCTACGTATGGGTAAGGGGTGTTACAAGTTGTGGTATCAGAGCCTAGGTTTAGGCGTTTCTGGGTGATTGTTTATATGATGCTATGTGTGTATATGTCTATGTTTAGGGCTGTGTTGGCTGATGTGGTTGTCCTCTTGTTTGTTAGATGAATTCTGATTCTGCTCACGGTGCGCTCGAGGAGTCCGCTGAAAGTGTGAACCCTCCAGCGGTAGATCCGTCTGTCTCTGTTTCGGTGTCGGCTCAACGTGCTAGGGTCCAACCTGAGGCCGCTGCCATGCCTTTGGAGGCGATGCTTAGATTGCATCAAGACATGGCTCGGGTGTTGGAGAGAGTGACTGCCCCGAAAGCTCCGATAGTGAGTCTGAGAAGAGCGGGTGTTGAGGATTTTTATGGGACCGGACTGGATGAATCTGAGTTAGCCGAGAAGTGGCTAGATAAAGTTAAGAGAGCCTTGAGGGAAGTCAGGTGTCCTCCTGATCAACAAGCCGAGTGTGCTGTAGCCTTGCTTCAGGGTTCAGCTTATGAATGGTGGGAGTTGGTGTGTAGGCAGCCTCAAATGCCTGACCCTTTGACATGGGATTTCTTTGATGAGCAATTTTCTAAGAAGTATGTGACTCAGGCGTATAAGGACGCAAGATGGGCGCAGTTTTTGAGTTTGAGGCAAAGGGCCTTGTCTGTGGCAGATTATGAGAAGGAGTTTAACCGGTTGTCCCGTTATGCTCCGCGTGGGGTCATGACGGATGATTTCAGATGCAAGCACTTCGAGGCCGGGTTGAATGATTCTTTGAAGATTGCTTTAGTTTCTTTGATGTGTATGCCGGGGGTACAGTATTATCAGATTGCTGAAGCTGCTTTGAGGGCTGAGAAAGCGGAAACTTTGATTAGAGAGAGAGCTCAGCGCCGGAGTTCTGCTAGAGGTGGTGTTTCCTCATCTTCGGGTAAGAGGTCTAGGAACCCGCAAGATGATCCTGCGGCTGGTTCGGCTTCCAGAGGGAGAAGGCAAGGTTCAGCTGCAGTGTCTGGTTCTGGTAGGGGTGGCCGGTCTGATGCTGCACCCGTTTGTTCGAACTGCAGTAAGGCTCACTGGGGTGAGTGTAGGTGGCTTACTGGTGGGTGTTTCAGGTGTGGGAGCACTGAACACCGTGTGGCTAATTGTCCTCAGATGAGTGAAGACTCGGGTCCTCCGGGAGGAGCTAGCAGAGTTGGATCGAATGCCCCGCAGGCCCCTAGAGGTAGAGGTAGGGGAAGAGGTCGAGGCGGTCGACCCAGAGATGTAGCTGGTTCTGAGACAGTTGAGCGTCCTCCTCAGGGTGCCGTTAGAGCATATGCAGTGAGAGCCAGAGATGAGCAGGATGCCCCTGATGTGATTGCTGGTAAGTTCCTACTCCATTACACTGAATTATATGCTCTAATAGATCCTGGTTCCACACACTCATATTTGTGCACACATAAGTTTATTGATAAGTTGCATGTGGTAGAACAGTTAGACTATGAGATTTGTGTGACCAATCCGTTAGGGCATAGTGTCAGTGTGAGTAGAGTTTACAGGAATTGTCCATTGATGGTTGAGAATGTTGAGTTCCCTGTGGATTTGATAGAGTTGCCCTTCAGAGAGTATGATTTGATTTTGGGTATGGACTGGTTGAGTAAGCATAGAGCCGTGGTTGATTGTCATAGGAAGACTTTCGTGCTTCGAGATAGGAATCGAGCTCCAGTGTTTGTCAGAGGTTTGGGTGCTAGTTCCGTGCACAATGTGATTTCTGCTATTCAAGCTAAGAGGTTTTTGAGAAAAGGTTGTGAGGCTTTTCTGGCTGTGGTTTTGGATTCCAGGAGGGATCAAGTTAGGATTGAGAACATCCCTGTTGTTCGAGAGTTCAGTGATGTTTTTCCGAGTGATTTGCCGGGTTTGCCTCCGGAGAGGGAAGTTGAGCTAGCCATAGAGATTATGCCGGGTACCACACCGGTGTCGAAGGCACCTTATCGGATGGCTCCTGTAGAGTTGAGAGAACTTAAAACTCAATTGCAAGAGCTGTTGGATAAGGGATACATTCGACCCAGCATATCTCCTTGGGGAGCTCCGGTACTGTTAGTTAAGAAGAAGGATGGATCCTTGAGGATGTGTATAGACTACAGGCAGATTAATAAGGTCACAGTGAAGAATAAGTATCCGTTGCCCAGGGTTGAAGATTTGTTTGATCAGCTGCGAGGTGCGGGTGTGTTTTCTAAGATTGACCTTCGGTCTGGGTATTATCAGCTTCGTGTTAAAGATCAGGATGTGGTTAAGACTGCATTTCGGACTCGGTATGGCCACTATGAGTTCCTTGTTATGCCGTTTGGTTTGACTAACGCTCCAGCGGCATTCATGGATTTGATGAATAGGGTGTTCAGGCCATACTTAGACCGGTTTGTAGTAGTTTTTATAGATGATATTTTGGTATTTTCCAAGGATGAAGCCGAGCATGAAGAGCATCTTCGGTTAGTTTTGCAGATTTTGAGAGAGCATCAGTTGTTTGCTAAGTTGAGTAAGAGTGATTTTTGGCTTAAGGAAGTGTCGTTTTTGGGTCATATAGTTTCAGCTAAGGGTATTCAAGTGGATCCAGCTAAGATTGAGGCGATAGTGGATTGGAAAGCGCCTAGGAATGTCCAGGAAGTGAGGAGTTTCCTTGGTCTGGCGGGTTATTACCGTCGGTTCGTTAAGGGTTTTTCAGTGATTGCTGCTCCGATGACCAGGTTGTTGAGGAAAGGAATTAAGTTCGAGTGGTCGGATAAGTGCCAAGTTTGTTTTGAGAGGTTGAAACAGTTGTTAGTTGAAGCTCCTATATTAACTCAACCCACCTCGGGTAAGGAGTTTGTTATATATAGTGACGCTTCAGGTGTTGGTTTGGGATGTGTTCTGATGCAGGAAGGTAAGGTGGTGGCTTATGCTTCACGACAGTTGAAGCCGCACGAAAGGAATTATCCGATGCATGATCTTGAGTTAGCTGCTGTGGTCTTCGCTTTGAAGATTTGGCGTCATTATCTCTACGGGGAGAAGTGCAGGATCTTTTCGGACCACAAAAGTTTGAAGTATTTTCTGACTCAGAAGGAATTGAATATGAGGCAACGTCGTTGGCTTGAGCTGTTTAAGGATTACGATTGCATTGTGGATTACCATCCGGGTAAGGCCAATGTAGTCGCGGATGCGTTGAGTAGGAAGTCAGTTTCTGCCTTGTTTTTGAGAAGGTTTAGATGGAGGTTTGGTTCCGATGGAGCTTTGTTAGCTCAGTTGAGGGTCAAGCCTACTTTGAGACAGCGGATAGTAGATGCTCAGAAGGTTGATGAGAAACTCCAGCGGATTGTTCAAGAAGTCGGTTTGGGTAAGCAGTCAGAGTTTTCGGTTCAAGATGGGGTTCTTCTGTTTGGAAACCGTTTGTGTGTGCCGGATAGTGCTGAGTTGAGAAGACAGATTTTGGATGAGGCGCATAGTTCAGTTTTCACCATGCATCCTGGCAGTGTGAAGATGTACCGGGATTTGAAGCAGTTCTTTTGGTGGTCTGGTATGAAGAGGGAAATAGTGGACTTTGTATCTAAGTGCCTGATTTGTCAGCAAGTCAAGGCTGAGCACCAGGTTCCTTCTGGTTTGCTCACGCCTTTGTCTATTCCCGAGTGGAAGTGGGATGACATCGCCATGGATTTTGTCTCCGGTTTACCTTTGTCCCAGAGAAAGCATGATTCTGTTTGGGTTGTTGTCGATCGACTCACGAAGTCTGCTCACTTTTTGCCGGTTAGGATGGATTATTCGATGAGTGGATTGGCCAGTATGTATGTTGATGAGATAGTGCGATTGCATGGAGTACCTCTGTCCATAGTTTCTGATAGGGACCCAAGGTTCACATCTAAGTTATGGAAAGAGTTGCAGCGAGCTTTGGGTACCAAGTTGAAGTTCAGTACAGCATTTCATCCGCAGACAGATGGTCAGTCCGAGCGTGTGATTCAGATCTTAGAGGATATGATGAGGGCTTGTGTTTTGGACTTTCCGGGTAGCTGGGACAAGTATGTATCATTGATGGAGTTTGCCTACAACAACAGTTTTCAGTCGAGCATTGGTATGTCACCTTATGAGGCTCTGTATGGACGTCAGTGTAGGACTCCTGTTTGTTGGACAGAGTTGTCTGAGAGGTCAATGATTGGGCCAGATCTGGTTAGAGACACAGAAGAAAAGATTAGAGTTGTGCAGCGGAATCTGAAAGTGGCCAAGGATCGACAGAAGTCTTATGCCAATCTGAAGAGAAAGGATGTACAGTTTGAAGTTGGGGACAAGGTTTTTCTTAAAGTGTCTCCTTGGAGAAGAGTGCTTCGATTTGGAAAGAAAGGGAAGCTTAGTCCTCGCTTTATTGGTCCGTATGAGGTGTTAGCAAGAGTTGGTCCAGTGGCTTATAGGCTAGCTTTGCCGATAGAATTGTCAAAGCTTCATGATGTGTTTCACGTTTCTATGCTCCGTCGATATAGATCGGATCCTTCCCATGTGTTGTCGGTTCAAGAAGTTCAAGTGCAATCAGATTTTACCTATGACGAGGAGCCTAGAGCTATCCTAGAGCGGGAAGTAAGACAGCTGAGAAATAAGCAGATTCCTTTGGTCAAGGTTTTGTGGAATCACCATGGGGTTGAGGAAGCAACTTGGGAACCGGAAGAATCGATGAGATTGCAGTATCCGCAATTATTCAGTTCAGGTGAGAATTTCGAGGACGAAATTCTTGTTAGTAGGGGAGAGTTGTCACACCCCGTTTGCCCCCTAGTTGAATGAGCCATATTTGCATGTGTGTGCATTTGCATAATTTTTGTATAATAAGGGCATTTTGGTAATTTTGCATATTATAAGAGTTTTTCTTGCATGTGGGTGCATGCATGGTGCCTTGGTGTGAATTAATTGGGTTAGAGTTGTGTGTGTACATAAGTGTACCATAGTAGGATATGCACTAGTGGGTTATGGTTGTGTGTGTTGTGCATACAATTGTAGAGTATGTGTTAGTTGGGAGAGGATCTTGTGTATGTGTGATATAGGCATGTAGGGTGTGAGTGACCAAATCTCTCCACTAGGATCTTGACATGTGTCTAGGGTTAAGAAAAGAAAAGGAAAAGAAAGAAAAGGGGAAGATCAGATTTTTTCATTTTGTGCTTCCCGTTTCCTCACGCCGCCCCTCCTCTTTCTTCTTCTTGTTTTCTTCTCTTTGACTTTGGTTGAGATTCAAGAGTTCTAGTGGGATTTGATCATCTCTTAGTAGTCTTTGGTAAGTATTATGCATCCATTTTGTCTTTGTTTAAGTTTTTCCATCTTCTTCTCTTTCTTATTTTCGGATTGGGTTTGAAGATTGGATTTTGGTTTTGTTTGCTTGTTCTGGGTTGGTTTTCTTAGTTGAGCCTCCCCGGGATCCTAAAGGCAAGGAAGTTGCTGGATCAAGTGGAACTAAACACTAGGAGCTAAGGATTTTGAGGTTTGGGAATTTCTTCCTTTTTATGTGAAAATGTTCATGAGGGTGTTCTTGATGTTTTCATGGAATTAGGTTGTTAGATGTCCTTTATTTTGATGTTTATGCTATGGGTCTTTGTTTTAGAATGTGGAACTTGTAAGATTATGAATTAATCATGATGAATTCGGATTTGAAGTAATTTGATGCATAAATGGAGTTTGTGAATGATTATTGAAATTAAATGTTCAAATTGATGGATTGGATGAAGTTTATTGTTAATAAATGTTGTATTATGGTTGTTTATGCTTTTGGATGGCTGGATTTGAGGTAAGTCACCTTTGATTGAGATTTGAGTGTTTGGAGGAGGAAATGGAAGAGGAAATCTGCAGAATTTCTGCAGATGTTCAAAATCCCGACTCTGTCGCGATCGCGACGACTGTCGCGAGGTCGCGACAGAGAACGGTAGTGGGAGCTTCGCTGTCGCGAGCACGCGACATCCGCCGCGAGCCCGCGACAGCCGAAGTGTCGTATACCTTCTGTCGCGAGCGCGACAACTGTCGCGATCGCGACAGAGAGTATTGTTGCCTGGTGTTATCGCGACCACGCGATCCGTCGCGAGATCGCGACAGCACCCTTTGCCTTCTGTCGCGATCGCGACATACGTCGCGAGCGCGACAGAGCCTGGCTCTTCCGTTCTCCCCGCGGTCGCGAAATCTGTCGCGCGCGCGCAGCGAAGAGACTTTGGTCTCTATCGCGAGCGCGACAGATGTCGCGAGCGCGACAGTCCCTTGTATGCTGAATGAGTTTCCTTCCTTCGCGTGTGCCTTGAACTTCAGTTTACTTTAGCAGTATGAGATTTATGCTTGGTATTCTATAAATGATATGCAAGTGTAACCATGATATGATTATGCCCATTTGATGATGATGATTTTGGAAACGGTGAAATGGTTTGAATGATATACATATATATGACCTGCTAGAGTCTAGTCAGTGGATAGTTAGGCATGCCTAATAGAGTCTTTGCTGCAGCTTCTGTTATTTCTGTTTGGACCCCGATCAGGTCCCGTTTGTTCCTCGCGAACTTCTGTATTGTGTTTGGATCTTGTTTAAGGTCCTTCTGGAATTGTTTATGAATGAAAGGTTAAAATGGTTTTTCGTATTCGATTGGTACTCGTAAAGTACTTTCTGTTCACTCGTTATCCACTACCTTGAGTCAGCAGGGATTTTATTGTTTAAGTACTTGTATGAATTGTCATATGAACAAATATATGTTTTATCCTTATGGATTCAGTGATGAAGAGTACAATCTGTAATGAGAATACGATTATTGATATGAATCCTTATGGTGAATGGCTTTATGTACTTACGCATGTGAATTGCCTTGACGACCGTTGTGAATGGTTGTCTTTATGCTATGTGTGTTTTCCCCACTAAGCGTTTATCGCTTAGCACGGTGTGTTTACCCGTGCAGGTGCGGAAGGAATTGCTTTTGGGAGAGTCGTCGCCATCAAAGCCAACACAGCAGGGTCTTAGAATAGGGCTTATTTTTGTAGCGTTATGATTCTTTTGTATAAGAACTCTCATATGATTTTGTATCAGCTTCCGCTTTTGTATATGTATTTTTGGGATATGTAATTATTTATTGTTTCTCTCAGTTGATCAGAACAGTAATGTAATGCTTATATTATAGTAATGCATGATCAGCTTCTTTGAATGGTATTGTAAAGTTTTAATTTACCCTGTATTTTGGTATGTATGTTTATGTATGAATGTATGTATATTCTGTATCTTTGTGGTGGCACCTTTACTCCTACGGCGTCCCACTCCATATCGGATGGGATCGCCTACGTATGGGTAAGGGGTGTTACAAGTTTTCACTTGGAAAATACACATGAGTATGAATAAGATAAGTAATAAACTAATGAAGTAATATTGTATAATTGTATGAAATAGAATTCAGTCAAGTTAAATAACATTTGAGGATTATAATGCCTTAATCTATATGAGCATGTATAATATGAACAAGTAT
Source organism: Excoecaria cochinchinensis (assembly GCA_947683425.1). Classification (NCBI taxonomy): domain Eukaryota; kingdom Viridiplantae; phylum Streptophyta; class Magnoliopsida; order Malpighiales; family Euphorbiaceae; genus Excoecaria; species Excoecaria cochinchinensis. Next base: position 623,376 of record CANTUQ010000033.1, on the reverse strand, counting down.
GCATAATTATGAGTTGAGATTAAGTTATACACATATGAAGGATTGCAAATGAAATGAGTTTTCTTAATGTGAATATGAACCATATGTAGGTGTGTAATGAGGTTGGATTGTATATGAGGAAAATATGACCATGATTGAAGTGAATGAGATATGTAATAGTATAACTATATGTTCAATGAATGTGTGATTGATGCATTTGTCTAACACTATTATATGATGCATGAATTGATATAGATGTTACTAGAATGTATTATTATACAAGATATTTAATGATATTATTTTAGTTCATGTGGATATATGAGTGATTATATATTATGATAATAATAAATGTGATTTAATGTTTTGAGCTTATGAATTTCTTATTTATATGGAGACCATTAATGTGGAAAATCGGGTGAGTATATATGCCTACATAAATGTATAAACAATGTGTATGAATTAAATGATGAAGTGTGAGGTGGGAAATAAGTTATATGCGTATGAAAGTGGATAATGTTGAGAACTATCCGATATTTATGTGGCACAGTCTTTACGAAGGTTTATTAAGCGAACTTGATTTAAGTAATTGAGTAAATTGTTTAGCCATCAAGTCGAGTCGTGGATAGATAGGCATGCCTGTAGGGTCTAAGTGCTGCAGCCAAATGGGTTCGATTCCTCTGGAATCATCAATGCGATTTGAATCCATATTGGATTCGTTAATGCAAATTTATTGATATCTTATTGATCTTTTCGGTACCTACGTGTGCTGATGCGAATGTGTGGTATCTACGGATACTAATGTGACTACTGTACCTTAGGGTACTGATGCGATACCCGTTATCCACTGTTATAGAATTGCAGGCAAGCTAGGAAAATAACTAATAAGCAAATGATTGATTGTTAACCATATATGGTTGGTGTGTTTGTGTGAATTATATGTGATAAGTTAAGGTGAAGCGATGTAGTTGTGATCATGACTTGATGGGGATATAAGTTATAAATGAATTGGCATGGATAACTGTTAAGGGTGAGATTATTGTATAATGAATACATTATGTGGAATCAAGTAAACTACGTGATGATAACAAATAAGTGATTGCAACTGATAATGAGTTGGTAAATATGTGATAATGCCATAGAATGAGTAAAGTATGCATTGCACAGATTTGAATTTATAATTTGATGAGGGTGTTAAAACATATGAAATTACTAAATGATATTTTGCTACATGTGAATATATATATATATATATATATATGACTCGGTGTATAGTGATATCTATTGGTTTGTAAGAAATGATTAGAGAAATCAACAAAATGAGTAACTTCATATGTGATTTTAGAATTTGAAGTAAAGTACTATATAATGGTGGACGATAATGATATTGATGGTTACTAGTGGGTATGTAATGGCCTGTTTTATAGCTTAGATGTATTAAGTATTTTCGGTAGAGTCTGTTGTCCTATTTGTGGCATGATATGATGAATCAGGTGTCTTAAGTTCGGTTGAGTTTAAAGGTTAAGCGTGTTTGAGGCATAACAATTCTAGGATGGGTGACCTATTGGCTAGCAGTATAGCTACCTGTGGCAGCTGTGTGCTAAAAAATATTATTCCGTAGAAATGATCTGTGGACTGTTGAAGTCTAGTGGTATAATTTTGTGCAAAAACGTGGTCAAATAGGCTCCCAAAAGTCAGTTTGAAGTTTGCCTCTTGTTTGGTTCGGTTGAACCGAAGTTTGACCGAAATTTGACCGAATTTTTAAAAATGATTAGAGTGGATAAAAAGGTCTACTATGGGAAGTGTATAAGCTCAAAGTAAATTTTATAATTTTTTGACAGCTTTAGATTCGTGTTTTACCGCAAAAATCAACTTAATCGAACCGGACCAGTTTAGGTCAATCGGGCCCCAAATGGACTCCGATTGAGCTAAAATTTTGTATGGAGTCTGTATTTGACATTTCAAGCATGATGGAATTTATTGTGAGTGAAAATGAGTTGAGGAACACTCAGTTTACCTGAAACAGTGAAAATGACCTAAAAATCAAAAATCAGACCAAACCGGTTCAACCACTCCGATTGGACCAGTTTTAGTTCAATTGGACCCATATAAATACCCTTCATTTGCTAGAGAAACCTAGAATTCTCTATTTGTGCTGCCTCTCTCCTTCCTCCCTCTTGGCCGAATTAAACTCCACCACTTCTCCATAATTTTTCTTTCATCTTTTCTCCATCTCAACCCATAATCAAGCCTCCCTAACATATTTCAGCTCCTCTAGATTCTGTTGGCTCCCTTGGAAGTCCATTTGGAAGGATATAAGTGGGTAAAACCTAGACTTGAAAGTTTAGGTGTGATTTTGAGGTAAGTGATTTAGGTGTTTTTAATTTGGTTTCAAGGTTCCTAAGGGTACTTTAGGATGTGAATAAGATGTTTATGAAGTTTATTTGTTGAAAGGAAGCTTGGTTTTGATGAGATCTTCATCTTTGTGTTTGAACATGATTATGTCAACTAGATGAAGGAACTTCTAACCAAGCCAAAGATAAGGAAAAGGAGCATTGAGGAGTTTATTGCAAGGATTTAAGGTTTGTGATTGCAAATTCCACTTATTTCCATGACTTATTATGTCTTTTAGGTTATGTTTGTTAACCATGTATATGTTTAAGGCATATTTAATTGAAAATAACTTTATATTCATCCTTAGGGATGTTAAAATTGAGGGAATGAATGATTAAAGTGAAGAAATAAATTTTGTATGACAAGTTTCTTCTTTGGCCGAATATGAACAATGGGATTTCTATGTGATTTAATGATGTTTAATGCATGTTTATGATGAATTTATGGTATTTGGCATGTGAACTAATGAATGGTATGTGTTAGAGCATGTGAAAATTCTATGATGCATGATGCATGTATGTGGCCGAATTGATATCATGCATAAAGGTGTGATTTTGATGTGTTTTTATGGAAATAGAGGGCATGGTGATGTTATACAACATGTAATTGGCCTAAATAAACGATAAAGTTGATAAAAATAATTAATGGAGAAAAACTGGGGTGTGGGCCGAATGCATGTATGTATGTATGCATATGTATCATGATGAAATAATGAGTTTACATGACATGTAAAGGTTTAATGATGATAATTACATGTGTAATGATGAAATGGTATGAAAAAAGAATGAGATATTATGATGATATGCCATGAAATGTTTGTATGACATATTAATAATGTGGAAAATAAAATAATGTTGCCCTATATGGTGATCTGGTAGTCAAATCTAGTTCAGGATATGTTGGCTAGCCATAGGGACATATGACCACGGGTGTGAGCAAGACGTCTCACTTATTGTAGGCCATTGACGGTCCTACTGTATTGTATTTGAAAGTTTTAAAATGTTTTGAAATGTATCTTAAAGGTAGGGGTGGTCCCACAGGATCCCTCTGGTATATTTGTGAACCTCAAGGGTTCACGTCTCGTTTATCCTGTACTCAAAGTCTGCCAGTGTGTTACAGGGGCATAATAGTAAAAATAAGCTTAAAACGGTTAAAAAGTGATTAAAATAACATTTATGCGGAAAAAGGAAAAAAATGGGATTATATAAAAAGTTTGAGGGCATTATGGTAAATTTGTGCATATGTATGTTAATGATGACTAATAGGGGTAAAAATGTAATTAAATGGTTAAATATTGAAATTGGCCACTTTTTAGGGGTAAAATTTTAATTTGGCATGAAAATGGTAACTGGAGGGTAAAACTGTAATTTGGCATGTAAATTAATGGTATAATTGTAATATTAGTTAAAATAAATAAACTAATGGCATGATGGTAATATTAGTGAAATTAAAAATGAACTAATGGCATAAATTTAATTTTGGTGAAATAAAATGAACTGAGGGCATTTTCGTTATTTTGGAAAAGTTTTAAGGACATAATTGTAATTTTGCCATAAATTAGGGATAAAATGGTAATTAAGGTAATTGATGTGTACTAATTATGTAAAAGGCCTTAATTAATTGATTTATTGATGAAAAAATGTGTTGTGACATGCGTAATTGGTAATTAAAGTAAATAATGATTATTCATGAATATTTTATTATAATTGTATTTTGAATATTATTTATGCATGTGGTAATAGTTTAGTGAAAATTTCTAGAATTGTAATCACCACTGGGCATATTTAATGCTTAGCACGTAGTTTTGTTTGACTGCGTGTAGGTTCGCCTTAGTACTTGAAGCGATGCACCTCACATACTTTTGGGAGCGTTCAGAAGTGATTTTGGATATTAAGTATGTTAAGATTTTGTGGCATGTATATGACTTATATTATAGTCTAAGTACTGGTTTGTAATAGACTGTTATAACTGGTATTGGATTGTAATATATGTGGTGGATATTATTACCTGTTTGGATGTCTGTGTTTGTGTGTCTAGCATGTCTAATAATTGTGTAGGAATTAAGTTAATGAAATTGGTAATGTGGTATATGTGAATATATATATTAAAAAGGAAAATTGACCAAATGAATAGTAATTTAGGACAGTTATAGGTCGATCGACGAAGTTGTTAATAAGATAAAAAATTGGTTAGTTAGTTTATCGATTTATTTAATCTTGTCAATAGACTTAGTTATTTGGTTATTGTTATAAAAAAAAAATGTACCGGTTGTAATTAATTGGCTATTTAATAACCTGATCAATTAATTAGGTTAACTGACATAGGGTGTATAGTTAATAATCGGATTGTAAGGTTTAAGGGTGTTACAATTTTTATTGGTATCAGAGCTTCGGTTTAGGCGGTTCTAAAATCGGAATGGGTCAATAGGTTTAGTATCAGTACATGTACATGCCAATTAATTTTTGGACAGTATGGTGATGTGAGGCTAATATATGCTTGCTCTTTGTGTTAGATTATGAGTATGGCTTCGGATGAGGGTCGTCGTGATAGTGATGTTGAAAGTGCCGCATCTGTTAGTGTTAGTCAGTCGAGATCGCCTAAGCATCAGGGTACTCTGCCGGTTGCTCCTCCCCCTCAGCAGCAACCTAAGTTTATGAATATGATGGCGAATTTCTATCAGTTTATACAAGCTTAGCAGCAGCCTCGGGGTCCTGAATAACAGTTAGCTCCACCTAGACGGAGGCCGATTTTGGAACAGATTAAGAGATTGGGAGCTGAGGATTTTTATGGTCGTGATCCTTTGACTCCGATTCAGGTAGAGGAGTGGTTGTTTAAGCTCAGGCGTATGTTTGAGACCACTCAGAGTCAGCCAAATGAGATGCTTCAGGGAGCAGTGGCTTTGCTTTAGGGTCCTGCTTACACTTGGTGGAGTTCAGTCCGTAAGCACACTCCTATATTAGCACTGATATTGCTCGGGATAAAGGGTTGCATAACTGTCAGTTAGACCAGGATATTTTAGTGAGTAATCCTTTAGGGCATAGTGTGGTAGTGAACAAGGTTTATAGAGAATGTCCGGTTAGTGCCCAGGGTTTTGTGTTTTCTGCTGATTTGATTGACCTCTCCTTCCGAGAGTTTGATGTGATCTTGGGTATGGATTGGTTATCCATTCACCATGCCACTGTTGACTGTAAAAGAAAGAGAGTGACTCTTAAGACTGCAGATGATCAGGAGGTAGTCATTGTGGGTGAGAGATCAAATTTTCTCTACGATGTGATTTCAGTCACTGCAGCTAAGAGACTTATCAGAAAAGGTTGTGTTGCCTACTTGTGTTATGCAATAGAGGCTAAAAAGGAGGAACTTCGGGCTATCAGATGTGTCTACAGTTCGGGTGTTTCAGGATGTTTTTCCTAAAGAACTTCCAGGTTTGCCACCTGATAGGGAAATAGAGTTCTTTATGAACTTAGTACCTGGTACTGCTCCTATTTCTATTGCTCCCTATTGAATGGCACCAACAGAACTCAGAGAATTAAAGATTCAGTTGCAAGAATTGCTTGATAAAGGTTTTATTAGACCGAGTGTTTCACCTTGGGGAGCACCAGTCCTCTTTGTGAAAAAGAATGATGGATCACTTTGGTTATGTATTGATTATAGACAGTTAAATAAAGTCACCATAAAGAATAAGTATCCACTGCCTCAGATTGATGATTTGTTTGATCAGTTGAAAGGTGCTGGTGTGTTTTCCAAGATTGATTTGAGATCTGGCTACCATCAATTAAAGATTAAAGAATCAGATGTGCCCAAGACAACGTTTCGCACCAAGTATGGTCATTATGAGTTTATGGTCATGCCTTTTGGATTGACAAATGCTCCTGTAGCTTTTATGGATTTGAAGAATAGGGGTTTCCTCCCTTACTTGGATCGATTTGTGGTAGTCTTCATTGATGATATTTTGGTGTATTCGAAGACTTCCGAGGAGCATGATGAGCATCTGAGGATTGTTTTGCAGACATTAAGAGACAGAAAGTTGTTTGCCAGGTTTAGCAAGTGTGAATTCTGGCTGAATGAAGTATCATTTCTGGGTCATGTGGTATCAACAGATGGTATTAAAGTTGAACCTAAAAAGATTAAAGCCATTTTACAGTGGAGAACACCCAGGAGTGTTACAGAGGTCAGAAATTTTCTTGGCTTAGCAGGTTATTACAGAAGGTTCGTGAAGGGTTTTTTCTTCTATTGCAGCTCCTTTGACGAGGTTGTTACAGAAGAATGTCAGATTTGTATGGTTGAAAAAATGTCAAGAGAGTTTTGAGAAGCTTAAGTGTATGTTGACTGAAGCTCCAATGCTTATTCAACCTGAACCTGGTAAAGACTTTGTGATCTACAGTGATGCCTCTAGAAACGATTTAGGCTGTGTATTGATGCAGGAAGGCAAGGTGATTGCTTATGCCTCCCGGCAGCTTAAAACTCATGAGAAGAATTATCCTACTCATGACCTTGAGTTGGCAGCTATTGTATTTGCTTTGAAGATCTGGAGATATTATCTTTATGGTGAGAGATACTATATCTATATTGATCACAAGAGTCTTAAGTATTTGCTTACTCAGAAGGAGCTTAACTTGAGACAGAGGCGTTGACCTGAGTTGATTAAGGATTATGAGTGCTTTATCGAATATCATCCTAGTAAAGCTAACGTTGTAGCTGATGCACTTAGTAGGAAGTTCATGGCTTCTCTACGGGCTATGAATATTTCTCTGGACTTGTCAGATGATGAAGCTTTGATTGCAGAAATGCAAGTTAAGCCAGATTTTCTTCAGCAAGTGAAAGATGCTCAGAAACAGGGTGATCGGTTGTTTGCCATTATGTCTCAGGTGAAAGATGGCAATGTTAGTGATTATTCTGTGGATTTAGATGGTGGGTTGTATTACAAGTAGCGTTTGTGTGTTCTTGATCAAGCTGATTTGAGAAGGAATATCTTGTCAGAAGCCCATTATAGTGCCTTTGCCATGCATCCTAGTAGTAACAAGATGTATCAGGATTTGAAGAAACAGTATTGGTGGCCGGGTATGAAGCGAGATGTGACCGAGTTTGTGGGTAAGTGTTTGATTTATCAGTAGGTTAAGGCAGAGCATCAGGTTCTTTCAGGTTTGCTTTAGCCTATTGTCATTCTTGAATGGAAATTGTGAGATTGCATGGTGTCCCATCTTCCATTATTTCTGATCGAGATTCGAGATTCACTTTTCAGTTTTGGAAGAGGTTGCAAGAAGCTTTGGGGACCAAGTTACATTTTAGCACAGCTTTCCATCCTCAGACTGATGGACAATCTGAGCGTGTGATTCAGATTTTGGAGGACATGTTGAGGTGCTGTGTACTTGAGTTTGGTAACAGTTGGGAGAGGTACTTGCCATTAGCTGAGTTCGCCTACAACAATAGTTATCAAACTAGTATCAAGATGGCTCCCTATGAAGCTTTGTATGGTAGAAAGTGCAGAACTCCTTTTTGTTGGACAGAGCTCAGTGAGAACAAGATTATGGGGTCAGATTTAGTTTGAGAAACTGAAGAAAAGGTTCGAGTGATCAAAGACATATTGAAAGAAGCCATGGATCGATAGAAATCTTATGCAGATTTGAAAAGAAAAGAGGTAGAGTTTCAAGTTGGAGATAAGGTATTTCTTAAAGTTTCTCCATGGATGAAGATTCTAAGATTTGGAAAGAAAGGCAAGCTGAGTCCGAGATTCATTGGCCCTTATGAGATTATTCAGCGGGTTGGACCAGTGGCCTATAGATTGAAGCTTTCATACGTGTTAGAGAAGATTCATGATGTCTTCCATGTCTTTATGCTTCGAAGGTACCGTTCAGACCCTAGTCATGTCATCAAGCCTGAAGAAGTTCGAGTTCAGCCAGACATGACTTATGAGGAGCATCTAGTGAAGATCCTGGCTAGAGAAGTGAAGCAGTTCAGGAGCAAACGGATCCCTTTGGTGAAGGTTTTCTGGAATCACCACAATGTCGAGGAAGCAACGTGGGAACCCGAGGAGACAATGAGCCCCAGCTTTTCAGTTCAGGTAAATTTCGAGGATGAAATTTTTAATTGGTAGGGGAGAGTTGTAATGGCCTGTTTTATAGCTTAGATGTATTCAGTATTTTTGGTAGATTCTATTGTCCTGTTTGTGGCATGATATGATGAATCGGGTGTCTTAAGTTCAGTTGAGTTTAAAGGTTAAGCGTGCTTGAGGCATAGCAATTCTAAGATGGGTGACCAATTGGGTAGCAGTATAGTTGCCTGTGGCAGCTGTGTGCTAAAAAAATATTATTCTATAAAAATGATTTGTGGACTGTCAGGAGTCTAGTGGCATAATTTTGTGCGAAAACAAGGTCAAATAGGCCCCCGAAAGTCAGTTTGAAGTTTGCCTCTTGTTTGGTTCGGTTGAACTGAAGTTTGACCAAATTTTTAAAAATGGTTAGAGTGGATAAAAAGTTCTACTGTGAAAAGTGTATAAGCTCAGAATAATTTTTAGAATTTTTTGACAGCTTTAGATTCGTGTTTTACGGCAAAAATCGACTGAATCGAAGACCGGATTAGGTCACCCGGGCTACAAATGGACTCCGATTGAGTTGAAATTTTGTATGGAAGCTATATTTGACATTTTAAGCATGATGGAATTAATTGGGAGTGAAAATGAGTTGAGAAACACTCAGTTTACCTTAAACAGTTAAAAATGACCTAAAACCCGAAAATCGGACCAAACCGGTTTGACCACTCCGGTTGGACAAGGTTTGGTTCAATTGGACCCATATAAATACCCTTCATTTGCTGGAGAAACCTAGAATTCTCCATTTGTGCCGCCTCTCTCCTTCCTCCCTCTTGGCCGAATTGAACTCCACCACTTCTCCACCATTTTTCTTCCATCTTTTCTCCATCTCACCCCATAATCAAGCCTCCCTAACATATTTCAGCTCCTCTAGATTCTGTTGGCTCCCTTGGAAGTCCATTTGGAAGGATATAAGTGGGTAAAACCTAGACTTGAAAGTTTAGGTGTGATTTTGAGGTAAGTGATTTAGGTGTTTTTAATTTGGTTTCAAGGTTCCTAAGGGTACTTTAGGATGTGAATAAGATGTTTATGAAGTTTATTTGTTGAAAGGAAGCTTGGTTTTGATGAGATCTTCATCTTTGTGTTTGAACATGATTATGTCAACTAGGTGAAGGAACTTCTAACCAAGCCAAAGAGAAGGAAAGGAGCATTGAGGAGTTTATTGCAAGGATTTAAGGTTTGTGATTGCAAATTCCACTTATTTCCATGACTTATTATGTGTTTTAGGTTATGTTTGTTAACCATGTATATGTTTAAGGCATATTTAATTGAAAATAACTTTATATTCATCCTTAGGGATGTTAAAATTGAGGGAATGAATGATTAAAATGAAGAAATAAATTTTGTGTGAAAAGTTACTTCTTTGGCCGAATATGAACAATGGGATTTCTATGTGATTTAATGATGTTTAATGCATGTTTATGATGGATTTATGGTATTTGGAATGTGAACTAATGAATGGTATGTGTTAGAGCATGTGAAAATGCTCTGATGCATGATATATGTATGTGGCTGAATTGATATCATGCATAAAGGTGTGATTTTGATGTGTTTTTATGGAAATGAATGGCATGGTGATGTTATACAACATGTAATTGGCCTAAATAAATGATAAAGTTGATAAAAAGAATTAATAGAGAAAAATTGGTATGTGGGCTGAATGCATGTATGTATGTATGCATATGTATCATGATGAAATAATGAGTTTACATGACATGTGACGGTTTAATGATGACAATTAAATGTGTCATTATGAAATGGTTTGAAAAAGAATGAGATATTATGATGATATGCAATAAAATGTATGTATGACATATTAATAATGTGAAAAATAAAATAATGTTGCCCTATGTAGTGATCGGTAGTCAAGTCTAGTTCAGGATATATTGACTAGCCATAGGAACATATGACTGCAGGTGTGACCATGGCGTCTCACTTATTGTAGGCCATTGACGGTCCTACTGTATTTTATTTAAAAGTTTTAAAATGTTTTTGGAATGTATCTTAAAGATAGGGCTGGTCCCACATGATCCCTTTGGTATATTTGTGAACCTCAGGGGTTCACATCTCGTTTATCCTATACTCAGAGTCTGCCAGTGTGTTACAGGGGCGTAATGGTAAAAATTAGCTTAAAACAGTTAAAAAGTGATTAAAATAACATTTATGTGGAAAAAGGACATAAATGGGATTATATAAAAAGTTTGAGGAAAATATGGTAATTTTGTGCATATGTATGTTAATGATGACTAATAAGGGTAAAAATGTAATTAAATGGTTAAATATGAAAATTGGCCACTTTTTAGGGGTAAAATTATAATTTGGCATGAAAATGGTAATTGGAGGGTAAAACCATAATTTGGCATGTAAATTAATTGTATAATTATAATATTAGTTAAAATAAATAAACTAGTGGCATAATGGTAATATTAGTGAAATGAAAAATGAACTAATGGCATAAATGTAATTTTGGTGAAATAAAATGAACTAAGGGCATTTTCATCATTTTGGAAAAGTTTAAGGACATAATTGTAATTTTGCCATAAATTAGGGATAAAATGGTAATTAAGGTAATTGATGTGTACTAATTATGTAAAAGGCCTTAATTAATTGATTTATTGATGAATAAATGTGTTATGACATGCGTAATTGGTAATTAAAGTAAATAATGATTATTCATGAATATTTTATTATAATCGTATTTTGAATATTATTTATGCATGTGGTAATAGTTTAGTGGAAATTTCTGGAATTGCAATCACCACTGGACATATTTAATGCTCAGCACGTAGTTTTATTTGACTGCGTGTAGGTTCGCCTTAGTACTTGGAGCAGTGCAGCTCACATACTTTTGGGAGCGCTCAAAATTGATTTTGGATATTAAGTATGTTAAGATTTGTGGCATGTATATGACTTATAATATAGTCTAAGTACTGGTTTGTAATAGACTGTAATAACTGGTATTGGATTGTAATATGTGTGGTGGATATTATTACCTGTTCGGATGTCTGTGTCTGTGTGTCTGGCATGTCTAATAATTGTGTAGGAATTAAGCTAATGAAATTGGTAATGTGGTATGTGTGAATATATATATTAAAAAGGAAAACTGACCAAATGAATAGTAATTTAGGACAGTTTTAGGTTGATCAACGAAGTTGTTAATAAGATAAAAAAATTGGTTAGTAAGTTTGTCGATTTATTTAATCTTGTCAATAGACTTAGTTATTTGGTTATTGTTATCAAAAAAACAAAAAATGTACCGGTTGTAGTTAATTGGCTATTTAATAACCTGATCAGTTAATTAGGTTAACTGACATAGGGTGTATAGTTAATAATCGGATTGTAAGGTTTAAGGGTGTTACAGGGTAATTATTGATTTTTGCACTAATTCAATTGTTAATTATAATTGTTTATGTGTTAAAAGTTTGAGTATGTGAATTGTATTGATGAACACTGTGAGTGTTCATCCATTTTTTTATTGTTCTCCACTAAGCATTATCACTTAGTATGGATGTTTTGTCCATACAGGCATCAGAAGATAGCTTTTGGGAGACAGTCCTGCATCGCCAACGGCCAACAAATATGAACCTCTGTATATGTAGGATATTTTGTAATATTTTAAGATGTGTAATTATAGTTGGCAATGTGTAAGGAGACTAAGTTTTTATATTAAGAAAGTTTATTTTGTAAAGCGAATAATAAAGAAAGACTGTAAGTGTTTGTAATGCAATGCATGGATTCTCGGTTTTTAATCTAAATTTGATGTTGAAAGAAATTTATAAATCCTGAACTTTGTTTGTAAAACTATTTGTTGCGTATGTGTTTGTGTTGTAACACTCCATAGCCATTGCAGTAAATCTCTACATGTGGTTAGGGGGTGTTACATAGACTGCAGCACTCAAAGGTCCCTATAGGCATGCCTATCTATCTACTACCTGGTTAAAAGCATGCTTTTATATCTATCACATTTCTTCTATTTTTTTTACTGTATCTTGTACACATTTAGCATAAGTGGCATATAAACACTTATAAAAATCATACAATCATACTCATATTTATTTCTTATACCTTGATTATGCTGTAGATCTTATATTCATATAACTATAGCTTATAAACTGCTTATACTTCCATAAACACATTTTAATACTATTAATCCAATATCTATGAACACTATATATACATAGTGCTAACAAATAATCAATCAATTCAGATATCATGTACACATTCCATAAAGCCACACTTATGTATAATTTATTCACTTCTAACATACTATGAAATTCTAATTAATATACTTTTAACATGTACATTTTACATATAATCTTATATATATTTGTGTGTGTGTGTGTATTTAACTCTCATTTGTTGTATAACTTCTTTGTTCTTATAGCTATATTATACAAACTCTTTAGTTTTCTTATAACTATAAATCCTGGTTCTCTAACTTTAACATATAGACTTTACATATGTCCATAGGTATATACTTTATAATCTTTCACAAATCAACCAATAATAATGCCACATACACATATACATATCATACTATAACTTGTTCATGTATTCTATCCATTTTAGCTTTTAACTGTCACACCCCGTTTGCCCCCTAGTAGAATGAGCCATGTTTGTGCATGTGCATTGTGTATGTTTTGGCTTGTGATAAGGGCATTTTGGGTAAAAATGCATGTTTGTGGGTTTTGTTAGTTTGAGGGTACTTGTATAGTAATAGGATGTGAGTAAGTTGGGTCATGTTTGTGTGTGCTTGAGCATACCATAGCAGGGTGTGTTTAAGTTGGGATGCCTTAGTGTGTGAGAAATGCATGTGTTTTGGGTGTGAATGATCAAATCCCACTAATAGGAAAATGACACTTGTCTAGGGTTAGGAAAAAAAAAAGAAAAAGAAAGAGAAAAGGGGAAAGGGCAGATGCTGTCCTCATTTCACATTTTCCCTTCCCCTCACTCTCTTCTTCCTCCTTTTCTCTTCCCCTAAGAACCCTAACTTGGATTTAAGAGCTGCTAGTGGGAATTGATCATTTCCTTGGGTCTCTTTTGGTAAGTTTTCCGCATTCTTCATCTTGTTCATCTTCTTCTTCATTTTTCTGGGTTTGGAGTTTTAATCTAGGGTTTGTTGTGTGTGTGTGTTTGTGGGGTTATTGTTAGTTGAGCCTCCTCGTGAACCGAAAGGCAAGGAGAAGGCTGGTACTAGTGGAGCTCATTAGATTTGGAGCTAAGGAGAGAAGGTTTGGGAATTTCTACTGTTTTGGTTGTTCATATGTTCTTATGTATATGTGCATGAATTTCTGGAATTTTGGTTGTGTATATGGGTTTATATTGGCATGCATGATATGGGTTTTTAGTTGTGATGAATGATTATGCATAAGTGCAGATTTATTGAAGTAATTGTGTAGTTGAATGAGTTGTGCTGTAAATTTCTAGATTTTGTAATTCTTGGAATGTTATTATGTAAATGGATGAATTAATGGGAATTAATTGTTGAAATATGTTGTTTTGTGTTCGTTATGGTGTTTTGGAGGCCATATTTGAGGTAAGATTGGATTAAAAGTGTTTTGGAGTGGAAAAAATTATGGGTTTCTACGTTATGCTGGGATTTGGGAGTCTTGTCTCTGTCGCGAGCGCGACAGAGAGGAAACTTCACGTTCTCGTGCAAAGCTCCCTGTAGCTTTGCCTATGTCCGACTCGGATGGAGAAGCACGACTCGTGCTTGCCCATCACGGATTGTGCTGCTGTGAGTCCTCCTCCATGGCATGCTTTGGAGCACGACTGAGAAGCGACATGGACACGAGTCATGTCCCTCAGCACGACTCGTGCTCATGTCGTCTCCTATGCATGCCGTGCTTGAGGAGCACGACTGGGTTGAGCCATTGACACGAGTCGTGTCCCTTAGCACGACTCGTGTCCGTGCCTCTTCTGTTGCGAGCGCGACTGAGGCCCTGTTCTGCCTGTTTTTCCCGCGTGCCCAATGTTTCCAAAATGAACTTTAAATGTCTTTTTCTTGTCTTTTTCCTACTGTATGTTATATGAACTTGTTTATATGACTATAATTACATGAGTTATGCATGATAAATTATATATATTGTGAATTGAGACATGATTTGGTTTATGCACGACCTGCGAAAGTCAGTCTAGTAGATAGTTAGGCATGCCTAATAGAGTCTTATAGCTGCAGTCCTCAGTTCCGTTTGGACCCCGATCAGGTCTCCGTTTGGTTCCTCGCGAACCCCTCAGTAGTTGGATCTTGTTTAAGGTCCCCTCTGTAAAAATGTTGTGAATATGATAAAATAAATGGTTTCTCGATTCGTACCCGTAAGGTACCGTCACTGTCCGATTCGTACCCGTAAGGTACCGTCACTGTTCACTCGTTATCCACTATTGTGAGTCAGCAGGTGCTTTACTTGTTTTGTTCTGCTTTGAATTGATTATAATATTGTGATATCCGAATTAGTATGATGATACCTATGAGCTATCAGTTATTATGTATATGACTGTGGAATGAGTTTTTGAATATATGGCTTTAGTATGCAAATATGATTATATGTATCTGACTTAATTATCTGCATATGTCATACTGTATATGTTACGCTTTGATGACCATTGTGAATGGCCGTCCACTCTTTTGTTGTGTGTTTCCCCATAAGCGTTTATCGCTTAGCACGGTGTTTTTACCCGTGCAGGTGCGGAAGGTGTCTTGCTTTGGGAGAGTCGCCATTAATCAAGCCAACACAGGAAGCTTTAGTGTAGGGTTCAGCTTTTGTAATCTCTAACGATTCTTTTGTATAGAACTCTCTTGTATCAGTTTTTGTAGTAGCTTCCGCATTTGTATATTTTGGATATGTAATTACCTTTTGGTATCTTCTGTTAGTTGATCAGAACAGTAATATAACGGATATTGTTATATTAATGCATGATCAGCCATTTTCTATATTGCTTCGCAAAGTTTTTAATTACCTTATATTTATGTATATATGTTGATGGATGAATGTATGATTTGTTTTGTATCGATGTGGTGGCACCTAGACTCATATGGCATCTCAATCCTTATCGGATGGGATCGCCTACGTATGGGTAAGGGGTGTTACAAGTTTTTGTATCAGAGCCTAGGTTTAGGCGTTTCTGGGTGATGTTGTGTTGTTGTGCTTAGATGTGTACATGTTTAGGACTGTGTTGACTGATGCAGTTGTCTTCTTGATTGTTTTAGATGGCTTCTAATTCTGTGCATGGATCACTTGAGGAGTCCACCGAGAGTGTGAACCTCAAGCTGTTGATCCATCAATTTTGGTGTCGGCTCAACCTGCTAGGGTACAACCCGAGGCCGTAGCTATGCCCTTCGAAGCTATGCTTAAGCTATCTCAGGACATGGCTCGAGTCTTGGAGAGAGTGACTGGTCCTAAGGCCCCGACTGAGAGTTTGAGAAGGGCTGGTGTTGAAGATTTCTATGGAACAGGTTTAGATGAGTCAGAGTTGGCTGAGAAATGGTTAGATAAAGTAAAGCGTGCATTAAGAGAAGTCAAGTGTCCTCCTGATCAGCAGGCAGAGTGTGCAGTGGCTTTACTGCAAGTGTCTGCTTTTGAGTGGTGGGAGTTAGTTTGCAGACATCCTCAGTTACCAGAATCAGTCACATGGGATTTCTTTGCATGAGAGTTTTCGAACAAGTATATGACTCAGACATACAAGGATGCAAGATGGACTCAGTTCTTGAGTTTGAAACAGCGGGCAATGTCTGTGTCTGAGTTTGAGAAGGAGTTTAACCGTTTGGCTAAGTATGCACCAGAGGGTATTTTGACGGAGGAGTTCAGGTGTAGCCATTTTGAGACCAGGTTGAATGAGTCGCTGCGGGCGATGTTGATTTCTCTGATGAGTACTCCTAGAATCGGGTATTATCAGATTGTGCAAGCTGCTGTTAGGGCTGAGAGGTCTGAATTTGTTTTGACAGAGAGAGCTCAGAGGAGGAATCCTTCTCGTGGTGGTTCATCTTTTTTATCTTCGGGAAAGAGGTCAAGGAACCCGCAGGATGAGTCATCCTCTTGTCCGGCTACTAGAAGTAGAAGACAGGGTTCGGCAGCAGTATCTAGTTTTGGTAGAGGTAATTTGGGTATTAGGACTGAGATGCTATCAGAATGTTCTCATTGTAGCAAGCGGCATAGAGGTGAGTGTAGATGGCTCACTGGTGGGTGTTTCCGTTGTTGGAGCACCGAACACTTTTTGGCCAACTGTCCGAGGTTGAATGAGGATCCGAGTGCTCAGAGAGAGACCAGCAGAGTTGGTTCGAATGCTACGCAAGCTAGTCGTGGTAGAGGCCGTGGAAGAGGTCGAGGCGGTCGACCTAGAGATGGAGCTGCATCTGAGTCAGTTGAGCGTCCGCTACCTGTTCCAGCTAGGGCATATGCTGTGAGAGCCAGAGATGAGTAGGATGCTCCAGATGTGATTGCCGGTAAGTTCCTACTCCATGACATTGAATTATATGCTCTAATTGACCCTGGTTCAACACACTCATATTTGTGCACAGATAAGTTAATTGATAAGTTGTATGAGGTAGATCAGTTAGATTATGAGATATGTGTGACCAGTCCTTTAGAGCATAGTGTCAATGTGAGTAGAATGTATATGAATTGTCCCCTGTTGGTCGAGGGAGTTGAGTTTCCAGCAGATTTAATTGAGTTACCCTCCAGAGAGTTTAATTTGATTCTGGGTATGGATTGGTTGGATAAGCACCGGGCAGTGGTTGATTGCTATAGGAAGACGGTTGTGCTTCGGGATAGAGATCGGTCGTCTGTGTTTGTTAAAGGTTTGGGTGCTAGTTCTTTGAATAATGTGATATCCGCAATGCAAGCTAAGAGATTCATTAGGAAGGGTTGCGAGGCTTTTCTGGCAGTGGTGTTGGATTCCAAGAGGGATCAAGTTAGGATTGAGGATATCTCGGTTGTGCGGGAGTTCAGTGATGTGTTTCCAAGTGAGTTGCCTGGTTTGCCTCCTGAGAGAGAGGTGGAGTTGTCCATAGAGATAGTGCCGGGTACTTTGCCCATATCGAAAGCACCTTATCGAATGGCTCCTATAGAGTTGAGAGAGCTCAAAACTCAACTGCAAGAGCTATTGAATAAGGGGTTTATTCGACCCAGCATATCTCCATGGGGAGCCCCGATTTTGTTTGTTAAGAAAAGGGATGGTTCGATGAGGATGTGTATCGACTATAGGCAAATTAACAAGGTCACAGTGAAGAATAAGTATCCATTGCCTAGGGTCGAGGATTTATTTGATCAGCTCCGAGGTGCGGGTGTCTTTTCGAAGATTGATCTTCGGTCGGGTTATTACCAGTTGCGAGTTTAGGATGCGGATGTGGTTAAGACTGCATTTCGAACTAGGTATGGCCACTATGAGTTTCTTGTAATGCCGTTTGGTTTGACTAATGCACCTGCGGCATTCATGGATTTGATGAATCGAGTGTTTAGGCCATACTTAGACCGGTTTGTAGTAGTATTCATAGATGATATCTTAGTTAATGTTGTTTGTTAATTAATTAGTTAATTTATTGGTTAGTTAATTAGTTAATATTATTGTATTAATTAAGATGCATGTAAAATTAAAGATTAATTAGTTAATTAATTAGTTAAAATGTAGAATGCTTAATTAATTAGATAAATTATATATTAAGTAGATTAATTATATCAATGTGTAATGTATGTAATGTTTAATTATATTAAGATGTAATTAATATGTAATGTTTAATTAATATGTAATGTTTAAATTAATTAATGTGTGTGTTATTTGAATTAAGTTAAATTAATTAAAATTAAGAAAAGAAGAAAATGAGGGAATTAATGAGGAAATTACTTGGATACCCTTAACCCTAATTTGAGGGAATAAAAAGAAGAAGATGAAGAAATTGAAAAGGGGGGCGGCAGATAAACAAAAAAAGAGAAAGGAAAAACAATAAGAGAGAGCCGCCAAGAGAAAGGTAAAAAAAAGGGAGAAAAAGAGAGAGAGCAGACCCAAGAAAGAACAAACCCGAAAGCAAGAGAAAGAGGAAAAGAGAAGGAGAAATCGGGAGCTAAAAACCAGTTCAAGGAGAGCTGAAAGTGTTTGAATCCTCATGATCTAGAGGCCACAAATCTGAAGGTAACATCAAAAGCTTGTAACTCGGGACAGTGTAAAAAAGGGATCAAGTTTATTTGTATATATTTGCATTGGTTTGATGTTTAATTTCTTGAATTTGCTATTTCTTGCTGTTTGTATTTCTATTGGTTATTAATCCATTTACACCCATCAAAACCAAACCAAAAATGGAATAAATGGGTTAAATCGAAAAACACTACTCATCATTCTCAACCATTGTCATCTTCTCTATAAAAAGCCATGTGTTTGAATATATAAACCTCTGTTTTTCATATAGTTGTCTGTTAATATTTGATTTCATTGGCTTTGTTTTTTTTTTCAATTGATGATATTACGGGTTAATCATTTATCCCATTTTATCTTTGATTTATTCAAGGTTTGTGATAGTTTTCATGGTTTAAAAGATTAGAAACTACAAAAATGACTTTACTATTCATCTTCTTCGTTTTTTATGTGTTTCAGTTTTTTTCACAATTCTTGATTCATGGTTCTGTGTGTCATGCCTCAATTTATGTTTTTTTATTTGACAATTATATTGATGGGTTTTATGCGTGAATCATTTTTTTTACCATTTTTTGGGGTCGAGATCCTATATTGGGCACGTTGTATGGATTGCTGGAAGTGAAAGCTGCTCTGTGTCCTGTTCTATATGCATGGTTTCTGCATTTTTCCTTCATTTTGGGCCAATCTACAGTGATTTTGTCTTTTAGCCTTCTTTTCCACGTGATTCATTTAGTTTATTTATTTTAGTTTTCTTCATTTATGTATATTTTATTCTCTTTTGTTTAATTGTTTTATTTTACTTTATTTCATTATTTTGTTATTTTTATTTAGTTTTGAACATCATCATCATCATCATTATTGTTACTTTATATTAATAATGTTTCTTATTATTATTATTATTAAATCATATTTTTGCATGATTTCTTCTCATAAGTTGGCCACTGTCATTTTTGCATGCATGTGTTTTTCTCATTCCATTTATTTATTTTCTTCTTCTCACGTAGGGCCCACCTTTTGTTTTCATCTCATGGCCATTAGCACACATATATTTGCATATTTATTTCTTCCACTTGTTTAATTACTTAATTCATGTGTAACATGCATTTGATATTTAACTTATTTGATTATTAATTCATGTCATCCATTCATTTATTTGTTTAGATATTATTATTATTATTATTATTATTATTATTATTATTATTATTATTATTATTATTTCAAAATAATATATTATTATTGTTATTTTAAATTAATATAATATATTATTATTATCGTTATTATTATTATTATTATTATTATTATTATTATTATTGTAATTTATTAATTTTCATTTTACATGTATATTTTCATGGCTTGAGCCATTGCCATAGTGGCCATCTTTGTTCCTTTTTTCCCTTATTTTCCATTCATGCATTCACGTGGGACCAATTTATTTTGTTCACACACACACTGTTGTTCATTCATTCTTATATTTGTTTTTATCCCTTTATTTATTTGATTTACTCACTTGATAGACTTAATTAATATATTTGTTAGTTGTACGTATTTAATTTAATTTGGTTCATTATTTATTTTATGTATTTAATTTAATTTGACTTACCTATTTATTTTATTTATTTGATTTGATTTAATTACTAACCTTAATTTTCTTTTCTTTTTTGGCTACAATACTTGTTCTTTTTATTTGACCATTATCCATGGACGAAAATGGAGAATCAAGGAATTGGGAGCCTCGTTTTGGTTTGCATATTTAAATTCCGCATTTTTCTTTATTTTGATTTATTTGTCGTATTTGTCGCATTTGGATCTTTTTATATAAAATCATTTATTTTTATGCACGATCAATTAAAATCATAAAAATATTTTTATTAATAAGTTCGGGTTTTTCCTAATAAAATGGACCAATGTCCTATTTTACCCAATAAAATCTCACCATCAAAATAGAGAACTAATTTTCATAAAATAGGGATCACTCATCCCGATTTTTCACAATAAATACCTAAAAAACAGTTCTCTAGTTTTCAATTCAATAAAAGGAACCAATATTCCTAAAATTCAATAAATGACTCGATTTATGTATGATTTATTTTAAAGTGTTCATTTATTTATGTTGGGCCCTTGTAATTTAAGTATTTGGGGCAAATTCTATTCTTCTAATATAATTTATTTATTCATTTATTTATTTAGACGCTTTCTAATGTGGATGAGTTGCGCTTTAAATTCAATGCATGTTCGTGTGAGGAGAGGAATGGAATCGCGTTTCATTAAAAACTCACTTATAAAACTTAACTCATTAATAAAAGTAAAGTTCCGAACACTGTCTTTGGTTTAAGACCATCGAGGTTAGAGACCTCTCCCAAATTTTTAGGTGGCGACTCCAGAACACCTCAAGGTGCCTTTAGGTGTCATTAGGCTAGGTTATTCTTCCCAATGTTCTATTGGGAGGAATACACCTATAATGTCTCATGGCGCCCATGATCAAAAAGACGTGAACTAATCCCTCGAGCCCCAAAAGGCGGGCTCAATGAGGGCCTTGCTGGTCCGGGCGCGCGTCACACCGTGCTTGAGGAGCACGACTGGGTTGAGCCATTGACAAGAGTCGTGTCCCTCAGCACGATTCGTGTCCGTGCCTCTTCTGTCGCGAGTGCGACAGAGGCCCTGTTCTACCTGTTTTTCCCGCGTGCCTAGTGTTTCCAAAATGAACTTTAAATGTCTTTTTCTTGTCTTTTTCCTACTGTATGTTATATGAACTTGTTTATATGACTATAATTATATGAGTTATGAATGAAAAATTATATATATTGTGAATTGAGACATGAATTGGTTTATGCACGACCTGCGAAAGTCAGTCTAGTAGATAGTTAGGCATGCCTAATAGAGTCTTATAGCTGCAGCCCTCAGTTCCGTTTGGACCCCGATCAGGTTCCCGTTTGGTTCCTCGCGAACCCCTCAGTAGTTGGATCTTGTTTAAGGTCCCCTCTGTAAAAATGTTGTGAATATGATAAAATAAATGGTTTCTCGATTCATACCCGTAAGGTACCATCACTGTCCGATTCGTACGCGTAAGGTACCGTCACTGTTCACTCGTTATCCACTATTGTGAGTCAGCAGGTGCTTTACTTGTTTTGTTCTGCTTTGAATTGATTATGAGATTGTGATATCCGAATTAGTATGATGATACCTATGAGCTATCAGTTATTATGTATATAACTGTGGAATGAGTTTTTGAATATATGGCTTTAGTATGCAAATATGATTATATATATCTGACTTAATTATCCGCATATGTCATACTGTATGTGTTACGCTTTGACGACCATTGTGAATGGCCTCCACTCTTTTGTTGTGTGTTTCCCCACTAAGCGTTTATCATTTAGCACGGTATTTTTACCCGTGCAGGTGCGGAAGGTGTCTTGCTTTGGGAGAGTCGCCGTTAATCAAGCCAACACAGGAAGGTTTAGTGTAGGGTTCAGCTTTTGTAATCTCTAACGATTCTTTTGTATAGAACTCTCCTGTATCAATTTTTGTAGTGGCTTCCACATTTCTATATTTTGGATATGTAATTACCTTTTGGTATCTTCTGTTAGTTGATCAGAATAGTAATGTAACGGATATTGTTATATTAATGCATGATCAACCATTTTCTATATTGCTTCACAAAGTTTTTAATTACCTTGTATTTATGTATATATGTTGATGGATGAATGTATGATTTGTTTTGTATTGATGTGGTGGCACCTAGACTCATATGGCATCTCACTCCTTATCGGATGGGATCGCCTACGTATGGGTAAGGGGTGTTACATTAACAATGCTTTAATATTTATTTACATATAGAATTCTATGGCATTTACACTATAATCATTTTCTTTTGGTTGTTTATACCTTGCTTTTATGTTTTGTAAGTTCTCTTAGCCTAATTTATGCTCTAGAAGTGCATTTGGGTGCTCTAGAATAAAGAATGGTACGTAAAGAACAAAGGGTGATAGAATTGGGGCTGTCACAGGTCGTGACAGCGGTGCCAAATCATGACAGAAGCTCTCTATCACTAGTCATGATAGGGGTGCCGAGTCGGAGACTTCTTCCAACTTATCTCATGATTTTGAGCTAGTAAATGACATTTTTAGCAAAAGTAGTCTTCTAGACTTTTGTTCCCCTATGTCTTAAATGTCTACTAGTACAATTCCACATCATTTAGAGCTATAATGTAGGATTTATGGCCTTAACATTACAGACTATTCTAGAGAAATTTTCAGGGACAAAATTGTCTCCCAAATTTGAAAAATTGCTGGGAATGATAGAGAAATAATTTGATCATAATCTCATATTAAGTTATTCTTATAGATGTATAGTTTCAATATAATTTTGATTCACACCATTTGGAACACTATAACTCCAGAAATGGCCTTGGGAACAGAACCTGCTACAATTACCCGGGCAAAATAGGTACACTAATTTTTGGCTCAATTTTGAGGAATTTAGAGCTAGATTCAGCTCTTGACCTCTTCTAAACATATTTAGGTATGGATCTTAATTTCACCTCCAACTAGAATCATCCAATTTTGAGATTTCTAGACCAAATTATAGCCTAAAAACCAACTCGCGGTCAAATGGAACTTTAGACAGAATTTCCCCTCTTTGCTCCACATGCCACTTTTCACACTTTCAAACAATTCAACAACCACAAATCAAAACAAATCATCATTTAGAATAAATATAGCATCAAAATTAGTTCACATCATCTATTTACATTCATACAAAATAAAAGCTCCGAAAACTTTGCTTTGTGCTCCAACTAG